>CM053594.1:229311256-229345858 GCA_028646575.1 Pseudocheirus occidentalis | reverse complement strand
AAATTTGACTTTTTAAGGCATTCTTCTCCTCATTGGCTTTCTGGGCCTCTTTTGCCATTTGAGTTAATCTGTTCTTTAAAGTGTTGTTTTCTTCAGTCAGCTTGTTGACTCTCTTTTCATGATTTTCTCCTGTCATTGTCATTTCTCTTCCCAATTTTTCCTCCACTTCTCTTATTTGGTTTTCAAAGTCCTTTTTCAGTTGATGTATAGCTTCTAGGCATTCTTCAATTGTCTTGGAAGCATTTGGTATGGGAGTTCTGAGTTCTGGGCTGTCTTCCTCCCGTTCCATGCTTTGACCCCTTTTGTCCACAAAAAGGATTCTAGAGTTTTATTGTTGTTCTTATTTTGCCTCCTTTTCCTCATGTTGGCTAGTCAATTAATTGGTTCGTTTTTTTAGCTCTGTGAAACTCTGCTTCCAAGGGGGGGAGGCTCTGTTCCAAATCACTGGGGTTTTCCCAGCGATTAGGGGGGTGTTGCAAGTCCCCCCAGCTTTGGCTTGCTGAAAGTACACGCCAAGACCACCACCCAAGGCCACGATCTGGATCCAGGCTGCTCAATGCAAGAGCACTTGGCCCTGATCAATCGATTCAGCCCCCCTGCGGAGTCTTCAGGCCAGGGGCTCTGAAGCAGCCTGGTGGGAGCCGCTGCAGGTTCCAGTAGTTCCCTTCTCCCACTGCTTTCTTGCCCCGGGGGCAGATTGGTGGAACTGCTTTACCCCCTCCCCCAAATTAATTTTCAAAGTTTCACTTTCACTAACTGTCTCTGACCGGGATTTTAAGATCCCCTCAGGCAGGTGCTTTAGATCTCCTCTGAAGTAGACTCAAACTTGAGCTTGGGAGTCTCACTCCTCCTGGCTGCCCTGGTGCCTGGCCTGGCTGCGGCTGCTGTTTTGGGCTGGGCCGGTCTCTGCTCTGGTGCGATCTGCCCCTCTGCAGTCCCCATTCCTCATGCCTTGGCAGATGTGGAGGTGCTGGACGCTGTAGATTCCCTCCTCTGAAGACTGGCTGCGGGTGGCTCCGGGCTCAGCTCAACTCAGCTCAGCTCAGCTCCTTCCCACTGCCCCAGGCCTGGCCGAGGTCTTGGCTTCAGGCTGGGCCAGCCTCCACTCCTGGCCACCGTGCTGAGCCCCTCCTGCCGAGCTGCCTACAGTGAGAGATGTGTTTTCTATATTTTTGTGTGAGTCTGAGAGTCCTAGACTTTGTCTGGGCTCATAATTTTATGGGTGTTTAGGGTGGCGGTGTGGGAGCTGCGGGACCTTGCTGCTTCTATGCCGCCATCTTGGCTCTGCCCTGATCTATATATCTCTCTATTACTTCTTAATGTAATGACTAGAGGATTCACTGAATTTCTTTAATCCTCAGTTTCTAAATCTGTAAAATGAGGATTTTCATTCAAGCTAAAAGCCTGTGAAGTCCAGAGTGCTGGACTTGGAGTTAGAGGTCCAAGTTCTAATCCAGGTTAAATTATATAAATTCTCTGGCCTCAGTTTCCTCATTTAGAAAATGAGAATGTTGGGTTAGATGGCCTTTAAGGTCCTAGTTCTAAATCCATTTTCCTTTCATCATCTTGGAAGATGTATTGTTTAGTGTATAAAAGGCAGATAGAGGTTGAAGTACCTAAACTCATGTAGTGAATCAATGACATGTAGAATAATAGCTGAGGTTTCATTATTTTAAAATCTCAGTGCTTTATTCATTAGACCATCAAATTGTATCCCCTTATTCAAAACAGTTTTCCATAAAAGATTGCTGTAAATTTTACTCTTTTAAAAAATATCCTTTGATCTCTCAACACCACTACTAGGTCTATTTCCAAAGATGATTAGGGAAAAAAGGAAAAGAATCTATATGTTATAAAATATTTATAGTAGTTCTCTTTGTGATGGTGAAGCACTGGAAATTGTTGGGACATCCATCAATTGTATAATGACTGAACACATTGTGTCATATGATTGTGATGGAATGCTACTGTGTATAAGAAATGATGATCTTGATGATCTTAGAAAACCATGGGTAGACTTGAAGGAAATAACAAAGAGAAAGAACCAAGAGAATGTTGTATACAGTAACAGCAATATTGTTTTAAGAACAAATTTGAGCAACTAAGTCATTTTGACTATCAGGAATACCCAAATTAAGTACAAAGGGCATATGAAGGAAGATGCTATCTGTATCCAGAGAAAGAATGATAAATAGATGTATGGAATGATTTTACACATATATACATACTCCTGTCTGATGGTAGCCATCTCTAGTGTGGGGGAGGGAAGAAAAAAATAAATTTACATGATAATTTTATTTTGTATTTAAAAGGAAGAGCAAGTTGTATACATAATAGATTTGCAGTTTCATGTGCAATCATCTCTTCTTATTATACTATGCTATGGAAATGTTTGTTTTATTCCATAAATTAAAAAAACCTTAAAAGACAAATATTTTGTAGGAATAAGGAAGTGATAGTCATGTTTTCCTCTGCCCTAGTCAAATCAGGTCTGGAGTACTGTGCTACATTTTTAGGAATAACAATATGTATCAGCAAGCACCCTAGCACACCCAGGGTGGCTACTAGCACAGGTTCTTAGATCTGCTTTTCTAAAGGAAAGCAACTCAGAATGGGTTAACAGTCTTGCTCTAATCAATCAAACATACGTAATTTACCTAGTTCAGGGGAAAAAGTCAGCACCCTGAACTTCAGAGAATACAAACAGAAGTTATAAGCAGACAAAGAAACATATCAGCAGATGGGCTTCCAGCCGTCTGACCATTACATCCATACCTGGTTAGTTACCAGAGAGGGAAGCACCAACATCTGGGTTTTCAAAGCCGGGGGGCTCAACGGCTTCCCAGAGTCTCATCTGGCCAAATCAAACAAGTCTTTCCAAAGTGAGCCCCCAAAGCAAAACCTCCCATCAGCCATATATATAGCCTTCTCCGGGGTCAGAGAATGTCATTACCTTCTTGATCCACTGCCCAATCACAAAGTAATAAGGTGTGGGTGTTCCTGAAAAAACAAGCATCCTGCCACAGGCTCCATGTGACCACAGTTAGCCTATTAGGGGGCAGAGTATACTTTCAAATCAGGGAAGGTTCTCAGAATCACTTAAGACTAACAAAGGGCCTAGGGGGGCAGGGAAGATCTTCAGATTCCCATAACATAACACTCAACTTGAAAACCAAGCCAATACAGGGGGATCTTTAAATTCCATTATCATTACACAATGATAAACTAAAGGGTACATAGAAGAGAGAAATAAGGATGGTGAAAGGCCTCCACTTGTGCAAATTGTGAATCAATTTAATAGAGATGTTTAGCTTGGAAAAGAGAAGACCTTGGTTTGCTTGGGGGAGGTGTATTATTTGTGTTTAAAGGCTATCATGTGGAAGAATGATTTGACTTATGTTACTTGGCCCTAGAAGGCACCAGAAGCATTGGGTAGAAGTTTCAAAAAAAAAAAAAAAGAAGCAAATTGAAGTTTGATATAATGAAAAATTTAACAACTAGTTATCAAAAAGTAAAATGGACCATCCTAGGGGTGGGTTGGTAGCAAGTTTTTCTTTACTTGAGGCTTTAAAGCAAAGAGTGGATGACAATTTGTCAGATGTGTTGTAAAAGGGATTCATTTTCAGGTACAGGTTAGATTAAATGGACTCTATAGATTAAGGACTGGGTTCCTTTATAATTTGAAGATTCTGTGATTCTGAATAGTTTTAAAAAAACGGTACTATTCCTCCTTTAGTTCCTGGTAACAGATTCCAACTTGACTCATTTCAGAAATCTGGGCAAGGTTTCCTGATTTTTTTCTTCTTCTGGGGAATTGTTAATCATTAATGGAACTATCTTAATTTACCACTTGCTTGCCTCCCTGAGGTATCAGGATGATTGAGATAATGAGGAAGGATAAAAATGGTGAGAGCACTTTGCAGATTAAAATATAGCCCAAGCTGGATGATTCAGAATGAGCAAAGAGGTGAGAGATCTGGAGGAAATCAGATACAAGAACCAGCAAGTTTGTCTTCCCGTTCACTAAAAGTGGGTGTTAGAGCAGTCTGGCGTCATGTGCCATGACATGAGAGATGATGATGTTTTGACTTCATACCAAGAAATGAAAACTAGGACAAGGAAAGTGGTTATTTATTGGTCTGGTAGTAGCTGAGAGTGTTTCCTAAATGTCACTGACAATTGAATGAAGGGAAAATTCATGGGAATAGAAAGCAGAAAATAGTGCTTAGAGAATTCTGCCTCTTTGAGGCAGGAGAGAAGAATAATGACAATTTGGGAGGAGTGGTATCTCAGAAAGTGGGACAACAGTCATTGAAATATTTATGAATTTTAGTGTGGTGGCATATGCCTATAGTGACTGCTATTGGAAGGCTGGGGCTGGTAGGTTGCTTGAGTCTGGGAGTTCTGAGCTGTGGAAGGGCTGAAGTCAATGCAAATATCTGCAGTAAGTCAGGTCCTGACACGGTAAACCCAAGGGAATGCATGAAATCCAGGCCTCCAAAGAGGGGCAAACTGATCCAGTTCAGAAATGAAGCAGGCCAAAGCTTCTGTACTAATCAGCAGTGTGATTGGATTGTGAATGGTTTATAGCCTGAGAGAGACAGGGAGATCCAGGTTTTGAAAAAGAAATAAAAGAATAAAAGGAAATTCACAGAGTGCTTACTATCTATGTTTCCCTTATCCTCCCTCCTATCATAGATTATTGCTTTGGGATTCTCCATTTCCCCCTCTTCCTTCATTTTTTCATTTGTGATGACTATAATCAAAGATTTCATCACCTCTATTCTTTGTTATACTGGAAAAACCTGACCTATTTATGCATTTATTTATTCCCCCCACCTCCCTGCCCAGGCAGAGCTCTTCTGTGTTACTTGGTTGCTCACCGAGGCACCTCTGCCTTGGCTTTGTATTTCTCTCTATGTAGTTTGCCTTAAAGTATTTCTTTTTTTAAAAAAATATTATTGGTCTACTTTTAGTTTACAACATTCACTCCCACAATCCCTTGAATTCCAAATTTTCTACCCCCTTTTCTCATTCCCTTCCCCCCATGGTGGCATGCAATCTGATACAAGTTCTAAAAATACTTCACCTTAAACATTAGTCAAGTTATAAAGAAAAATTATAACCAATGGAGTGAACAACAAGAAAGAAGAGACAAAACAAAGCAAAAAAGAGACAGAGCAAGTAGTTAGCTTCAGTCTGCATTCAGGTTCTATAGTTCTTTCTCTGGATGTGGACATCTCTTTCCATCATGAGTCCTTTGGAGTTGTCTTATAGTGTTGCATTACTGAGAGGAGCTCAGTCCATGAAAGTCAGTCATCACAGATGTGATATATCTGTAATTGAGTGCAAGGTGCTCCTGGGTCTGCTCTCCTCACTCAGCATCAGTTTATATAAGTTTTTTCAGGTAATTATGAAGTTCATCTGCTCCTCATTTCTTATAGCACAACACTATTCCATTACATTCACATACCACAACTCGTTTAGCCATTCCCCAATCCACAGACATCCCTTGGATTTATTTCTAAATGAAGTAGAAGCTGTTGCCACTTGGGTATCCCCCATGCTGATTACATCACTATAGCTGAGCTCCTCATATTCACCTTTTCCCTTTTCCCCAGGTGGTTATATTGAGAAAGCTGGCTATCAAAACAACCCCTTTTATTGGGTTTTTATCCCCATAAAGAATTTCTACATTTACTTAGTCACTCAGCCATGAAGTTCACTGAAGTTTATTATATGGAAGTTCTCCAAATTTGATCCTGTATCAAAGCTACTTCCTGCCCTTGTCCAGGACTCTAGGAATACCTGGCTGTACTTTCTCTCCTCTGCATACGTCACTATGGGGCTGCTTGTGGTTCTCAAAAATGACACTCTACATTTCCCACCTCTTTTCCTTTGCACTGGTTGTTCCCCAAGTTTCCCTCACTTCCTTTGAGGCTTAGTTCAAATCTCCCCTCAATCTTACAGGGAAGCTTATTTCTAATTCCACCCTCTGTCTCTTCTCCCACCCTGAGGTTACCTCCCATCTGCCCTGCATGTCATTTGCACATATCTAGATATGATATTGTCTCCCCCATTAAAAATATGTGCTCCTTGAGGATGGGGATTGTTATTATTATTATTTGCCTTGGTTTATATCCCTAGTATTTAGAGTGGTGTCTGAGGCATAATAAGTGTTTAAAATATGCTTTTGGCTATTTAAAAGATCATCTTTTGTTATGATAGGATAACTAAACTTTAGGCCATTCATTTAGGAGCAAAATCCAAATTCCTATGAATTTATATGCTATATGGACATTATGATATGTAATTTGTGTCTTTTCAGTTTCTTGGAAAATCATTAGCCTGCAGATATTGAATCTGAATCTCTGTTGGAGACTTTTTATTAAGTATAGAATTTTAAAAAATGATTTTCTCATACACAACAGTCAAACTTTCTTTAACAATAGCTAGCATTTATATAACACTAAGATTTGCAAAGTGCTTTACAGAGATCTTGTTTTATTTTCATAACCACTGTGCAAGGCATGTGCTATTATTATCCTCATTGAACAGATCAGAAAACAGAGCTAGAGGTAAAATGCATAGAGACAGGATGTGTTTGAGGTTGGATTTAGAGTCAGGTCTTCCTGCTTCCAGATCCATTGCTTTATTTATTATTTCACCTAGCTGCCTTTCTTTTCATTTTTCATCAAGTTCAGTAACTCCTAGGTTATCTTTTGAAGCTTTTTTCTAGTTCTGTTGCTTTTACTTTTACATAATCAAGCTCTTTTTGACCTTCTTTTGCTGATGATTTTGCCATTTCTACCATTTGCCTTCTAACAAGACAATTTCACTTCTCTGTGAATCCTTATTTTTATTTGAATTATCTGTTCAGAATTCTGAGTTACTGAATTTAGTTCTCACATCTTATTCCCCTTTTACCACCATAAGTTCTCTCCTTATTGATATCAGGTCTTACTTAAGATTCCTTTATTTTGTATTATCTCCCCAATGATGAATCTAACCTCATTTATGAAGCTTTGTTGATAGTAATTTATTATTTCTTTCCTCATGTATCTTCTCCTTGATTCCTTTTAATCCAAAGTATTTATCTATGATAGACTTTTTTCTTGCTTACTTATTTTTTCTTTTTTTTATTCCCTTAGTTTTCTTTGTTTGATGTAAGTATTGCTTTTTTTTTTAAAGAGAAATTAGGCAGCTGGGTTCACTTCCAAACTCTTTTTCTGCCATCTTATCAGAAAGCACCTTCTTGCCTCACATTTGGATGTGGATTGATATGACCAGAATTGTCCACGAATCAGAAAGCCCTCAAAGCCTTTATCACAGTTAGAAGTGGAAACTAAGAAGGTGGTCTGGCTTTAAAATAGGCATGAAGGAGAAGGTAGAGAATGGTATCTCAAAAGAGGAACTGAGAACAGCCTCTCAGGGTTTGGAAAAACTGCGAGGGTCTATGCAACAACACAACTGGGATGTAAATGTTCATCCTGGTACGAGAGCGATCTATCCCTTTGCCTTAAGCATAGATTTTAGCGAGGAAGCTAAGATCTGGAAGTTATCTATTGCTTTTCAGAGCAAAATAGAATTTTGTAGAACTTTAGGGCTGCATGGATAGAAGGCTGGGTGCTCACAATGCTAACAACCTGACCTGACTTAGAAATTCATAAAATGAAAAATCGTTGATAACAGTGTTAGTCAAAAAATTTTTAAAGAGCATTTTGGCAACTCTGGGAAGAGATGAGCCTCCAGTTGTACTGATTAAAAAGAGCTAATCTCATTTGAGCTACTCTGAATTTTCCAGCAGTCAAGAATGAATTTAGTCTATTATCAGAAATAATTCAGGAGGCTAATAAGATAAGGTGGGAAGAAAGAACCAGTCTCTTATCCTAGCTTTTTGATAAATTGCCCCAAGACAGCAACTGCAACTATCTTTTTCTTCCTAGGTTTCTATAAAGGAATGTAAGCCTCAGATGAGAAGGAAAACAAAGACCAGTAAACATTCAACAATGCTTTGTCCAAAAGCTGCCAGCTTAACCTCGGTCAATAATTCTAAAGTATTTAAAAATAATAAAAGCAACAGAAGAAAAAAAAAGAGAACTATCCAACTTTTTCTTTGAAACTGAAAAAATATGCTAAGAATTGAACATACTAGCTTTCTGTTGTGCAGCTCCAGTTCACCACCTTCTCGAAATACTCCATTTAGGATCCACCCAGTATACTGAGGGTGATCCTCTAGTTTGATTGACACTACACAGATACTAATGCTGTTTTAAAAAACAAGTTATGAACTGGAAGAAAGACAAACTATGAGGTCAGCAATGGCCTTCAGGAGGATTTGGTTTTTATTTTGATTTCTGAAAGAACTGTGCACTCTTTTAAGCTCTATAGCAAATTACCCTGCAGTGACAAACAACTTGACTACATTTCTCAAGCAAAGGGGCCATCTTTCTGTCTGTCAGCAGTTTAACCTTGTTTAGCTTCATCTTGACTACCTGCCCCCTCCACTCCTCACCTCTTTTTCTTTTTTTTCTTTGCTTTTTGGAGGGCAGTTGGGGTTAAGTGACTTGCCCAAGGTCACACGGCTAGTTTTTTTTGTTAAGTGACTGAGGCCGGATTTGAACTCAGGTCCTCCTGACTCCAGGGCCAGTGCTCTTATCCACTGCGCCACCTAGCCGCCCCTTTCCTCACCTCTTTTTCAAGCCCAAACCCTTGCACTGATATACTTTCTTCTGTTTTCTGTCTTGACTCCTTGGTGAACCAGTTCAACTCTGCACTTCTCCACTCCGTACACTCTATAATCTAGTGACACTGGCTTTGCCAATCCTCTTACACTAAACTCTGTCTGATTCCATTCCTTATTTTAAAGGAAGCAGGTTCTGTAGCAAAGTTTGAATTGATATGAATGCAAATAGCATAGCAGGTTTTTAAACTGTCTGTGTTATGTCTCATATGCAGGAACTGAACCTCTTCAAATTTGAAGATGCAAATCAAAATCTTGACCTTTCCAAGTGCAAACAGAAGTTTGATTCAGGGTTTAAAAAATAATGATGTTGATTTAAACATCATATATATTTTGACTTTGCAGAAAGCTTAAAGTGGTGAATGGAAAATTAATTTCAAGAAATGAAATGTTTGTTGAACAAATGAATAAATGCTAATTTATTCAGTTAGATAAATCAAATTGATATAAAACCTTACTGAATTAAATATTTGAAAAATAAGTTTAAAAATATTGATATGAACTACATAATACTAAAATGGATTTTTAATTTTATCAATGTGGATGTTTTCTCCAATAATGGAGCGAGTTTTTCTGGTACTTTATGTGTTGTCTAACCCCATTAGAATGTAAGTTCCTTGAGTGGAGGGCTTGTCTTGCTTGTTTATATTCCCAGTGTTTAGCTCAAGTTCTAGCACCAACTAAGTATTTAATAAAAGTTCTGTCTAGCTCTTTCCATGCCTCTTTGAAATCATCTCTTTTCTCATTTCTTATAGCACAAAAATATTTATCACATTCGTATATTACCACAGCTTATTAAGGCATTTCTAAATTGATGATCATTCCTTTAGTTTCAAGTTTTTTATCATCACAAAAAGAGATGCCACAAAAATTTTTGTACATGAAGGACCTTTTTCTGTTTCTTTGATCTCTTTTGGGTGTAGACCTTTCACTGGTATAGCAGGGTCAAAGAACACACACTGTTGAGTAACTTTTTGTATATAATTCCAAATCACTTTCCATAATGGCTGTATCCATTCACAGATCCAACAACAGTGCATTCATGGGCCTTTTTCCTGCAAAACTCATACTATTGATAATATTCCTATTTTTTTTCTTTACTAAATTGATGATTTTATTATTAGAAGAAGAAAATTACCATTTGCAAGATGAAGGATATGGCCATCTCTGTGTAGCTGAAGTATAGTGGAGAAGTATGTCACAGGAATTGAGAAGGTGGGGAAATTGGGAAGTTAAGGCAATTGAGGAGGTAGAAATCTGTATGTTGAAGTGTCCTAGAGGGCAGAAGATGATGAAAAGAGGAAGACAGTGGAACAAGTTCTAAACTCATTCAGGCTGGAAGGAGAGCGTCTTACGAATCTATAAATAATAGCCACAAGGATCTGGATTATTGATCAATTTGGGTATTTTTTATCTTTAAAAAGGAGAAGATCTTGCTTAGTGAAGTCAGTCAAGGATCTGGAAAAGGAAGAGGGAACAAGGAGCATTCTAACTTACAGTGAGTTGAAGGTAGGTGTAGAGAAATTGTAGCCAGTACTGAAGAGGATAGCTAGGGAGGTGGCATCATTGGGAGGAATAGCTGACATGTATCTCTCTCTGCTTGGCAAGTAAGTCAAATGTTTGCTGATAGGCATTTGAAGCTCCTTTGGTCTCATCAAAATAAATTTACTTTGAACTCAGGAAGACCTGAGTTCAAATATGGACTCAGATATTTGCTAGCTATATGACCCTGGGCAAGTCACTTGAGCTTTTGATTGCAATTATTAGAAATTGATATCTGCATTTTTAATCCCAATATCATTTAAAAGTCCAATAATGTGTTTCAATAGGACAATATGAATTTTAAAAAATGACATTTTTTTCTAATTTAATTTTTTCTTTCAATTTTGTCCTAAAATCTGTGTTTATACAAGTCATTGGTCTGACCATATACTGCCAACCAATTCAGAAGTAACTTAATAGGAATGAGTCTTTTCTTAATCATTAAAATATATATTTTTGGTGGTATTGTTTGGTGCTTGCCACATCTAAGGCCTTGGTGTTGTTCAGTTATTTTCAGTTATGTCTGACTCTTCATGACCCGATTTCTGATTTTTTTGGCAAACATACTGGATTGGTTTGCCATTTTCTTCTCCAGTTCATTTTACAGATGAGGAAACTGAGGCAAACAGGGTTAAGTGACTTACTCAGGGTGATACTGCTAGTAAGCGTCTGAAACTTAATTTGAATTCAGGAAAAGAAGTCTTTCTAACTGTGGGCCTGATGGTTTATCCATTTCACCACCTAGTTGTCCATTCTTTAAAGCCTAATTCATGTACTGATAGTTTATGTTTTTATATCATCTGAATATATCTATATAATCCTCTTCTGGAGAGTTATCCCATGAAAGACAAACAATAAAGAAAAAAGAGAAGAAAAAAATAACTCAGAAAATCTAAGTCACACATGGACTAAATTGGAAATTATATACAGCGTTCTACACTCTTGTTGCATGCACCTCTCTTGTCTACTTCTATACTCAACCCACACAGGGAATGGAAAAATGTATGCTTTTCCAGCTCTTCTTTTGGGCCAAGCTTGGTCATTATAGTTTCAACATTTCTTGTTGTTCTTTCAATTTCAATGTAGTCATTGTATACCCTGTTTTATTGGATCTGCTTACTTCACTTTGTATCATTTCATGTATCTTGCATTGGTCTTCTCTCCTTCATCTTGGTAGCTAGATCATGCAGTGGATAGAGTGCTGAGTTTGGAGTCAGGAAGACCTGAGTTCAAATATGGACTCAGATATTTGCTAGCTATATGACCCTGGGCAAGTCACTTAACCTTGTTTGCTTCATTTCCTCAATCTGTAAAATTCCCTGGAGAAGGGAAAGACAAACCACTCTCGCATCTTTGTCAAGTAAACTCCATGGACAAAGTTCATACAGTCACATGGAGTTAGATATGATTGAACAACTGAACAATAACAATAACAACATTCTTCATATTCATCATTTCTTGAGTATAATAACATTCACTTACCCCATCAATGTGTTTGGCAATGCCTCAAGGGGTTGATATCGACTTTGCATTCATTTATTTGTTCATTTCTTTTCTTTCTTTCTTTCTTTCTTTCTTTCTTTTTTTCTTTCTTTCTTTCTTTCTTTCTTTCTTTCTTTCTTTCTTTCTTTCTTTCTTTCTTTCTTTCTTTCTTTCTTTCTTTCTTTCTTTCTTCCTTCCTTCCTCCTTACCCTCCCTCCTTTCTTTGTTTCTTTGTTTCTTTCTTTCTTTTTTTCCTATTTCGCCACTACAAAAACTACAAAAAGTGTTACTATAAATATTTTGGTGTATATAGGACTTAAAAAAATGATTGACTTCCCTGGGATTGGGATCTCTTGATTTAAATATATGGACATTTTGGCCACTTTCTTTTTTTTTTCATTTTTAGTAAACATTTTATTTACTGACCAACACAGTAGTTCTAAAACTGTAGCTTCTGGAAGAACCACTTGTTTCTGCCTGCCTTGTATCCTTCCTCAAACTTGACCTTGGCCTCCCTCCTTGCCTTACATTTTAGTGCAGGGTCATGGAACACATCCTTGTTGACAACTGTTTTGTCCAATGGAGTATCCACAGAGTATCTGGTGGGCATGAGGTGGTTGTAGTTATAAACTTTCATGAAGGACTCAATTTTTGATCTCTTGGCAATCTTCTTTTTGCCCATTGCTGCAGTCACTTTTCAAGGGTAGCAGTTGATACCCACCACCAAAGCATGGCTGTAGGGCCTGTTGGAGGTCCCATCATCAATGTTATTGATGATGACAGCTTTGCACCTAGAGTACCGCCAGGCCAGGACCAGCACCACCTTCCCGGGTTTCATGAACTTGCCCATTTCGACATGAAGCGAGTAGCTCCTAGAGCCAAAAGAAAGATGGCATGCTTCTGTTGACCTTTCCCCCCGGGTCAGATCCCACTTTCTTAACATAATTCTAAATTGCTTTCCAAAAATAGTTGGACTAGTTCACAGCTCCACCATCACTGTATTTGTCTTTTCATAACACTGTTTCCATCTCTGGTTATCTTGACAGTCTGGTAAGTATGGAATGAAACCTGAGTTGCTTAGATTTTACTTACTATCAGTAATTTGGTGAAATAATTCATATGGTTCTTAACGATTTGTGATTCTTCTGATAACTGTTAATAATCTTTGACAACTTAACTATTGGGAAGAGACTTTTAGTCTTATACATTTTCATTAATTTCCTATGTCTTGTATGTAAGAACCTTATGAGGGAGAACTAATAAAAAATCCCAACCCAATTGACCACTTTCTTTATTCTTCTCTTGGTATTAATTTTGTTTGTGCAAAAATCTTTTCAGTTTCATGGAATCAAAATTGTTGCCAGCCATGGTGTCACGTTTCTCCTGGTGGACCACTTGAACTTGGTATTTTTGTGTGAAGTGGGGCTAAAGTCAATTATGTATCTGCACTAAGTCTGATACCAATATGATGAATCTCTAGAAGCTGAGGAACATCAGGCTGCCTTATGGAGGAGGACTGAAGTAACCTAGGTTAGGAATGGAGCAAATTGAAACTTCTGTGCCCACCAGCAATAGTATGCATCATGCTTGCGAGTGGCTGTTGTACTTCCAGCCTGGGCAAGATCTGGAGAGAAGCTTTTTTTTTTGAAAGAGGTAATAAAACTAGATATTTTTTTATCTTTTATGATCAACTCTGTTTAAGCTCTAATTCAAATGATACCTTTCCCACAAAGCTTTTGCTCTCTTCAGTTGGTATCAGAGAATCAAGTCAAACTATATCTGTACAGAAGAATCTCTTCTATGGTATATCAACCAGTAAACTGATGATCTAGGTTTGTTTAAAGATGTCCAATGGGGAAGATGGTGGAATAGGTCAGAAAATTCCAAGCTTTCAAGATTTTGGCAGCTAGGTGGTGCAGTGAATAGAGGACCTGAGTTCAAATCCTACCTCAGATACTTGACACTAACTGTGTGTCCTTGGGAGAGTCACTTATCCCTTATTACTTTGCCTCCCCCTCCAAAACAAACAAAAAAACCCCTGAAACAAAAAAAGACTTCCAACAAGAGCAAAACCAGTATGTCCCAAGAAAAGCCATTTACTTTTGAACCCCTATAATTATTAGGAAGTTTTTCCTTATATCAAGCCCAAATTTGCCTCTTTGCAATTTCTATCCATTATTTTTAAAATTTTACCTTTTATACATATTTGATTACTCTCTTCTAATGCACACTACTGCGTATTATAGCTATCTGTGTTGGCATCTTCTTCACCTACTATATTGTAAACTTCTATTGAAGAGTCATTTCTTATCTAAATTTTGAATTTCTCACACCATTGTTTTACCGTGTGCTAATTAGGTTCTTAATAAATGCTTGTTGCATTTGTTGGATTTTATTTGATCGAATTCTGTGACCCCCCCTCCAGTCCCCTTCCCTTCTCCTTTTTTTTTGAAAAGTGTGACAAAATTGGTTCATTTCCTTTGTGTGGTACCAATTCCATTTTCTAAGATTACCAACAGTGGCTCTGAGGTCATACTTACTTGCAGGTTTCTTCATCATCCTGGCACACAATCAATAGAGCCTGACACTATATAATGGTGAAGAGTCTTCTAATTGACTGCTGAGCTCCAAGAGCTGATAACTCAAGAGATAAAATGAAAGGAAGATACTGGACTCTTCAAGGCATTTCTCCTTTTTGTCTGTGAAGCCTGGTTGGTTGCCATTACAGTTTCAGAAAGGGCAGGCTGGTAGCAGAGAAATGATCCTAGCAGGTGTTCTAGTACTCTTGGAAATGATAGTTGCTGAGGGAAGAGAAAGGGCAAGCCTGCCTCCATTTATCAGTAGAGATGATTGACTTGAGCTGGGGTGAAATGTAGAATGGCTAATTAGCAATCTTTTCAGACTGCTTTCCATCTTGATGAGACTTATTATCAGTATCCTAGGAGAAATTGTTACAGTAATTCTAAGCTGAGTTACTGAATCCTATTTGAGTTTTGTTAAGGTGTGTACCATTTTACAACTCCACTAACAATGTATTAGTGTTCCTATCCTTTCACGACCCCTCCAACATTACCATATTTGGGGTAATTTTTGCCAGTTTGCAGAGTGTGAGGTGAAGCCTCGGTTACCCATCCTTTAAAGTCTAATTTGTGTACTGATATCTTTCAGTGTTTAACAATGCTCTGAGTACAGATCTAAACTACTTGTCCTATAGCAGATTCATGTTTGTAGATTCGTTTTTTAATTTTCCCCTTTTGGGGGAATCCCTGGACTCCTGAGCCACATAGCAACGTTTCCCACAGAAGTCAGAGTGAGGGCCTTAATCAGTTGAAGAATGTGAGAAAGAGAAGGCTAATCCCTCTAAATCAGATTTAGGGCTCAGAGTGGAGCCCAGAAACCCCTCCACAAGTCACAATGGCTGGGTCCAGAACAGTGCTCCAGGCCTGTACTCTTAACCTTGATTTTTCTACAGTCTATACTAGATAAATAACTAAAAAGAGCAGGCTGGTGGAGGGACACCCTGGGTTCTGGGTAGACCTTTTACACATATCGACTGTTACACTGGGCAAGTCTCTTAAGCACTCTGTGCTCCCAAGCATCTTTCTAAGGCTGCAAGTTTCAGAATAATTGCTGATCTGCTTGGATGGTTAAAGTTTTTGTACTTCTTATTGTACAAAGAACTCTTTGTGAACTCATTCGGGGTTTTCTTGACAAAGATAGTGGAACATAGTTTGCCATTCCCTTCACTAGCTTATTTTACAGATGAGAAAAGTGAGGCAAACAGGGTAAGTGGCTTGTCCAGGGTCATAAAGTTAGTGTCTGAGGCAGGATTTGATCTCAGGTGTTCCTGACTCTAGGCCTGGGGCTCTAACCATGGTGCTACCTTATGCCAATGAAATCACGTTTGGACTAATAAAGGAAAGAAGAAAATAAACATCTATTAAGTATCTTCTATGTACCAGGCTCAGTACAGAGTGCTTTACAAATATTACCCAACAACAGTCCTGTGAGGAAAGTGGTATATGCCAGGATGACCTGAGTGAAAATCCTGCCTCAGAGTCTTCCTAGCTGTGTGATCCTGGGCAAGTCACTTAACCCTGCTTGCCTCAGTTTCCTCATCTGTAAAATGAGCTGGAGAAGGAAATGGCAAACCACTCCAGTAGCTTTGCCAAGAAAACCCCAAATGGGGTCACAAAGAATTGGACGTGACTCAAAATGACTGAACAGCACCACACACAACCCCGTAAGGAAGATAGGACAGACATGTTATTATTCCATTTTTTAAAAATAAGTAAATAAAAGTTAGGTAACTAACTCAATATCACATAGTCAGTTAGAAGAATCAGTAGGTAAATCTTGGCTTCGGAATCCAAGTTCTTTTCCAATATACCATCTCAGGTCTTCTGTGTTTTTCATTTTAGACATAACTTAAAAAAAGTTTTTTGTTATTTAGCTCTACATGTGTGTGGACACACATGCATGTGTGTGTGTGGGGTTTGACAATGTTTCTGATGGGTTGGGAAAAGCTCTTCTCATCTATCTTTTAAAATGTTCCACTTGGGTTATAACTACGAAAATGTAATTGTTCCCTGCTGTGATACTCCCTTTTCTCCTTTCTGGTTATTAGGCAGGTTTTTGCAGGTCACTACAATGCAAGTGAATAATAAGCAAATTACTTTACATTTTAGATTTGGCATGGCCACGTCCCTTTATTATGTTGTTATCATCATAGGTGTTTCCTAAGAATTTTTTAAAAATCCTGATTGGATGATAAAGCAAATTAAAGATACGAATCTTGGTTTCACTATGTGCCATGGAGGGAGAATGACTTAATGGTAGAGTCTTTTAAAAATCAATTTTAGGTTTTAAGGACATTTTGAGAATTTTTAGAAAACTCAGGTAGAATACAGTAATTAGGATTTTTTTTTTACTAATTTAATAACAAGAAATGAAGTATTCTAGAGTGCCAAACAGATATGAGGGCACACATAAATCATTATTTCTATGTGACATTTCCATCTATATAATTTCTGTAGAGCAGAGACTGCTCCATTTTTCATCTCTGTATTATTAGCACCTAGAACAATTTCTTGTACATAGTAGATGCTTAATGTTTATTGAAAGATAACCTATATGCATTCCTCTGTAAAACATCTTTTTTTTTTTGAGGGGGGAAGGCAAGGCAATTGGGGTTATGTGATTTGCCCAAGGTCATACAGCTAGTAACTGTGTCAGGTGTCTGAGACTGGATTTGAACTCAGGTCCTCCTAATTCCAGGGCTGGTGCTCTATTCACTATGCCACTTAGTTGCCCCAAAACATTTTCTTTTAAGCCTATTAGTGCCCCTTCCCCTGCCCAGCACTTTATCTTCTCAGGTGTGCTCATTTATAAAGTACCAATAAACATTCATATTTGAAGACTTCTCCAGACTTCAAAAAGGACAATATAATTAAATAGATATGTTTTCTTTTCAGATTTTTTCAAAAGAAATATTTTACAAGTTATCTATGGCCATTATGACTTTTGTAAGAAAAATCTAAGCAGTAATTAGTGCCAGGTTTACTTTTTACTTGTTTGTTTCACAATCCCCTATACTGGGAAATACGTTAAGGACTCTGACTTACTGTATACATCTTGGATACAATAAAATTGAGAATAATTCATTAATATTTTTCTTTTCTTTAAATAAAAGAACCTTAATTCTTTCTCTAGCACTTTGTTAGTTTCCTGTGCTTGATGAATTTTACTTATTTAATTTTTTATATTAAAGCAGAATATAGGAATTTTGTACTATTGTGTATTTAAAATAGTTCTATGAAATCATGCATTGTTTTAGTTTGTTGCTATTTTGTCTCTAGCTGTTTTATGAAAAGTGATAGCTTAGCCTGATAATGGAAAGAGATACTGAAACACTGGAGAGCAATGGATACGGGTTGTATCCTCCTGGCTTACTTCAACTCAGCTCTACAAAAGTTGTGTACCTGAGGAACAGTGGGCACTATCAAATCTCCAGAGTGCCTCTTCATTGAGTGCCTTTCATTGAGTATTCAAATGGGGCAATCAAATTATTCTAGTATGTTTTCAGCTCTGTTTCGCATATATGTGTATACATATGCATATAGACATATATGTGTATATACATATATATGTATATACAGACACACACACATATATGGCATGAGAGACAGTGTGGTATAGTGGATATGAGACTAGCCTTGGAGTTTAGGAGATCTGGATTCAAATCCTTCCCCTGACACATATTGGCTAGGTGACCATATCTCCCAATTGTCCCAGTGTTGCTACTCTGTCAAAAAAGGAAAATGCCGCTCCCTGATAAAGCCATACAGGTTCTTTGTTATGAAACAAGCTTTATAGGTCTCCACTAACCATCTCTTTAAAGACTCAATCTAAAATATTCTCAGGAATTGAAGGATAGCTCTTTGGCCTATTGTTTGCAGACTTGGATTTCTTCCCTAATATTTTCCATTCTCCACTTCTCTAGTACTTCTCCCATTTCCTATGCATTTTTATAAAAATATCATCAACAATGGCTTATCTGCCAAATTGTTGGGTTTTTTTTTATTACTCAAGGCAGAAGTTGATTTTGGTTAGGTGACTTTGAATTCTCTGAGATAATTTCATTTCTTGTCCTTCTCTTTCATTATGTAACCAGACTATTTCCCTGTCATTGATGATATTCATAGGTTCAAACCATCTAGGAAGCTAACTTACATGCCCAAAGTCACAAAAGTAGTCAGAATTAGGGTGGGATTTGAACCCAGGTCTTCTGATTCCAATCAGAGGTCTTCCCACTTCTCCTCAATGGCACTGTTGTTATTAGATATTTATTGAGGGCAGGATATTAACATAATGGAAAGATCACTGAATCTGGAATGAGAGGTAATTTTATACTTAGGATCTAATGATCTAATTCCAACACTAAAAAAAATGTTTAGCTCATATTCCTCCCTTAGAAATGGACCCAACCAGTTTATACTTGACCTGTAGTGAGGAGGACTCTGCTGGAGAGAGGTAGTTGCTTCGATCAGAGATTTCCCCATCATAGATTCCTTAGCTTTCTTCAGAACTTGGCTTAATTACCACCCTTTTCAGAAAATCTAGCCTGCCCCCTATTTTGGCTATATTTTGTATTTAATTTTCAGGGTACACATTATCGGTTTCTCCATACCTCAATAGAAGACAAAAAATCCTCAAAGGCAGAGATTGGTCTGTTTTTTTGTTTTTGCTTTTTCTCCAGCTCCTAGCATAATGCCTGGCACACAGTAGGTACTGAATAAATTTTTGTTGTATTATTAAATCAGTTATTAGAGCTCATGACTTTTCTCTTTGCATAGAGGGCTCATCTTTTCCAAAATACTGTCCTGCGTGAAGATGTAGAATGGCATTAGATAAAAACCCAGAAGGAAATTGGTATGAAAACTAACAACAGCCCAAAGAAAAGTAACACATCAAATTTGTTTGAAAAGAAACAATATTTATTAAGAAATTATATGTTGAATTCTCCTACAGTCTCTGTGAACATGGACTCTTCCACGTCCATAGCACAAGACAATAGCTATGGCATCTGGAGAACACTTGGAATGCTCAGGAATGGGAGGTTCCTATGATCAGAAGATGAATTAAGTTTTAAATCTCATTCAAAATTTTGGATTTGGGGGAAAGAACTGCCATTTTGCTTGAAAGGAAATAGGGAAATCATCTGCACTGTTATGGCCATTTCTCAAGGTGATTCTGTACCTCTCACTGAGGCATCACTCAGAAAGATTGCTGATAATTGGCTTGTCCCTGACTTGGGGAGCTGAGCATGCTCATTTTAAAGACATCAGGTGAAAACGATAGATTTTGAATCATTCATATCATGTTTGAAAAATTTGCATTCTTCAGCATTTCTAACAGTTCATATAGAGAACAGAAATATAACTTTGCATTGGTATTTTATGCCTACAAACTGAAGTTATAATTAGAAAGTTTAAAAACCAAAAGTAATGAGAACTAGCATATAACATGTCTAATCATAACATGATATTGTTAGAATTAAGCTTTAAACAGATAATTGCAATATCACCTGACTTTAAATATGATATACAGTAAAACATGCTAATCATAAAAATAGCTTTTACAAATATACATTTGTATACAGTGTCTCCCTTACCTTTTACATATGTCCTTCACATTATCATACAGTACACTGGCCTTTAAGACATCAAAAGGAAAAAAAAGACCAATAATTTGCCAGGAAAAAAAACAAACACAGTTTACAATCTAAACCATAAAAATCTGACAATTGTACAGCTCAGAATATATAAGAAGTGGAGTTTCTAAGGTAGAACAATATTGTCCATTTGATTTACTTGAGTTTTCGTACAAATCTGATGGCGGATGTTGCTATCCAGTAAGAAACCGCAGTTCACATTTCTGGGGGAGGGTGGTCACAGTTTCTCTTTTCGTCATACACAGGCATCACTTATGACTTCAGATCACTTTATCTGTAGAAACTGAGAGAAGATATATATATATATATATACATATGTATGTGTGTGTTTAATATAAAACCTACGACTTTGTCTTCATAGCACATACATATATATAGATTTGGTTTTAAGATTTAGTAAAGGAAAGACTGAAGTTATGATGACTAGATCATTTCTCATTTTTTAGGATCCTCTGATATTGGCATTAAAAGCTGTACATTCTGTTGGCTCGAAGATACATTTTTCAAAAAGGAAAACCTTTGTTATGTCCATTATCGCTTGTCTGACAATAATTTTGTCGTGATAGGAGAATAGAAATTAGCAGAGCAATCCTCAAATTCCTTATATTTGGTTTTCTTCTCCAATTAGTAGACCTGACTTCCTCATCTAAGCATTGGAAATTGTGATGACCTTCAGTCAGATGTTAGAGGGATTACAGAATTTAGTGCTGGAAAGGATTTTAAACATCATGGCAAAATCTCCCATGCCATCTTTGTAGACAATATGGAAGGTTGCAAGTTAGGCAGTAGGATGAGTAAGTAGATTTGGAACTGGTTATACCTCAACTGGTTATATACCTAAAGAGACTCAATTAGTGGTTTGGGGGTACACTTACATGGAAATTTCTGCTGGAGTTTCCAAGAGCCCATCTTTTGCATTTGTAAAATTAAACTTTTTTTTAAATTAAAGACTTGAATAAGGGCATGGATATAATATTTACTTAATTTTCAGATAAAGCAAAAGACAGCTAAAATGAGGGATGACAGAGGCATGATCTCAAAAAGTGTTCATCAAGCCAGATAGAAAATTGGGATGAATATATTAAGATGAAATTTAATAAGAAGAAATGCAAAGCTTTGCCTTTGGTTTAAAAATATCATCTTCATAACTTCAAGGTGAAGAAGACACAGTCTCACCTCAAAAACGATTGGGGGTTTTGTTGGTCTGCAACCAAACTCAATGGAAGTAAACAGCATGAGGTGGTACATACAAAAAAGGCTCTGCAAACTTCAGGCTTCATTAGAAGAGGTGAAGTATCTGGAGCTATCTTCTGGTTGGCCCTGTGTCCAGTTCTGGGGACTTCGGGAGGACACTGACAAACTAGAGTAGATTCAGAGGAAACACCATGATGACATCAGAACTTAAGATCATGCCATATGGACTTTATGGGAAAGAACTGGGATATTTAGTTAGGAGAAGAGATGGCTCAGGCTGAGGACATAACAGCTGTGTTCAGTTATTTTCAGGGCTATCAAATGGAAGAGGGAGTAAGTTTGTTTTGCTTGATCATGTAAGGCAGAAGTAGGAGCAATGAGAGGGCATTTGAGAGTGGTAGATTTAGGCTTGATCTAAGAAATGTTTCCTTAATAATTAGAGCTATCTAAAAGAAGAACTGAGAACTGCTTTGGGCTGACCCTTCACTGGACTTAAGGACAGAGAGATGACTGCATCTTACAAATGGTGTAGGAAGTGGTGACTCTTGTTCAGATCTGGATTGGACTAGGTGGTCACTGTGTTCTCTTCTAACTTAAAGATTCTGTGATTTTATGTCAGCTCCTTTCTCCCTTTGCTGCTTTGAGAGGAGTGGTTGTTGTTGCTGAGTCATGTCTAACTTTTCATGACCCACTTGGGGTTTTCTTGGAAATACAATGGAGTGGTTTGTCATTTCCTTCTCCAGCTCATTTTCTAGATGAGGAAACTGAAGCAAACAGTGTTAAGTGACTTGCCCAGGGTGAAACAGCTAGCGTCTAAGGAAGGATTTGAACACAGGAAGATAAGTCTTCCTGACTCCAGGCCCAGTACTCTACCCACCTCACCACTGAACTGCCACAAAGAGGAATGGCCAAGGGAACAATTTCTCTCCTCAAGAGGCTTTGCTGAGTATGGTGCTGAACCTTTTAGAGCTGGAATAGGACAGAGTCTCTAACACTATTTCCCACGTCTTGAGTTCACACTAAATAGGAGATTAGAAAGAAGAGTCCTGGAAGTAGGGAAAGAAGAATACTGTGGATAAGCCATAGGTGGATTTTAAGCCACAGATGTTATAGCAGCAACCACACTGGCATATCCAGGATGGCTGCTAGCACAGGTTCTTAGATCCACTTTACTAGGAAAGATGGTTAT
Organism: Pseudocheirus occidentalis; assembly: GCA_028646575.1. NCBI lineage: Eukaryota > Metazoa > Chordata > Mammalia > Diprotodontia > Pseudocheiridae > Pseudocheirus > Pseudocheirus occidentalis. The sequence continues at coordinate 229,323,475 of CM053594.1, read as the reverse complement.
TTAAGGGGTCAACAATCTTTTTAAATCACATTCACTAGTTCAGGGGAAAAATCAACACCCTAAATTACAGAGAAAATAAAAGAAGAGAAATAAAGACCAACAGACAAGGCTCTGACTGCCTGAATTGTCCATACACTTTAGATACATCCCTGGATCAAGAGAGTCTTTACATCTGAGCAGGCATGGAGCTCTGAATATAAGGCCACTCAGAATCTCAACCAGGGGAATCACAAGATTATTCCCACAAATGAGCCCCCAAAACAAAATCCCTACTCCGAGTATGCATAGTCTCAGAGCCAGAAGGCATCAAAATCCTCCTGATTCAGTACCTAATTAGAAATTAGCAAAAAGATGCGAAAGCCTTCCTACAAGCAAGTCTCCCCTAAGCAAGCTTCCCTTAAGGGGCTCCACCTGAGGCCTATTAATGAGCAGGGGAGATCTTATATCCCATTAACATCCCATTACAGATGTGTATATGTGTCTATGTATTCATATATGTGCAAATATAAATGTGTATACATAGATTTTATATATATATATATATATATTATATACACACACGCACACAAATATCTATGTCAAATCTTATACCTGGATTTTTAAAAAAAATCATTTTATATGAACATGATGACAAGGCATATTTGGGTAGTCATTTGTCTGAAAAAGATTTGGGGGTTTTAAATTATCACAGTCTCACTAAGAGTCAGCAGCATGATAGAGTAGTTTAAAAAGCTAATATGTTCTTAGATTGTATAAGAAGAGACATAATTTCCAGGAACAGGGAGGTGAGAGTTCCTCTGTTATCTTTTGGGGATTGACTACATCTAGAATATTGGGTCCAGCTTGAGGCACTTAGGAAGGTTATGAAAAACTGGAAAGCATCCAGAAGAGGGTAACCAGGGTGGTGAATGGCAGTGAGTCCAGTTCTCATTTGAAGCAACTGGAAAATAGAAAATTCTTCGTGGGGAAGGGACACGAATTGTTTTAGTATCTTGTGGAAGAGAGATTCAACTTATTTTATTAGGCTTTAGAAGGTAGGGTTAGGAGTAATAGATGGCTTTGCCATTTTCTACCCAAATCACCTTGAGGAAGTCTTTTTGGTAAGGAAAAAAGGAAATAAGAATTTATGAAGTACCTGCTCTGTGTCAGGCACTGTGTTAAGTACTTTGCAATATTATTTCATTTGATGCTCAAAATAATCTTAGGAGCCGGGGCTATTATTATAATCATTAATAATTCAGGGAATTAAGGCAGAGGTTGTATTTGAACTCAGATCTTCTGACTCTAAGCCCAGTGACCACTAACCTGCTTCTAGGAACTGAGGTCCTCATCTGTAAAATAAAGGAGTTCAACCAAAAGGCCTCTCTGAGGTCCCTTTCAGGTCCAAGTCTATGATCCTCTGAAGTTGCAAAGAGACCAGTTGGGCTTGATGTCAGGAAAAACTTCCTTACAATTTAGAACTGTCTAAAAGTGGAAGAGATTGTTAAAAGGTGATGGCTCCCCTTTCATCGAAGGTCTTTGAGTTGGGGCTGGCTGAGCACTTGTTAGATAGTGGGGACTGGACTAGAAGATCACTGAAATCCCTTCTCACACTAAATCCCATAATTCTGTGTGTATCATTTATACCTGATGAGAAGAGTAATTTTTTAAAGAAACATTTATTTTTCAGAGTTATAATTTAAACATGTCACATTGAATATGTGAGTATATGTATATAAAGGTTTAATTAATTAGTTGTTTTCGCATAGGAGTCTGAACTTACAGAAAACAATTCTATAAACAACTTAATATGTTAGAGACTTAAATATTTTAAAATCTCTCCTGCATAGATACTCGATATAAATATGTTCAAAAGGAAAAGATGGGCGTGGCTAAGTGGCACAGTGAATAGAGCACAGGTTTTGGAGTAAGGAGGACCTCAGTTCAAATGCAGCCTCTGACACTTGACACACTGACTAGCTGTGTGACCTTGGGCAAGTCAACTCCAATTGCCTCGTCTTCCCCCTCCAAAAAAATTCCAAACAAAATTAAAAGATGAAATTGACATATGAGATGACATCCAGGTTAACTCAGTGCTTAGTGCTTAGCTGGACATGACTCAGGCACTGAGCCTCACACATAGTAAGTGTTAATAATGCTTGATGACTGATCCCAAGTCATCATTAGTTTTGACTTTGGGTCACTGACATTTAGTTTTCGTGGACATGCTAATCAAGGACCACAGTTGCTTCTCCTATACATTCAACGCGCATACAAAGAGATTAGGGTTTATTATATAACTGAGATCATTTCTACTTTTCTGTCTTTTAAAACATGTTTTCTTATTCAAAATAAAAAGTTTTCAAAATTTCCACAAGATCTGTATTTGGAGTTTGTTGAGCTTTCTATTTCCCTTGACAAAGCCTTGGCAGACCTAAATTAATTTAATGGATCCTGATTCCTCCCTGGATGCCTCTGAGGGGCTAGTGGTTGTTAAGTAACTATCCATCTTGTTAGGAAGAAAAAACACCCTGCAGTTTCTGTGTACACCCCATTACCTCCAGAGACATTTCTCACACTAGCCTTTCCTTCACCCTTCCTTTGCTAGCCAGTTATGTATGTATATAAAAGGCAATAATTAATCAGAGAAGAGAGACAGATTTCAAAATTATTTGTCAAAGCTCTATTTTCTGTCCATAAAGCTTCAAAGCATTTACCTGTCACTGATTGGCAATGAAAAAGCTTCATTGAAGTAGGGTTAAGAAGAAGGAATTACTGTTTTCCTACTATTTAGAAGCAACTACAAGACTGTGCTGAACCACCTACCTCCCTGCAGCGCTCCCAGCCAGACTAATTCTTTTGGAAGGAAGGCTTGTTCTTTGCTATTTGTTTTGAAAACCCAGGAAGAAAGGTGGAAATCAATGACATTTCTCTTCAAGAATGACACTCAGGGATAATTGGTTTAACATGAAAGGAAGCTAATTGTATTCTATGGCTCCCCCTTGAGAGCTGGGTAATTTATCTATGACTTTCTGGTAGCTGAGATGATATTAAAACAAATCATCTTGATCAGGAATACTGGCTTTTCATTCTCTCACATTTATAAACAAATGACAAAAATATTAGAGGCTCAAACATGACAGCAAAATAGGACAATGCTGCACTAAGCAATTTGCTTTCATCTAATAAAGCTTTATAAAAAGAAAGTATTAAACCGGAAAGACAAAACACACTCATTTTAAAATCTCAGGCCTATAAAAATATGAACTGTAATGTTACAATAGCAGAATATATGAAATAAATGTCTCTTATTTACAGTTGTAACAATAACTTAGCATCATTAGGGATTCTTATGATTTCTTTATCATCAGAAACATTTCTGAAATGGTTTTCTAATTTGGATTTGTGATTATTAAATAATTAGAGAAGAGAAGAAGCATGCTGTAGGGAATGGAGAACAGGTCCGGGAATCAAAAGGGCCAGGATTCAAATCTTGTCTCTAATACATGATAATCATGTGACTGTAGGTAAGTCATTTAACCTCTCAGCGTCTCAGCAATTCTATAAGACTTTAAGTTACAGATGAGTGACTGACTGCTCTGCATTGGTGCAGAGAGTTTCTATGCTAGGAATTCTCTGCAACCAAAGAAATCACAGGTCTGCACCCCTTCAAAGACATCCCCCCTCCCCGCCTTCCCCACTACGATCAAAGGACATTAGCTAGCTATTAGAGTCTATTCCTGAAATCTCTCTCTGTCTTTGTCTCTCTGCGCTGCACTTTAATGTTTGATATGTGCCATATAGACTTTTTTTCCCATTTGATCTTCACTACAACTCAATAAGGTAGGTACTACAGGTGTGATTATAATCACTTTACAAATGAGGAAACTGAGGCATAGAGAGAATTAGTGATTTCTATACTGTCATGACTAGTGTCAGCAGTAGAATTTGATCATAAGTCTTCCCAACTATAAATCCAGAATTCTTTCTGCTATATTGTGTTGCTTCTCTATAAGTATGAAATTAAATGGAAGTAATTATCCAGATAATTCAGGCCATAAAACCTGTTATGGAAAAAGCAGAGTCAATAGAACTTCAGTGATCTGCTAGGTGGGTTATTTCAATCAAAAGGCACTTTCATTTGACTGAGCAGACATAATATATCTCACTTCGATTTTACCTCATTTAACCTTTCAAAAAAGTTTATACTGGGCGGCTAGGTGGCGCAGTGAATAGAGCACCGGCCCTGGAGTCAGGAGGACCTGAGTTCAAATCTGGCCTCAGACACTTGACACACAAACTAGCCGTGTGACCTTGGGCAAGTCACTTAACCCCAACTGCCCTCCAAAAAAAAAAAAGGCAAAAGAGTTTATACTGATTCCCAGGACCCATATTGAACACTAAAGTGGGAAATCTTTCTCTACATCAACTCAAAACTTGTTTTAATTCAACCTCATTTCATTGTACCAGGATTTTGTTAGGAATCTGATCATAGATTATCAGAACCAGAAGACACTTTAGGTATTTCTTTAACTTCCTCATTTAACAATAGAAGAAGCTGAGTCCTACAGGATTGAAGGTTATAATGCTAGGTGGTCCCAGGGTGGAGACTAGAATAGTCTCTGTTTAAGAAATAATACACTACAATTTAATGAGATGACTTTGCAGCTATCAAATGTTAGAGCTATCCCTTATCTATTATTGAGTAATATGAGATCATTTTATAGACTCTGCTTAGGCATTCTTGATGTAGTATTGAGACAATAGCTAAATCAAATAGAAAAAAAATTGCTTTTTTATGGACTTATAGTTGGAAGTTGTTTACTAAATGTAATCAGTGGGAAAGATATTTAAAGTTTTGTTCCTTATTAAGAGAAAGTAAAGTATTAATCTTTTTTATTGTAGAAGGAACTTTTCTGGAAGATAATTTATTATGAAGTATTGTGATTCTTGCATGCATATTTACTTTTCTTGATCAGTTTAACTGAATGAGTACTTAGTATATACATCAGGAACTGTGGTAGGTGTTAGGCATACTAAGATAAAAACAAAAATCGTTCTTGCCTTCATGGAACTTGCTTTCTATGGGCAGAAATGGCACATAGTAAGCTAAATAAATGTGAAATGTATAGAAAGAAAATCTAAAGTAATCTAAGTGATAAAATAGAGGAGAATGCTAAAAATATGGGGGGCAAAGTTGAGGAAGAGTTTCACTAAAATCTTTTTATATATAGTGATACTCTTCTTCAGCATAACTACTTTTGTTCAAACTATGAAGGTCATAGTACCCCCTTCTAACTAGAACAATTTTATTGATTGCAAGGGAAAGAAAAATAAAATTAGTTGCAGTGGAAACAATGAAAAAATACTTTCATAAAGTGAAAACTTCAGAGTAAGAATTCAGAGTAATATCTCAATTTCCTATTATCTATTTAATTTATGACTGATATGAGGACTTTAAGATAAAAAACTGGGAAACCATTATACATACCTAAAACTATTTGGTAACTATGGGATGACTGCATCTTGCCTATTTGTGGCTTGGCTGACAGAAATATACATTCTTCTTTCACACAAAAAAATCCTTACTTTGGAGCAGTAGTATTAATAAAACTAGACCTCTCAGGGCCTGACTTCTTGTTGGGGCTGAGAAACAATCTTTTAATTGCTATTAATTCTTCAGAATCTGCATTGCCTGTTGCCAAATAGGGTCAATTAGAGGAAGAAATTCTGCTCCTTGGAGAAACTTGTTGGAAAAAGTTCAAAAGAATTGAATGAAAGAAAGGTTTTTATGCTTGGAAGAAAAAGCATTGCTCTTAGATAAGTTACAACAGCAGGCATTGCCCAATGCTGCCTACAAAGGAGTAGTCATTCAAAACATGGTCAAGGAAAAATACCTAGCAAAACTCAGCAGTTTCTAAGTCAAGGGTTCTGTTTTGCTCAAAGTGCTTAACATCAACATGCCAACCTGGAAGTGAATTTGGCTTAAGTATAATAAGAAAGGAAAAAAAGATCCAGAAGAGGAGGGATCAAATTCAACAATGACTTATGGTAGACAGTTCCTAAGGGAGACAAGGCATCAAGATCCACAGTCTACTACAGTGGTGAGCTGCCCTGGGCAATGGCTTCCTGATTCATGTGCTTCTTTGAAAGTTTATACTCACCTTCTCCTAGGACACAGTGTGCTTTGGAAGGAGACTGTAACCCTGAATTATGACAGAAATATTCTTTTAAAATTAGTTTTGCTTTGCTTCCTGTTTATTAAATGTTTCTGATAAGTAGTTAATGATATAATATTGGCTGATTTGGAAGAGCACATAGGTGAGGATCTCAAATGAGATAATACATATAAAGAACTTTGTAAACCCACAGGGGTTAGACAGATCATTAATTTTCTGTTCATAATGATCTTCAAACTCACCACATCATTTAAAGACAGCCAAGGTGAAGATATACCATGGGATTGGATTCTTCATTTTAAATCGAATTATAATGTGATTTTGATTAAGAAAATTTATAGAAGGAAAATGGTTTATAATTAAATTATATTTGCAAGCAAAAATTAGTGTGAATATTGAAGGGGGAAGAGGGACAAAGAAAAGTGGGAGACAGGGAAAAGAAAGAGAGAGAAAGAGAGAGACAGAGACAGAGAGACAGAGACAGAGAGACAAAGACAGACAGACAGACACACACACACAGAGAGAGAGAGAGAGAGAGAGAGAGAGAGAGCACCTGATTTTACAGGATGCTCTATGTAAACTCTTCAAGGATATGCAGTTTCATTAGTATGGTGCCTTCTTCTACTGATACCCATGGCAATCTTTCTATGACTTAGACAGTTTTTGAATATTGATGTGATCAAAAAATTCCTCTACCTATGAAACCATTCTGCTTATCCCCTAAGTTGGTCTTCAAAAAAGAGACATCTAGTCTATCTCTATGCCTATACTTAAAAGTGTTTCCTGGTTTGCTTGGTTGGTCATGGTCATAGGTACTCTTGATCATCTACACACCAAAGGAAAGTATCAGAAGTATCAGAAGAACTTTAGAGAAGGGTTATAAACATGATTTCAAGAAATATGCACACAGTGGAATATCCTAAATACTTGGTTGTTTTTCCTTTTGTATTTTAGTAAGGCATTCTTTTTGTTGTTGTTGTTCAAGTTGTCTCAATGTAAATTTCCATATGAGATGTTTACACAGGCATTAAAAGCACAAATGTCAGGAGAAGCAGTTCAGTGGAGAACTCAGTCCAGGTTCTGAGATAGAAACTTAAGATATCTTTACATAAACTTAAAGTATTACTTTCTAGGGTCTCAAATGGGGTTTAAAAACAAATTTTAAAAAAATCTCTTATATATGTAGTGTGCTGCAGTGGAAAGAGTGCTGGATTTGGAATTAAAGGACATGGGTTTAAATCCTGGCTGCGTCACTTACTACTCGATCTTGGGCAAATCCTTTTACATCTCTACTCCTCAGTTTCCTTATCTGTAAAATGAAGGGATTGTACTAAATGATTTCTAAGTTCCCCCCTAGCTCTAAATCTCAGATACAATTTACAAAGAGCTTGAGCTACAATCTGGGATTCTGAGTACATTTTCTTGTACACTTAGCAGGTAATCTCAGAGGGAAGGCATTAGTAGCTGGTAAAGTTCTCTTGAGGTAGGTGAGATTGGAGTTGAGTCTTGAAGGAAGTCAGAGAAACCAAAAATGGAGGTAAAGGGCACTCCAGGCACAAAAGCTGGCTAGTACAAGGGCAAGTCTAGTGTGGGGCAGTGGAAAGATAAGAGATGGAATGTTGAATTTGAGAAACTACAAGTGGGTCAGCATTGTTGGAATGACCATTGGATAGAGGGGAATAAAGTGTAAGAAGGCTGGAAGGGTAGGAAAGTACTAGGCTATGAATAGGAGTCTGAGTGATTCTAGAAACAAGGGGTATTTGGAGCTCATTGAGTTTTTCTTTAACTTTTAGGTAACTCTCTTTAGTCTTGTAGTATAATTAGCACTTTACTATATACTCAGGAGTGACCTAGTAATAATAATTAAATATCATTTTTGGACCTTAATAAGGGCCTGACCCCGAAGTAATCAACCAGAAGAAGAGTCTAGACCTAACAGCTTCTTTGTTCTCTGAGTAAACTCAGAGAATACCTCTTCCTGTGTCAATGAAGCCAGATGGGAATGACTTTATGGCCATTAAGGATGAGACCCTTAACCCAAGGCACTGACTTGAATAATGGGACTTTTTCTTATCTTAATATTTTTTGCACATATATTATGGCCTGTTAATGGTAAAGAAAACACAGATACCCTGAGTCATAATTTCAATGGACAGTTTGCCAACTCTCTTATTTTATTGTATTTACTATCTATGCAATTAAGAAAATTCCTTTCTCATACCATGATTAAATATATATGGAAATCATAAATTTGAGTGGCGCAGCCACTCTGAATAGGGATGGTTCTAAAATATATTTTAAGCCTTTTCATTCTTTCATTCAGGAAGTCAGATTTTAGCTGGCTCCATACATATATGTATTCAGCTAGCTTTAAGGGAATAAACAATATGGATCTACATATCACCTAGCCTGTTTGCTTCCTTTGACCAAACTTTCAGGTCAACACTGGGGACCTAATGCTTTAGAAAAATGACCTTGGAAGCTGAATGGAACATATATTGGAGTGGGGAGAGACTCTGATGCAAAAAAAAAAAAAAAAAAAAAGGTTAGAAGGCTATTGCAATAGTCCAGAGGTGAGATAAGAAGGTGATAAAGGCCTGAACTGGGGTTGTGTCTGCTTATCTTCTAGCATTGTGCTAGGTAATGGGATATAAGGACAAAAAGGAAATGGAAACCTACCCTTAGGGAGATTATATTCTAGGTGTTAACCTTCAAGTTTAGTTAAAGACAAACAGGCTAGGTGCTATACATTTCTATTATTTATTCCCTTGAAGCTAGTAGCTACATACTGCATGGAGACAGAACCTATGTTCTGACTGCTAGAACAAAAGAATGAGAAGGCTTAAATACATTTTAGAACCATCTCAATTCAGGGTGGTTGTTAATCAAATTTATGATCTCCATAAATGTTTAATCATGGCATGAGAAAGGAATTTTCTTAATTGCATAGGTGGTAAATACAATAAAATAAGGGAGCTGACAAAGTGTCAATTGAAATTATGACTCAGGATATCTGTGTTTTCTTTACTAATAGCAGGCCATAACATAGTATATGTTCAAAAAATATTAAGATAAGAAAAAAATCCCATTACTCAAGTTAGTGCCTTGGGTTAAGGGTCTCATCCTTAAGGGCCACAAAGTCAGCACCATCTGGCTTTGTTGACACAGGAAGAGGTATTCTCTGAGTTTATTCAGAGAACAAAGAAGCTGTTAGGTCTAGGCTCTTCTTCTGGATGATTAGTTCAGGCCCTGGTCCATAATGAGGTTATTAAATTGATATTAAATGATTATCAAGGGACAGAGAAGGGTGTTACATAAAGGATTGCCTTCTTCTTTCCCTTAGCTATTGCCTATTCTTCCTAGGATTGCCAGTGAGGTGAGGTAAGAAAGAAATTGTGAGAGGGCAAGATCTCTGGCAACATTAGATAAACAGAGTTTATTTAAATGAAGATTAAAAGGAAGGAAAAGGAAAGAAAAATTCTAAGCCATGTTAATGGAGAGGCAGGGTTCCCTGATAGCTATTCCCCCAGGAATAGGTAGCCATTCATATATAAGGGAAAGCATATACCTACATACCTACCAACTTGCATATGTGTGTGTATGTATATATGTTTATATCTACTACATATTTATATATTTTAATGTAATAGAATACAAGCATATGTTTCATAGAATGCAAGCTTCTTGAAGGTAGGCATTGTTGAATTTCTGTCTTTCTATTCCCAGTTTCTAGTATGGTCTCTGACATATAGTAGGTACTTTAATAAATGTCTCTCCAATGAATTTTCATTGAATATGCAATCTGAGGGATTCCTCCAGTGTAATACTGGTATAGACAGTATAAAAGTTATGACTCTACTATCACTAATTGTCTTCATTAAAACCTTTTGTTAATAAATAAAATCTTGAATGACTGTTTATTTTGTAAAAGAAATATATAGCTTGAAAGTTCAAAAATAATCTAAATTTTATTAAATAATTTAATTTAGAATTAGCAAGAAAAAGTTTAATTGGATGATTAAGCAGCAATAACTTTAATTATATTGTTTAAATTCTACTTTGCTGATTTGTTCATATTTGATTTGTATACATATATATTTCCTTTATTTGTATATATTTATTTATATGTTAATATATTATATTATATATATATTTATTTACTTATTCCTGAACACCATCTCTTCTCTTATTCACACATATATACTACACTCTCTTATTTTTGAAGTTCAATTTGGAATATGTTTAGAGAGATTTGTGTTTCCTGACCCAAAATCTGTTTGATTAAGTGAGTTGATAAATTACTGTAATTATGTTTGACATAGGGCTTGTGTTTGATTATGTACCAATGACTCAGTTTTCAAGCCAATTACATACTGTGTAACAATGACTAGTGTCTCCTGATACTGGAAATGATTATGATTATTTGATTCTTATCCTCAAAACTGGATTATATTTCAGTAATTGCTGTAGTAAGAAGCCAAATGCTAATTAATATTGACAATCCTATGTCTCTTGGAATTATACCTACTGTACTTCTATTTTCTTAGTATTACTAGTTTTGGGAAACCTAAAACAGAATTGTTATAGTTCATCTCTAACAACTGAATGGGAAATATGTGTTGGTTTAGAATTGTAATAGAAAATCAGTCTTCCATTTTCTAGAATAGGTGCCAAATAGATCCTTCTGGTTACTTGAATTTGCTTAGATGAAAGTTGTCAAATCCACATTATCTGTGTACCTATGCTGCGAATCTTGTTAGTAGAATATATACTCTTTGAGGAAAGTAATTATTTTCTTTTTTGCCTATAGAAGATAATAAATATTTATTGAATTGAATTAGATTTTCAAAGAATTAAAGAGAATATGATAAAAATGAATGCAAAACTATATTGAATCTACTTGAATTTAAATCTGAGAAATTAAATAAAAATATTAATAAAACAACAACAATAACTAATATTTTTATAGGTCTTACTACGTGTCAGGCAATGCGCTAAACACTTTACAAGTATTAATTTGATTCTGACAATAACCCTGTGAGGTAGCTATTATCTCCATTTTACAGATGAGGAAATTGAGGCAAACAAAGGCTACATAACTACCAAGTGTCTGAGGCTGGATTTGAATTCAGGTCTTCCTCTCTCTAAGCCTGGTGCTACATCCATTATATTGATGTAGATACAGCATTCAGTACCCTAGGGGTTAAGGAGAATATTAAGGATGGCTTCTCAGGTACTTTTGGGAGGCCCTCCTGCAGGGTGCTCATCCTGTAACTTAAGAGCATCCTAAAGTCCTTTCCTCCTTATCTTGAAACGCCATAAAATTCCCTTTTCCTTCTTATCCTGTACCATGAAATTCCTCCTTATCTTGAACCACCATAAAACTATGTCCTCTCCCGGAACATCTATAGGCTGTATGGCTTTCTGCCAGAATTTTGCTATATGAGACTAGCTTCCCCAGACACCTGTTGCTTTACTTTGCTTAGTTGCTATATGGAACTCTTGCTTTAGCATTAATAAAGCTCCCGCTGGCTAAGGGAACGTTTAAATTAATTCTTTCACACCAGAACAGCTCTCCTGAATCTGACCTCAACAGTATTACCTGGGTGCAGTTTCCCCATGTTCTTAATGTGCTAAAAGCACTTATTTTTTCCTGATTGGAGTGGGGAGTAGGGAGTATTGAATTGGTTGCAGGTTGAATGAATTTTGTTAAGTGAGCAATACCGTATTTGCCACACATGGACACCTGATTTGTAAAGAACTGCACTATAATACATTTTAAACAAAACTATGCTGAACATAATTAATTAAGTCTTTTGTTAGCCCAACAGGGAAGAAAGCAGGGTCAACCACAAGGGCAGGAAAGAGCTGGGGCGGTCTTCACTGGGAAGGCCACAGATGTTCTCTTTGTAGCAGCAGCTCATGTACTGAACTGAAAACCTGCATTTCTGGTACCAGATTCTTGGTTCCTCAGGCTAGGCTTATACTTCTGCCAGTATTATCCAGCTGAGTGACCCTGGGAGGGAGGCAAAGGTCAGAGAAGGGTCTAAAGAGCCAGAAG
>CM053594.1:229258208-229310756 GCA_028646575.1 Pseudocheirus occidentalis | reverse complement strand
TTCTACATGATTGCACATGTATAACTTATATCTGATTGCTTACCATCTGAGGGAGGGGGAAGGGAAGGAGAAGAAAGGAGGGATAGAACATTAAAAAAAAGCAAAATGTTAAGAGATTGTTTTAACATGTAATTGTAGAAATATAAAAATATATATAAATAGGTGAATTGATTGTTCCACATGTCACAGAACAAGGTAAAAGAAACAGATTCTTAATGAGAAAGGTATAGGAACATTTTGTTTTTGTTGTTCAATTGTTTCAGTCATGTCCAGCTCTTCATGACCCAATGTGCAGTTTTCTTAGCAAACATACTAGAATAATTTGCCATTTCCTTCTCTGGCTCATTTTACAGATAAGGAAACAGAAGCAAACAATATTAAGTGATTTGTTCAGAGTCACACAGTAAGTGTCTGAGGCTAGATTTGAACTCAGGAAGATGAATCTTCCTGACTCCAGGTCTGGCACTCTATCCACTACACCACCTAGCTGTTCTAGAAACATTTTTAGATAATATTATTAATGAGTTGTCAGGCAATCATTAAATTTGTTTTTAGACTGATGGGCTTAAGATCAAGTAACATCAGGTCAAACTGGCAACAGCAACTAAGAGACCTAAACAATTGGAGCCCCATACTCTCAGTCCATTTAAAAACAGAGTGCTATCTTCACATGTGGTTCCATTCTATCCTAAATCTACTGACTCAATAAAAACAAAACAAACAGAAAAATCAAGTACAACCAAAAAACAAAGCCCCATAGTTCTACTTATCTACTATATATTACTATTTACAACTATTATACACTTATCTTAAGCTTCCTTTTTATGCATGGTTCCTGTAGTTCCACACTTATGGGGGATGACGAGAAATGGCCATTTGGGGGGAATCTTTTCTTACACATCCAAATGTGTCTCTGTACAAACTCCCATGTATGCTTATGGTAATACGCTCCTGCTGCACCCAGAGGAGCAATTTGTTCTCTCCCCAATCACTACTATCTTCCCTTTCTTTAAAGGTCAAATTTGAGTGTCACCAGTTTCATGTAGTTTTCTCTGAATATCTTCTCTTTTCTCCCCTCCTACTCCCCCAGAAGCTGAAAGTGACCTTTACCTGCTCAATATCCTACATCCATTTTGCCTGCACCTAGCCTTTGCTATTATCTCCTTCTCTCTTACATATAGCTATGTCCATTCAGATCTTTCCCCCAGTGAGGTCACTGAGAACAAGTGCAGAGCAGGCATCTAACAAATTTTTGAGTTAAATTTGGTTGAATAGTAATGATGTTAAAAAAAATAAACTTGAGCAAGTCCTAACTGGATGAAAAAGAAGCAATGTATTTCTTTTTCTAATCTATTTTGTATTCTTTTTAGCCAACCACTTTTTACATTACAGAAGTGTTTAATTGAACTCTAAAAGAGTTATTTTACATTTTTTCTTTATTTCTCAAAAGTCTTGAGAGGGCAATTTTAAAACATGCTCCTTTATTATTTACCATAATTATACTACACATGTTCAAAAACTTATATTTTAGATTACTATCTGAATTTTAAAACTTTTCTTGCAAATATCATAAGTTGCAGAATATTAAAAAATATGTGATAAGAATTCTTATCATGTTGTAGTTGATAAGAATGCTTACCAGGCTTTTCACGGTCTTAACTCTCATCTGATCCTACTGTGGCATGTATGCCCTTCTTCCATATTCAGAGCCTGTTCTTAAAGCAGTAAAGATTTATGAGGGAAGATGCCTAGGTAGAGTATAAATGAGAATGCTGATTAGTTTTCATCTGTGAAGTTTTTTTAATGACTATGAAAGTAGCTGAATTTAAGCAATTATATTTCTTGGGTAAAGGAACCACAAAATATAGCAAGGTGAATAAGAAGTAACTTCTCTAAAACATCAAAACATAGCTAGATAAAATCTCATGTTGTTCCAACAAAAATATCTAAATGGCCAACTTCTAAAATAATGAGCCAGAGGAACTGGTGAAAGGTCAGACCTTTTGTGGTAATTAATTTCCTTCCAAGTGTGATCTAGTCTGTTGTGATGTCTATTAAATTGAAAAAGAGGGCATGCTTTTCTTTCCTTCAATTTCTAACTTAATGAAATGCTTTTATGACTTTTTCCCATTTCTCCCGTCACAGATTATTAGATTCAGTATAGCCTTGCAGGTACAATGCATTAGTTTCAGTCAGATATACCACTGCTAATGACTTTCTTAGCTTACTCAAGTACAAACTTGAACCGATATTCATCAAGACAACACAGACTTTTACCTATTCATTTATCTTTGTGCTGAAGGGCTTTTTAAAGTTCATTGTAGCCAATATTCTCAGTGGTAGTAAGAAAAAGTTCAATAAAATTTGATGTATTCAGAACACTGGGGAAATCAACCAATTGTATTCTGGACATTAAAAAACTCTAGATCCAGTGAAAACATTTTTTTTGCTAGAAATTCATCACATAAAATACTTAGACCATTGTGCTCAAAAGCCTTTGGGAAAAGTGGTGGAATGTGATGAGCACACAGTAGATTTGTGTGATCAGTCCAATAATCTTGTGATCTTTATAGCATATATGGTCTTAGAAACTCAGTTTATGTGACCAGGTCAAATAACCTTGGTGATACTTAACATGATCAAGTTGACATATATTATTGTGAGTGAGAGTTTTCATGTTATATGTTGGCCCACTAAACATCTTCTAATATTTCTTTATGAGATATTTCATTTGTTTTGAACTCGATATATCTTGGAATAAAGGGAACCACATTACTCAAGTCCCTACCATTCTTCATAGACTTTTAGAAAGCAGAAGGTACTACTATGATGTGGCACTGGTAGAAGAAAATTATATTAAGAAATATTTGAAATACCACTTCTAGGGCTATATCCCAAAGAGATCATAAATATGGGAAAAGGACCCACGTGTACAAAAATATTTATAGCAGCTCTTTTGTGGTGGCCAAGAACTGGAAATTGTGGGGATGCCCATCAATTAGGGAATGGCTGAACAAGTTGTGGTCTATGAATATAATGGAACACTATTGTGCTAAAAGAAATGATGAACAGGTGGACTTCACAAAAATCTGGAAAGACTTATATGAACTGATGCTGAATGAAGTGAGCAGAACCAGGAGAACATTGTACACAACAACAGTCACAACAATCAGTGTGTGATGACTGACTTTGATAGACTTAGCCCTTTTCAGTAATGCAAGGACCTAAATCAATTCCAAAGGACTCATGATAGAAAATGCAATCCACATCCAGAGAAAGAACTATGGAGTCTGAATGCAGAGTAAAGCATACTATTTTCTTTTTTTTTGGTTGTTGTTGTTATGTTTTGTTTTTTCTTCCCATGGTTCCTCCCATTTGTTCTAATTCTTCTATACAACATGATTAATGTGAAAATGTTTACTAGGAATGTGTATGTAGAGCCTATGTCAGATAGCATGCCATTTTGGGGAGGGAGGAGGGAAGAGAGGAGGAGAACATTTAAAACTTGTGGAAGTGAATGTTGAAAACTAAAGATAAACTTTTAAAAAGAAATATTTTATTTGGGCATTTATGCTGTGATGTTCATGTAAAACAGGTAGAATGCATCTTTTGTTAGAGAGGTAAAACATGTACAGTAAGATGAAGGAAACAGTTCATACATCTGCTTTTGTGTTAAAGTGTACTGTAATGTGACTGCTTAATTCTCTCCCAGTAAAAGGTGGGGCACTAGCTTGAGCTAACAACACATAAGTCTTAATCTAAAAAGAGAACAAATATAAAAGATCAGACGGGACAAAGAGGTGCCTCATTGGATAGAGTGCTACCTAGAGTCAGGAAGATCTGAGTTCAAATGTAGCTGCAGACAGTACTACTTGTGTGATACTGGAGTCAACCTCTGTCTCAGTTTTCTTATCAGCAAAATGGAGATAATAAAAGCACTTGCCTTACAGAGTCTCTGTCAAGATAAAATGAGATAATATTTGTAAGGGGTATTGCAAACCTTAAAATGCTAGCCATTATTATCATTACAAGGAAAAGGAAGAGAATTGAGGCACCCCACAAATAGTGGTGATCAAAGACTTAACAAAAGGGAAATGAGTATTGGGAAAAGGTGGTTATTTTCATGATGATGGTGTTATATTTAATGTCTCCTTAATAAATTCTATTTGGAAAGACTTTAGATTTCACAATAAGTTGGATATAATTCCAATTAAAATGATCTTTACAAGAGTCACTTGCAGCAAATTGTCAACTAGCAGACCATCAGGGCATAATTTTTAATTAGTGGCTGACTGATCAATGGGAACTCCTGTTCTCAAATTAAAAAAAAATGCATTTAGAAGCATGCTTATATATGCTCCTTTTTTGAAGATTTTTATTCATCATTACTATAATTTTTCTTTTTCTGGAGCTGTAATACTACACAGTACTTATTAATATTATTTTTCATCTTTATAGAATAAAGTACAGCTACCTAAAATGGTTATTTGTAGTTCATTTTAACTTCAGGTTCTCTACGTGGTTGGCATTTGCAAACCATTTAAATTATTTGGTCAAAAAAGTAATTGAAAGTGAAATTTTATTTGATGTTTGTAGCTAGCACTGTCAGATTCTGAGAGGTACTCCATTAACCTAGAACAGTTTTCTGTCACTGACCAGTAGACCCCACCCTTGACTAAACTTTTAAGAGTTTTTCCCTTGTTCTTTTTCCACTGCCACCAACATAACCCTAACCCTCAAGAAATTCTGGCTTTATTTCCTGTCTTGTTGATCAGCAAATTCTCCTTAACTTCAACCAAGACAGAATCACAGAATCTCTGAGGTAGAGAATCCTTGAGATGATCTTGCCATTAAAATCTCCTTGGTATTATAATATCTTCATCTGGCCTCTGCCAAAGTACTCCAAATGAAAGAGAACCCTCTCATCTTCCTTTGCAGCCCATTTCATTTTGTGATAGCTGGTAATTGTTGGGAAGATTTTCCTTACTGTCAAGACTAGATCTGCCTTTAATTTGGTTCCACTAGTTGATCTTGACTCCGCCCTCTAGAGTCAAGCAGAACAAACATATCTTCTTTCCCATGATGGCCCTTCAAATGCCTGAAGACAGATATCGTATCATCCCTTAGTCCTTGCTTCTCCAATTGAAACATACAAAGTGCCTTCATATGAACATGATACTGCATGTACTGGCTTTCCTCCTCTCGATCTTCCCAGTTTAACAATGTAATTCTTAAAATGTAGTACTCAGAATTGAGCACAATACTTCACATGTAGTCTGAACAGAGCAAAGTACAGTGGGACTTCCAAGTCTCAGATTTCTAGATACTAAGCCTCTCTTAAGTGAAGTGCCTGACTTGTACTTGGTACTTAATTTAGGCATAAAGTAATAATGTATTAAGACAGTCTCTTTTACATAGGCATAGATAGAGATGTTCCTCCTCTGCACTCTGGCTTACCTTTTATACATTCACTTGCCATTCCTTCTCTTCCAGTTTGGTGGGGGGAATAGAAGGGGGAGAAAACTGAGTAGCAAGACTGAATTGCTTCAGTCAAACTCATTTGCAAAAACCAGATACAGGTTGAGAGCTCTCTATGTAGCAAGAAAAGGGTTACCATAAAAATGGATACAATTTTTATATCAATTCTTGTGATTATCGTTCTAACTTCCTTTTGGAGGGTAAACAGAAAGGAAAAAAAAATCAAACAAGTAAACCTGTTTTCTGACCAAGACTCCTTTGTAGAAGTCATGTAGCCCAATTATAATTCACTCAGTGAAATGATCTTAATTTATTCTTATTGCAAATAGGAAAACCTAAAAACATGTCCCATGCCTCATTTATCACATAGCCCTAGAATCCTTACGGAATTCTATGTTGAAGGTCTGACTACTACTCATCTCTAATCCTGTCCTGTAGTACAATGAACTGCAAATCAGGATATGCTGTTTGACATTTCACAAAGGCTGCTTCTTCTGAAAAGTCCTCAAGAAATGTGTACTTTTCCTTTTTTGTAAGTGGGAACTCTCGAAGGCAGTTCAAGATATATGATTAATCATTAGATTAATTAGCAAACATTTATTATACTTCAACTCTGTGTCAGGCATTGTGGTAAGCAATGGGGATACAACTATAAAAGCAAGATGGTCTCTGTCTTCCAAGCAGCTTATGTTCTGCTAGGTTGGATACATTATATTTACACATTAGCAAAAGCTAGATATAGGAATGGGAACCAGACCTGTTATTTCATTGGTTTACAGAACTTCCAGATGAAGAAACTCCCTTAATCAATACTGGTCAGGAGTTTCTCTGCAACTTATGGTCTTAGAGAGCTGCCTAGGCCACTGAGTAGTTAAGTGACTTGTCCAAGGTCACACATTCAGACTATATCAAAGGCAAAACTTTAACCCAAGTCCCTGGCTCTGAGACTTCTGTTTCACTGAGCAACACAACTGCTTAACCTATGGACAAAATAAATACAATGCGATGTTTTTGAAAAAAGGAAGACTAATGACTAAAGGTTTCAAGAAAGGCCTCTAGAGTTGACCCTTGAATGGAGACAGGATTTCTAAGGGATGGATATTCAGTAAGAAGAACATTACAGGGATGGGTACAGCCTGTACAAAATCACAGAGGTGGGAGATGTGATGTTAGGAAGTAGGCCAGGGTCACTAGTGTGTTATCGGTCTGAAAAGATGGCTTGGAGCCAGTTTGTGAAAGGCTTTATAAATCAAATAAAGGAATTTGTATTCTTATCATAAAAATGATGGAACTATCTAGACAAATCCACTTTCATTATGTTGGAGTGTCCTGGATATATGTGTTTCTGTGTTACTGCCCTGATGTATATATAGTGCAGATCAGGGATTCTTAACCCTTTTTCTGTTATGGACTCCTGTGACAATCCATAGAAGCCTTCCCAGATAAATATTTTTATATATATATATATATAAAATAGAATACATGTGATTGCAAAGGAAATCAATTGTACTGAAACATAGTTATGAGGGGCAGCTAAGTGGCACAGTAGATAGAGTACTAGTCCTGGAGTCAGGAGGACCTGAATTCAAATCTGTCCCTAGACACTTATTAGCTGTGTGACCCTGGGCAAGTCACTTAACCCTGATTGCCACCAAAAAAACCCCCAGAAATAGATTTATGAAAATTAAAAAAAACCCAGAGATAAGTTCATGGACGATAGGTTAAGAACACCCGATTTAGATGGACAATCTACAAATAGCCTATATAAAAAGATCAGGCTATGGAGAAAATCTTTATCTCTGATAAGGCAGTCTATATTATGAATGGCAATAGGGCTTAAGACTGATTTTAAGTAAGTTTCTAAGTGCTGCTCTCAATGATTTTTTTTTCTTTCCCCTTTGTTCTTATACTTTAGTGTTTTATCTTTTGCTTACCTGTAAACATGAAAACAATTTAAAAAATCTTTAGGTTTTAACTTTTCTCTAACATTTTAACAGCCTTGTGTTAAACCATCACACTTCAACTGTGATAAACACCAGAGAATTCCTCAATATAAGTTTTTTTAAAAAGCATGTAAAATATAAGAAAAGCCCTCATAAATAAGTTCATAGTGTTACAACAGGGAAAGTCATGGTGATATAAGAAAAATATATAGTCAAATTATTTTCATTATTTGATCCCTAAGAAGTATAACTTTTAAAATTTTATTTTTCTTTAAAAAAAAAAAGCCCGGACAACTCCAAAGCCTTGGTATTTACATTTTCCTCACTGCCCTTTGAAAGTATTAAGAAATAATTTTTATAGTTCCATTTTGCCTCAACATTTATTTTAGTTAAATGAAATCCAGCTTATCATTCTCCCTACATAACACCCCCTACCCCCATTCAGAGTGTGTTGTGGGACCAGCAGATTGTCTGGATTAGAATTTCTGAAGCTTTCTACATTGGGTTCGTGGAAAAATTTTATTTTATTTGGCTCTAGGCTCTGGGCCTTGCAAACCCATCAGAGACAGCTTCAAGTTTGCATTTCTATCCCAGGGTTCTTTGACTCTCCAAACGCTTTATGTCTCTTTTGTCCAAATAGCACAGAAAAATAATAGTCTCTATTTTTCTTGTATTTATACAGAAACTTTATTTTTTGAAATATCTGCCATTTTTCTTGAATTTTTGAGTTTCTTGGTTTTTTTAATGTCTGAGTTTTTTTTTTTCTATAGAAATTGCAGTTTTGGAGAAAACTTTTATATTCCCTTTTGGCTTTCTAATGCCTTCTGGCTTGGATAACTTACTTTAGACCACTTGATTTTTGCATTTTTATTACTCCTGGGAAGGCATATTACAGAGCTATTGAAAACCAATAGAACAGAGTGTTGACTTTGATAAAGTAGTGTGAAGTGGCCTTCTGTGGCCTCCTCAGTTTCATAAAGACACTTCTACTGATTATCTGCCTGACTAGGTGAACTATTTCTAGAGTAAAACTTGTAGTTCTTCCCCTTTCTTCTTTATAAAATATACTCCTCAAATCATAGCAGGTAGGTCTAAAAATATTAGTTAGAACACAATTTGTGGTGGACAGTAACTTCCAAGGAAAAATGCAAGGAACATGTCTCCATTAATGCTTTACCATTAAAGGTTCATCATGGAGTAGAGGTGAACCTTGGTTCTTGAAAGCTAGAATGGTGGAAGATGAACTGTTGTAGGTCCAACCAAGCTAAAAAAGGTTTCAAGTACAGGGTAAGTAGCCAGAACTGGAATTCGAGGACCAGTTAGCTAACTAATCAATTGAAACACATTTATTAGGTGCCTACTATATACTGATCATTGGGGATACAAATATAAAACTGCCCTCACAGATGTTTATGTTCTAAAGGGGAAGGAAAACGATATGTGCACAGAAGTATGAATAAAGCAAAAATATACAGAATACAGACAAAAAAAAGGTAATTTTGATGAGGGAGGCAATAGCAGCTGGGAGAATTTAAAAGTTTTATGTAAAGAATAGATTATTAACCTGTGTCTACAGACTTTAAGCTAGCCCATGGATAGCTTTCTGGGGGTCTCTGAGCTTGAAATGGACAAAAAATAAAATCACATCTTTATTTTCACTAACCACTAACTAACTTCTATTATGAATATAGGCACAACCTCACTATAGTATTGGACATTACCAGATTGTCAAAGGTGTTAATGATACCAAAAACAAACAAACCCCACACCAAACCTTAAGTCCTTTGGCACTGGAGAAGGTGGCATTTGAGCTGAGCTATGGAAGAAATTGGGGATCCTAGAGTGGGCTGGAAGAGGAACCACATTTTGGTCATGAGTGCAGCCTGTGAAGAGATGTATCTGGACTAGAGATGCAATGTCCTGAGTAGCAAACAGCAAGCAAAGAAGTTTTCCTGGACCATAGAGTATATAAAAAGAGTAATCTTTAGTAAAAAACTGGAAAAGTTGTCTGAAGCCAGCTTATGAAGGGAATTAAATGCCAAGTTTTGCCTTAAATTTTCTTATTTTAGAAAATAACTAAATTGATTTGGAAACCTAGAACTATACAAAGAACTATTCACATATGATACATGAAAAACAGAGGCAAGTGATTATTTACTGAGAAATTCAGTGGATAGTCATAGTATTTATTATGATGTAAAGGCATTCTGAAACTCTCTAAGTCTTTTAATTCAAGAAATATTTTAAAATTTTGGGAGTCATATTTATCTAATTGTTTCTTCCATTTCTGCCTGCCACATTAAAGACAATATGGCATCATGGAATTAATGCTATATCAAAGTCAGAGGTTCTTGGTTCTGCAATTTACTAGTAGTAACTTGTCATTAAACCTTTCTAGCTCTCAGTCAGTGTCTCTCTGACTTTAAGGAGGAATTGTACTAGCTAACCTCTATAATTGCTTCCTTC
Source organism: Pseudocheirus occidentalis (assembly GCA_028646575.1). NCBI lineage: Eukaryota > Metazoa > Chordata > Mammalia > Diprotodontia > Pseudocheiridae > Pseudocheirus > Pseudocheirus occidentalis. Next base: position 229,300,869 of record CM053594.1, on the reverse strand, counting down.
TTAAAAATCTACAATCTTCTGATTTCATCCCATTTATCAAACTATTTCCTTAGGTTATGTGAAGTCAGACATGTGCCCTACGTGTTAGAAATGTACATTCAAAAATTAAAAGAAAAGATAGCTCTGATACTTAGCCAGGGAGTCTAATAGGGTGGTTGCTTGAAGAACTATAGAATGCTTTAAACAATCAACTTTTGATAATAACATTTTGAATCATAGCTAGATTGAAGAAGATGGCTATCAAATGTGGCTACACACAGAGTTCTAAGAATTTAATAGAGTGTGTATCCACAATGGAAACAAGAATGCAATTGAATGTCACAGACCTGGAAGAATGGCAGCACAAGGCTAAGACCCTGCATGCGTTGCAGTAGATAATAAAGAAAAGGAAAGAAAAATCTCTTTTAAAAGATTGCTACATGTTCAGAGCAAGGAAAGTGACGGGCCACAGTGTCTCATGAAGTGGGAGTAATCTGTAAATGTTTGTAACGTAAAAACAAAATATATCAATAAAACTTCTTAAGAACAGTATGGCTACCATTAGCAAGATTAAGTAGCAAAACCAAAAGTGATTTTTAAGTATCTGGAGAGGAAATCAATAAACGATTATAAACCACTACAGTTAAAGCAAATGCATTTTAAAGCACACTTGTGGTGTTCTAAGATTACTGATTAGCAAATACAAGGAATGGGAACCAGACCTATTATTTCATTGGTTTACGGAACTTCCAGATGAAGAAACGCCCTTAATCAATATTGGTGATTTTTTTTTTAAATACAAGGGCCTAATTAATTTGTATATAAGAATTACACTAAGCTTTGTATCAGAGTGCTAAAGATTTTTGCATTGCTCCATATTAAATAGTTTATGGAATTGATATTCCTAGGTCAATTACCCAAACACTACAAAACCTTAATCTTCTTTTGATACTATAATATCACATAGGAGTACTGGAAATATTTAATTGTAGCTTATTCCATATTTGCAAATTTAAAATAGTGGGACAGTTAAGTAACTGTCAGTTAGTCAACAAATATTTTTAAGCCCTTATTATGAGCTTGGTCCTGGGAATAATGAAGACAAAAACAGTCCTTTCCTTCAAAGCAGTCATTTTAATGGTTGGGGGAGACAATATATAAATAGCCAGGTACGTACAAGATACATACAGAATAGATGGAAGGTGACCTGCAAGGGGAAGGCATTAGCAGCTTGGAGGAGTCAGAATGGCCTTTCCTGAAGAAAATGGGATTTCAGTTAGTCTTGCAGGAAGCCAGGACAACTAAGGGGTAGAAATGAGGGACAGCAAGTAGGCCAACATAGGGGTGTTTGGAGAGCAGTGAAATAGAAGAAAACTAGAAAGGTAGAAAAGGTCCAGGGTATGAAAAGTTTTAAATATAAAACAGACATGTTAATATTTAATCCTAAAGATTACAGAAATTGCTGGAGCTCATTGGGAGGGAAAAAAGGGGGAGAGAGAGAGAGAGAGAGAGAGAGGAAGAGAGACAGAGGGAGACAGACAGAGACAGAGACAGAAACAGACAGACAGACACACAGAGTATTTATCTTCCTGCCCTTCAACAGGAGTCCAAGAGAAAAATTTGAAGAGTTCTAATAAATAAAAATCCTTTAACAATAAAGTTTTCATTTTTACTATGGTTCTCTGTTGCTTCCATTTTTTCTGTCAAGAAAATAGTCTTTAGACTTAGAAAGGTGAAAAGATTGACTAAGAGGAAATTGTAGCCAACATAGGTGAAAAAATAGTAACAGAACAAACACCTCACTGTTCTAAATGAATTCACATCTCTTGATCTGAAGTTAATACACCTTTAGGTAAAAAAGAACCTTGTGAATGTTATCACTAAATCCTTACTAATGTCTTAAAAATGGAGAAAATAGGAGAGATATGACAAGGCTAGAGAAAGCCAAATATCGTAATTTCCATGGAGGAAAAAAGGCACACCCATTCTAGACACTATAGACCAATGAATACAATATCCCTCCTGAGCAAAATTTCAATATCAATAATAATAGTTAACATTTATGAGATACTTTAAAGTTTGCAAACTGCTTTACAAATATTATCTCTCTTTACCCTCAGAACAACGCAGTGAGGTTGATGCTATTATTTACTCACACTACTTGGTGGCAGCCAGAAAACATCACAGATTCTTGTCAGTGACAGTTACTAGGATTGAGTTCTGTGCCACAAGCCTAGCTGAAGTCCCATACCAATTCCCCCACACCCCAGGCTCAGCTAAGCTCTCAAGTTCACCTAGCTCTCAAATTCATGTTTCATGTTGAGAGTTCCAGTCTAAAGCTCCTGCCTTTCCACCTGATGACACCCAAGATGAATAAGTGAGATCCTATGAAAATGGTTGTTTATATTTCTTAGGTGTCTGGTGCAAATGTAGGACAACCAATCACATTCAAAACGTTCATTTTCTAGAGCTCCTGAATCAGGTTGATCCTCTGCCGAGGGTTTTCCAGAATCTAGGGGAATGAATGGCTCTCAGCTGCTTGATTATATATTTGCTTATTGATTCTTTGCCGAGAGGAAAAAAGACAGTATACCATCTATTTGTTTACCTCTGTGGTGAGTCGGTTTCATCATGGCAAAGTCAAATGTCTAGGTCTCATTGGAATATAGCAGATTTTTGATGGAGGCAGAATTTTGGGAGTTGCTGGGGAGCTCAGAGCTAATTTATTAGTAGGTAAAACTATAAGCCTTCAGAGCTTTGATTGATGAGTAAGAATTCAAGAAGGGGTAGAGCTGGAATCATCACCCTCCTCTCAGTCACATAGGCTTAACAACTGAGCCATCCTTGCTTTTTTCCCTCCTCTCATTTCCCCAGAGCCAATTACTTGTCAGGTCTTATTGATTCCATCTTCACAGTAACTGCTACCTCCTCTTCACTCACACTGCTACCACCTTAATTCAGACGAGTCCACTTGTCCCCTTGACTATTGTTGTAATTTCTTAACTGGTTTCCTTCCCTCCTGCTTCTCCCCTTTGAAACCTGTCCTTCTCATAGCTGCCAAGTTAATCTTCTAATGCACATGACATACTCCTCAACAATCTTTAGCGCTTCCTTAATGTCATTAGACTAAAATAAAAATCGACATTTAAAATCACGATCTGGTCATTTTCCAGACTTATGCCATACTATTCCCCTTCACATAGACTATGTTCAACCCAAATTGGACTTAGAGCTCTTCTCAGATCTTGTTTTGTACTTTCCTGCTTTTTGGCATTCACTCATGCTGTTTCCTAGTACCTAAAATGCATTAATCCATAACTATTTCCCTGATTCTCCAACTGAAAGGAAACTTTTCCTCCTTATATTTTCTTGCAGTATTTTGTCATGTTTTGTCTTATATCATAATTATTTGTGCATTTATTATCGAATATATTCGATTAAAAACTCCTCGAGGGCAGAGACTGTCATTTTTTAACCTTTTATCACAAGTGCCTAGAATAGTGTCTGGCACAAAGTAGAAGATAAATAAATATTTGTTTAATGGAAATTGATGGCATATAAATCTCTTTAATAATACCGTACATTTATAATGACAATGAACAATTTACAAGTATCATGAACTGTAATATCCTTTCTAAAACACAAGAATGCAGGTAGCACAGATACGGTTTCCTTATTTCATTGGTGAGAAAATGAAGGCTCAAGGGCTTCTTTCATAGCTAATGTTTTGGAAGTGGGATTCAGAATCAGGTTTTTTGACTTCAAGTTTGTTCCTGTTCCCATTTCATCAAGCTTTCAATTTGCTTCATCTGCAAGTCTGAGTTGGTGGTTTATAGTTCCTTCAAACATGCAGAGATGTATGACAATTCTGTAAGCTCAGATGATTTACTGTTCAGCTATGATGGCTGCATTATTACTCAGTAGATAACACGTAGGCCAAGATATTACTCATTCTAGCTTGACAATCTATTCCACATTCCTTCATGATTAGTCTTATTTTGATTGTGTCTACTAAGCAAGAAAAGGAATAATTAATCACAAGCACAATTCATAAAAGCTAGAATTCTCTTGGCATCCTTAAGCTAGTGATTCTACCCCTTCACTCCCCCTCCCCCCATAAATAGCTTACATTGCAAAATGAGATGGAATAACCATGCACATTCCAAATGCAATGCCACTTGTCTCAGTTTGGATGCTTATGTAAACTACTGTTCTTTTACTCTTTCTAGTGGTTTGGTTGGCTTTGGGGGATTCAGTCTCCAAATAGAGTTGGTAATTGAATTTCTTTTTTTCCCTTTTCTAGTTTATGTGAAGCACAATAAATATGTATTTGAAAATGTTTGTTATATTTTACATAAACTAGAAAAATTATGGGAATTTATAGGGTTTGAAGTATAATCAAGAATTCCTCTTATAGTATTCTTTTTGTGATATTTCTACTGATATCATTCTGCCAATTTGGAGTGCTTTCTCCCCCTTGCTCTACATCTATCTGTATCCTACTCATCACTGAAAGCCCAGTTTATGCCATCTCTTCCATGGCATCTTAAATCCTTCAGCATTTATTTTTGGTCTTATACTGCTGTAAAATTTGTATTTATCTTTTGGTGTCTATCTACTACTATTAATTCTCTTTTCTTATGTCTGTACTTTGCTTCTCAATTTAGATCGATAACTCCTTGAAGTAAGGTTTTGCCTTATATATAAAAGCAAGGGTATGGAGCTGGTTTAAGAGATCATCCTGTGTTTGTTTATTGTACATCTCTATATAAAGCTAATTCTCTCCTCCTCCTCCTCTTTCTTCTTCTTCTTCTTCTTCTTCTTCTTCTTCTTCTTCTTCTTCTCCTCAATCTTTTCCATCACTTCTTCATCTATTTTCTTTTTCTTCCTTCTTGTTCTTTTCTTCCTCTGACATCATCACGATCAGATTATCATCATCTGAATATGTCAAATCTAAGCTAAACTGAGATGTAGGACAATGTATTTAATAGAGATCATCTTACAAAAAAATCAGTCTTCAAGCTTAGAGGAACAAAAGTATCTAAATATTGAGGCCTAGTGGAAAATATCTACAAATCCTCCCTGTTGTCCAATATGCTATTGGAATTGTCCTGAAGATGCCTTCAGAAGATGAGCTTACATTGCAATACTTTTAATCTATTTAAAAAACCAGTTATTTTATCTATCCGTGCAATAGTCTATTGAATATAAATATAAAATAATCATAAGAGGATAGTGATTTGTCCTGGGAATGTTTCAATTTACTCTCCAATAAAAATAAAAATGAGGTTGTTATTATTAGTAATAATAACAAAACTCACATTTGTATAACATTTGAAGGTTTGCAAAGTTTTTTCTCTTCACAACAATCTTCTAAAGCAGAATATATTATGGAGATGCAGTGTGGTTCAGTGAAAAGAAATTGATTTCTGAATCAAAAGATCTGGGCTCTGGTTCCACTACTTACTGTCTGTGTGACCTTGGGCAAGTTATTTTCATCTTGGGGATTTTGTTCCTTTTTCTATAAAATGAGGAGACCCTAAAATCCTATATAAAGTCAATTTCTAGTTATCTGTACTGAAAGTAGTTGGCAGAAGCACGAACAATTATGGAATCAGAATTTTTAAAATGAGAAGTGACATTTTCTGGTTCAGTATCTCCATTTTATATATGAAGAAACTGATAATCCACTCATTGAAGTCAATTCAATTAAAAAAACATATGTGATCTCTAAGATTCTCCTATCACTAAAAATTCTAAGTGATCTAATCAGGGTTGCACTTGGAGCCAGTTGGTTTCAGCTCATGATAGTTGATTGCTAAATTTTCAGCGTGAGTATTTACAGCTCAGATGTAGGCAAATGTTATAAATCAGGGCTTCGTTTATTGTTTTGTTGATTGTGTAGACTAAAGAAAGTGATGGAGAAAATGGTAATTATACAAATTAAACTTAAAAATGTTCCATGTGTACTTTTTCCCTCTGGAGAGTCAGTTGTTAAACATTTACCAGAACATTTGCCAAAGTTTTTAACCCAACTGTTTGTTAGATGTGAAATGTACCTTCTTAAAGGTGGAATAGTGAATTAGTGTCCATCTGGGGATACAAATGCAAGTATCCTGATTCAAACAACATTTTCCAGGAATAAACATAAATAAAGGTGATGCACCTTTTAACTGAACACTGAATGCCAGAACCAAAAGCAATAATAATATAATAGCTAATTTTATGTAGCACTTTAAGATTAGCAAAGCACTTTACTTATGTTGTCTCATGTTTCAAACAGCCCCATGAAATAGGTGCTATTATTATTCTCATTTTAGAGATGAGAGAATTGAGGCAAATAGAAGTTAAAGCATGTGCCTGGAATCTTGCAGCTAGTATTTGAGGCAAGATTAAATTCAGATCTTCCTGACTCTAAGCCTGGCACTCTAAACACTGTGCCACTTAGCTGTCTAGAACATACACTTTTTCTACACCCCCTTCCTTTGTATTAGTTGGGGCATGGAAAAATTTTATATATGATGCCATGATAAATAAAGTCAGATAAACAGCCTCATCAACCAGTATTTCTGGGTTCCAATGTGGAAGCATGGCCATGGAATGAAGGGACAGAAAGGTGCCAAAATAAGCAGTGAATATAACTGAAAAGAAAATCTATGATGAAATATTAAAATGAGAAAACTTATTTAACCTGAAGGAGAAAAAGGGTGGTAGGATCTTAACCTTGGGTAAGAAAACAAGCCTATGAGACAGAGCTGAAAACAGCATCATGGCAGTCACTACCACAGACCAAAATAATGATATCTTTATCCCTATTATGTGAAAAATCATGCTGGCCACATAGGATTTTTCAGCCTCACTCAGTGGAAATGATGGCTCCAGCCAGCAGCATTATCAAGGACATGGGTAAGCAATATTTCTTTTAGTAAAATATGGTAAGTTATTTCAGGGATGGTTTGTTAATCTGTAACTCATTTTAAATCTTACTGACTAATGAATAATTCCATACACAGCAGAGCAATAGTAGGAGCAGACATCTGTATGTGTCATTTGGGATTTGAGTGCCCTTCTTCCCTTTTCCTCCAGATAAAGATCCTATTCTTCACTAATTAAATATTTAGCATCCACCATGTGCAAAGACACGATTCTAGCTATGTGGTGAAGTGGGTAGAGTCCTGGGACTAGAATCCAGAAGACTTACATTCAAATGCAACCACTTTACAAGCTCTGTGGATCTGGGTGCATCACTTTCTGTTTGCCTCAGTTTCCTCAACTGTAAAATGGAAATAATAACAGCACTTGCCTCCTAGGTTTACAGTGAGGATAAAATGAGAGAATATTTGCAAAGAATTTTGCAAGCCTTAAAGTGCTATATGAATGTTTGCTATATTTAAAATATATGTGAATAAGAGACAAGGTTAAATTGCATTAATCCTGGCTTTAAAATACAAAGTTGGAAATCCCCATGTTAATTACATGAACACTTTAGATACTAAATATTTAATTCATACCAGCTCATTACTTCCATCTTCATCGAAGTCCTCCTCTATCCCATCAGTCATCTCTTCTCCATCTCCATCTGCATCTGGTCCTCCTTCAATAGGTTCTTCTGTAGAGTTATCTGCGGTCTCTGACACACATTCCTCTTGGTTCAATTCTATGTTTTCTTCCATTTGCTTCTTCTGAGCTTCTGAGGGAAAAGAGCAAATGGCTACCTTTCATAGTTAATGGTCTGTTCTGATGAACCCAAAATATTCGAATTCACATATTCCATATAAGATGGCACTGCACTCAGAAAAATGTGAATCTGACTTTTCTTTTTTAGTTTTCTAGCCAGTGATGTTGTTATTAAGTGGACTTGAGTATATCAATTATATGCAACCCCACTCAAATTGATTCATGTACTGTATTTTTAAATGTAGAACTTCTTTTTTTTTGAGGGAGGAAAGTAGGGCAATTGGGGCTAAGTGACTTGCCCAAGGTCACACAGCTAAGTAAGTGTATCAAACATCCAAGGCCAGATTTGAACTCCAGGTCCTTCTGATTCCAGGGCTGGTGCTCTATTCACTGCACCACCTAGCTGCCCCTCAATGTAGAACCTCTAGAACACAGAGAAACAAAGTAGTGGAGTTAGTGGCCCCTGAGTCAGAGAAACATTTTTATAAAGCAAATCATTCTGTTTAACATACATATATAACTTACAACTTATTTTAAAATGTGGTCCTTTAATTGAACAGGCACAAAATGAAAGCAAAATAATGAGTAAAGATGACATACAAAAAATAAATAGTAAACCCAATGAAAAGGGAGGAAGCACATATAGAAGACCAAACTTAAATATGAGAGGCACATAAAAACATGCTGTAGTCATTAAAGAACACAATGGTCGAAATGATAACCATTTTTATTGCTGTGCATTTTTCAGTTGTGTTTGACTCTCTGTGACCCCATTTTGGTTTTATTCTTGGCAAAGATACTGGAATGGTTTATCATTTCCTTCTCCAGTTTATTTTACATATGAAGAAACTGAGGCACATGGGGGTTAAGTGACTTGCCCAGGGTCACATGGTAAGTGTCTGAGACCAGATTTGAATTTACTGAGATGAGTCTTCCTGACTCCAGATCTAGTGCTTTATCCACTGTGCCATCTGGGTGCTCTGCTAACTATCCATATTATTACCAAATAGCAATAGCTTCCATCTGTATAGTTCTTGCAAAGTTCTTTCTTGAACATTGCAATAGCATTGCAATAATCATAAAAAAATTATTGCCCCCATCCAGCAGATGAAGAAACTAAGACATAGACAAATCAAATGATTTGCCCAAAGTCAAAGGGTTCTTATTTATAGACAAACGAGTCACAATTATTAAAGGCAAAGTCTATGTGAAAAATAAATTTAAATAATGTAGAATAAATTCTGTCATTGGATATTTGTTTGTATTTTCTGTTTTCCATTCCTATTCTCATACATCTTCCCAGGAAAGCTCTTCATCATCACTAGACATATGAGAACATGCATATTTTATCTGTGATGTTTTTTCTTTATGATATTTCCTTACTATATCTAAGATCATGTCAGTTCCATCTCAGAAAGGAGGCTATTTTTGTTTAAATTTCTTATTATTAATAATATTTAGTGTTAGTTTTATTTTTACTGTGCGATTTAAAAGGTTTATCACATTGTTGACACATTAGACATTTCTCAGGGCCTTCTTTTCCTAATGTAAGACAACAGGCCAGTATAAAGCAGTTCATATTTTCAGTGCTACATCTAATGTTCAACAAACACACATCTCATGGCTGATAATACCATTATAATATAGGAATAAGATTAGAGTACTCTTCTTAAAGTAAATAAGAACTTATTATGTATGTGCGCGGCTTTATATTTATTAATTTTGTGAATTTTAAAATAAGCATTTTTAAGCCTAAAGGGAATAGTTATGGAATGATTGGCTACGAAATTTCTAAGATTTTGTTATTTTACTGATGTTGGTTTTTTTCCCTCTAATAATACACTTCCCTGCCCATTCTTTTTCTTCCATTAGATGACTCCCTAAATCCTTTACAATGGGGCCACTCGACTTGCAGAGATTTTTCTTCCAGGAACCTTAATATTATGTGGGCACGAAGGGAACAAGTAGGCTATGTGTTGGTTTAGTTCCTATTACAGTCACATATCTCTTCGGAGATATATTTTATATAACTTTTTTGTGTGCATTGGTAAAATTACACATTGGTAAAATCTTGTAACGTTTTTTTTCATCACGGTATATTCAGTGCTTTTTGGATGAAAATGTAATTTTGATTCATCAAAATTTATGACATTCCATTGTATATAGCAACATAGAGTCACCAGAAGAATTCTGAAGATAAAAGTGCCATCTCTTACACAAGGCATCCCTTGATCACCCACTGCCAGTTGTTTTAATCATGCATAAAATATGAATTTGTTTATGTTCACATTTTCTTCAAGCAAAATATAAGCTCTGTGAGGTCAGGGGCAGTCTTCATTTTTTGTTTTTGTATCCCCAGGGCCTAGTCCCATGCTTGATGCATAGTAGACAAGAGATGTTTAGCATCACTGGAGATGAGAAGGACTCACTAGACTTTATTACATACAGAAGTGAACCAGGCAGACCCACTCTTTAGGACATCACTTTGGCAGCTGAATGGAGGATGAATCGAGGAAGGGAGAACAATTAGGAGACAGCAGCAATGGTCCAGTCCAGAGGTGAGGAAGAGTCTTTCCTCACTGGAGTGGTACCTTTGTGAGTGCAGAGACAGGGATGTGTGTGTGGGATGTGGAAGGCAGAAACAAGAGATATGGTGACTGTGAATGAGGAGATGAAGGTGTTGGGGTTGTGAGCTTGGGTTTCTTAGAGGATGGCGGCACCATTGACAGAAATAGACTAGTTTGGTAGAGGAGAGGATTTTAGAGAAGATATAACGTGGCGAGTGTGAGACACATACAAAACAAAATAATTCAATATAAACATTTTAGTAGTTTTGGGTCTATTCGTTGTCTTTCTTCTCTTTTTGTCCTTAAATGCCTCTATTCTTTTTTTTTTGAAGAAGGTATCCATTATATCTAGGAGTGAGATTTCTGTCCAGTTTGCAAACCTTTGGGCTTGCTTCTCTTGATCCTGCATCATATTTTAACATTCTGTGCTGCTGTTCAATCTATGTTCACTTTTACTTTGAAGTCATTTTTAAATTATAATGTTAATTTAATTTGAGGAGGCATTGAATTTTTCATAGAATTTCTCTACTTCTGTATCTCTAATTGATGCTGATGCATAAGCTTTAATTATCACCATGGTGGTCTGTTTGCTTATGTTCATAATGAGATTAACTAAGTAGCTGCTAATATATATTAAACATTCATCATGGATTTTCAAATTTAAATTCCACAGACAATATAGGTTAAATTATAACAGATATACTGAATTGAGAAAACAATACATTGTAAATTATATTTAATAAGGGGGAAGGTTATGTGTGTCTTTACATAGTTTCAGTGAATTAAACATATGATTACAAAGCTTTTTTGGGGGGGGAGGCCTATACTTTTCATCTAGTGTAGCCTCAAATTCTAAAGGGGAAATGAACAGTTGCTTGAACTGATATGATGGTTGTAACTTTGTGTATACTGTGGAATTTTATGTTATAATAAAAATGGAAGCAAGAACAGTTATCTACATAGGCATTGATTACAGTTACAAAGCTGCTTTGGTTTTTAAAAATTGTTGGTCACTTCTATGAATTAAAGAAAAAAAGATACGATGGACTTCATGGATTCAGTCAAATATGAAAGTGAGTATGTATGCATACTTATGCATCTTCAAACCATATGCATACCATATGCATCTTCCAACCCACTAAATCAGTGACTCTACTATTCTTTCCTTTCAAACTTTTCTGATGTGTCACATACACATCTGGTGTCTGAATGGTTCCTTTTTGCTTTGCCTTATAAATCTCTAATCCAATTGAGCTACTTAAGCTATTCTGAATGTCTAAATATTGGTAAGGAAAACAGGAATGTATTTTAATTTCATATACACATTGCTTTCAAGGAATGCCAAGCTTATGTAGTATTTTAAAAATTATTTGAGCAATTTAGAAGCCAAACAAGAATGAATATAGTAATCTTGTTCATCTGTAGACAAAAATGGAGAAACTGATTGAAGGAGACAAGTTGAGAGCTACAGAAACGATCTTTCAAAAGGCCTAGAAGAAATCTTTCATTGTTTTGGCCAGATCTTCTCTTATGAATTTGTGGGAAGATACAGAAAAGAATCTCACAGAACTGAGAAAGTAGAGATGGGTTATGATCTGCATTTGTCCAATGAGACTCTACAGAGAAGAGACAGGGCATGGCATAGTGAAAACAAGTGTGAGACTTGGAGCCCAGAAGACCTAGGTTTGAAAGTCACCCATCTTACATTTGTGAGCTATGTGATTTTGGGCAAGTCACTCAATCTTCTGAGTCTCAGTTTCCTCGTCTGTTATATGGGGATAACAGCTATAGTAACTGCTTCCCAGACTTAATGTAAAGTTCAAATTCTCTAAGGATAGGATCATATAAAGTGCTGTGTAAACTTTAAAAGCTATTCAGCATTTTCCAAAAATCTCAATGTGATTTTATGTTCTAGTAGATTAAAACTATACTCAGACTTGTGTGATGATCTGCAAAATTGTACCATTATACAGTATTATGTGATATTGTACACCTTGTCTTATTATGAGATCAGGGGCCAGTTGAAGTACTGCAATAGTTATAAATATGTAAAGCATAAGGAAGGGCTGTGTTGAGTTGAAAGAGAACTGGTGGTTGAAAGTGAAGTGGTCAGAAATGATGAATTTTGGTCCAAAAAGTAGGGAGTAGAATCAATACGTGTTCTCTAGCCAAAATAAGAGAATTCCGTGTGCTTCATGGTTTCTGCAGGATTTCACCAGCACTGACATGTGTGGGAGCCCAGACAGGAAATCCTTTAGTCACCAAAGGATGACAAAATCCATCAAAGAAATAATACATGAAAGCACATCTTATTTATTAATATTGTTATGAATAACTTAATAACCACTTTTGCTCAAGAGGTACACTGGCATGACAAGTAAAAATGACTATGCAGGATGACAACTTTCAATTAAATAAATAGGTTTTCCATAGAGATTTGACTGCATTTACTTTGACTAAAAACTAGTAAAATTTTTTAGTAGTGTATCTTTTCCATTCATAATTTAAAAATACATTTTGATGTAGTTTGCTTCCTCAAAGTTCTAGGTGATAGTGTCTGTCTTTCTTATTTAATAAAATGCAACAGAAATATTTGTAAGAGTCATATACTAAATGACAGGAGGAGATATAAAGTTTTAGATAAGACATGATCCCTACCCCTCATGGATCCTATAGCTTAGTAAAAGGGTAAACATAGAGAGCTGTTATTATTCATTATGATACTGAAGGTTACATAATATGCACATAAAAAGGTACAAAATTGTGCTACATGAGATCTTGTGGGGAATGTTAACAACATGGAGGATCAGTGAAGGTTCTATTGAAGAGTGGCAATTGAACTGAGTTTTGTAGAATGAATAGGCACATTTAGAAGGGCAATGGATGTAGGAGCACGAAAGTGCAGGAAATGTCTAGGGATAGTATACCTGTGTGGGAAAGAGAATTTGGATTGTGTGTGGTAGACAACTATAGGAAAATAGAAAAGACTTTTTTTTTATTTTTTTTGCTTTTTGGAGGGTAGTTGGGGTTAAGTGACTTGCCCAAAGTCACACGGCTAGGGGTGTGTGTGTGTGTGTGTGTGTGTGTGTGTGTGTGTGTGAAGTGTCTGAGGCCAGATTTGAACTCAGGTCCTCCCAACTCCTGGGCTGGTGCTCTATTCACTGTGCCACCTAGCCGCCCCTAGAGAAGACTTTTGAACAAAAAAGCAAATGCTTAGGTGAGATTTTTCTGGCATTGGTATAAAGGATGAATTAGAGGTGGGAGAGGCTAAAAATAAAGAACTATTAAAAGAATGAATAAATGAATGGGAAAACATTTATTAAGCATTTACTATGTTCCTAACTTTGTGCTAAGTAGCAAAGATATAAAGAGAAAAAAAATAGGATAGTCCCTGCTCTCAAGAAGATTATAATCTCCTTTTGAGAGATAGCACATAAAAAGTTTAGCAGTATGGATGATGGAAATGTCTAGATATTCAAAGTGTCTATCACAAACCAAATGAGAAAGCCCAAAACAGAGTAGAGAGAAGCAAGACTGGGAGAAACATTGGGATATAGTAGAAGATGGTAAAGATTTAGTTCTTGATCGTCAGGACCTAGTACTATGCTTGTCACACAGTAGATAATTCACATTTAATAGGAAGTATCTGAATTCGTGACTTTCAGTCCACTCAAATGGTATGAACAACAATTTCATTCTTCCTGCCCTCCTGCTCCATGAGTGCTAGATTTGGGGAGAAGCTGAATGGCTGCTATTACAATTGTCTAGGTAATTGGCAATGAGAGACTGTATTAGGGTACAACAAATGAGACACCAACAGCTGAAAGTTACAGAAGACAACAAATAAGGGGGATTAGTCTGAAAGAATTACCAAAGATGACCCATTCCCTTTGTTAGGCATGACTAGAACTGCAGAGTTATGCCTGCATTTAGTAGATGGACCAGGAACCATTAAGGAAATTCTGCTTCAGGAGTGATTATGAGTGCATTGATAGGCTATCTATATTGAAGAGACATGGGAGAGAGGCAAAGTTGGAAGATCTATCCAGTGCAGTTGTGCTAGTAACTGAAAATATAGTGCCTTAGATTATACAGGACTGTAGGGAATGGTTGGTTTTAGCAGGTATAGTTGTTTTTTTTTCCAGGTGGCTCTAATACAAGTTATATTTGTTTTGAGTTGTAAAAACAAAGAAATAAATCCTCTTTGTTCTTCAGACTTTGTGGTGTGTGTGTGTGTGTGTGTGTGTGTGTGAGAGAGAGAGAGAGAGAGAGAGAGAATGAAATGAGAAATTTTCCTTTTTCCCAATGCATCTGGGCCTTTGTGCTAAGTGAGCACCTCTGACAGAAGGGTTACTGAGAATGAAAAGAGTTACCAAGAGATACAGAAGAGCATGTGAAGGGGATGGTTCCTTCTAACAATGAAGAGCTTTTGATTTTCTCAGAATCTGAGTCAATCAGTTCACCAACAGGACCAATTAAGCACTTACTCCAGGTACTGGGTCATGGGAAGACAACAAAGAAATAGTGTTTGCCCTCAAGGAGCATGCATCCTATGTGGGGAGACAAAATATCTATAAGAACACCAAGGGGATAACAAGAGAAGCATGAGGCAGTTTGGAGGGGAGAGGGATTAGCACCCAATGGGGTGAGGAGTCAGAGAACTCTCTATCAGTTCTCTTTTTGGGTGGATGTGCTTTTTGCATTTTCTGATAGAGCTTTCTTTCTTCTTTTGATTTAATAGATATTTCTTTTTTATTTAATATTTTGTTTTTCCCCAACTTTATACAATTTTTCTCCAATTTTAAAATTCCCAATTCCCTCCCTTCCCACACCTCACTGAGAAGGGAAGCAGTGTGACACAGGTTATACATGTATAGTCATGCAAAATACATTTCTATGTAAGTCATTCCATGAAAGAAAACAGACAAAAAACCCCTAAGAAAAATAAAGAAAAATATCTGTTAGATTTTTCTAATGTAGGTGATGAAACAGAAATTAATATGGAACACTTCTGTATCTTTTTAAAGATGCTTTTGCCTCTGGGTTATTACGCTGAATGTTATAGCTAAGACCACCTAGTTACCAATCTATCCACTAATATACACACGGATATATTATGGGCGGGGGGAAGAACATGAATATTCTTATCATTGGAGGCAACTTGGTCAAGGCAATTCTTGAAGAACTCAATGTATTCCAAAATCAATTCAAGAAATAAATAATAGGGGTTGATGGCTATCCCTATTTTCATTGAATTATAATGACAAGAATGATCAAATCAGGAAAAGAAAGATTTCTCTGCTTAAAGGACAGAATTTGTTCTAAAAAGTCAAGAAGGAAAAGAGTTTAGTGTTAAAGTTCAAGAGTCATATTCAGGTATTTTGTATATCCACAGATGAGAATGACTTTAAAAGCCTTACTAGGTACAGAGACAATGAAATTGTTTGCTGAGATTTATGTTTAAGGCATTTTCTAAAGAAATACATTGAGTTTGGGGCGGCTAGGTGGCGCAGTGAATAGAGCACCGGCCCTGGAGTCAGGAGTACCTGAGTTCAAATCTGGCCTCAGACACTTAACACAAAAAACTAGCCGTGGGACCTTGGGCAAGTCACTTAACCCCAACTGCCCTCCAAAAAAAAACAACAAACAGAAATACATTGAGTTTATGTCTGCTGTTAGCATTAATTTCACTCAGAAAAATGAGATAGCAAGTCAGTCTTTGATATGCTGGCTTAAATACTAGTTAATTGCTAGCTGAGTTGTACTTAACAGATGGTTGAAAAAATGTTAATAGAAAAATGGTAGCAATATTAAACAGAGCCAAACCAATAACTGTGTAATTGTGTAAATGTTAACTTAAATAAGTACTGTTTTCTTCTTCTAAAGTTTTTTCTAAAATACCTGAACAGAGCTGAAATCTGAGTAATTGCTCCCAACAAATGCAATTATAGTGAGCTATACAGGAAACTCTGGAGCATAGAAAACATCACTTCCCATCTCATCAGCCAAACATCATGCAACTAAAATCATCCAATAAACACTTATTTTTACTAAGTTTCTATTATGTCTTAGGCACTTGTACTAGGAACTACAGATATGATACAAAAAGGAAATAGTTCCTGCTTTCAGAAAGCTTATAATTTGCTGAGGGATACAAAATGCACTTAGATAAAAAGACTCTATACACACAAAATAAATATGCAATGACTTGGGGGTCGAAGGAACTAAAAACTGGAGGAATATGAACAAGGCACTTAAAGAAGGCAGTATTTGAGTGAAACCTTAAAAGGAAATAGGGGATCTGAGAGGTAGAAGTGACTGGAAAAGGAATATGAAGGCCTTTAAGTGTCAAACAGGAGAGTTTGTGTTTGAACCAAAAAGCGAAAGGAAGTAACAAAAGCTTCTTGAGCAGAGGAGTGTTATGATGAGATTTGTGCTTTCAGAATATTAATTGTCCAAGATCATATAGGAAGTTATACAAAAGCAGAATGTGAACCCAGGTTCTCTGATACCAGTTCTATTACTCAGTATTCCCAGACTAGGGAATCCTCTATAATTAATTTAATAATTTAATAATAATTAAGAAATCATGTTTTATATATAGTAATATATAATTATGTATGCATATAAAACTATGTGTGCCTTTCTGTACGTTTATAAAACTATTGCTGTATATATGTATGTGTATGTATGAGTGGGTATATATATATATATATATACATATATATATATATATATATATATATATATATATGTGATAAAATTAAGCTACTAATAATGTTTCTTTCCTAAACGATATCCTTCAAAACCTGTTAAATCCAGGTTCTTTTCCCTCCTTTTCTTCCTCTTCGTGAGATTACCAACCTGTCATACATACCTGACTCCTAAGCACGGTACATCCATTTTAATGATGAGAGCATAGCTTTATCTCACAATTCATTTCATCGTCCACTTCTCTTTCCAATGTTTAGAACAAAGAAAGGGCAAAAGACTGGGTTTTCAGAGGTCCTTAAGTTCAAACTCTTTATTTTACAGATGAAGAAACTAAGGCCCAGGGAGGTTAAATAGTTGAAAAAATAGGAGATGAACCTCAGGTGTAAGATTTGAACTTAAGTCCTTTCACGCCAAACCCACGTTCTTAAGCACCCTTTTCATTTGATACCTCTGCTACAAGAACTAAAAGGACACGTCCCTAGAGGGCTTCTTTCCCTCCCACTGGAGGACGGAAGGGTGTCTGCCTTATGGGCTTTTAGAGGTTACTGAGATGGAACAGCAGAGGTAACAATGTGAACAAAAGGTAAGACGGAAGTGTTTCAGGAAGATGAGTTCAATAAAGGTGAAGAAAGGAGAGGAGTAAGGGGCCTTGATAGACAATCTGATCATCTTGTTATCCAAGCCCCATGTTTTGGACTTGTCACATCAGTCAGTTTCATGGTAAATTTTACATGAAAAGATACTGGTGTATTCTAACAGATGGGTTCTAGTTAGATGGCTGTCTATACCTCTCACTTGAAAGCAGTAAGTAGAATAAAAAGCACAGACAGTATCCTGTAATCCATTCAACATCCCCAAATCTCAGAAACAAATAAAACTGACTGTGTGGAAATGATGCCTTAAATCATATTATGAGGACATATTCTCTGTTTATTTGGTAGTACTATGGCTCTAATGATGAAAATCACATTTTGGATCAGTCATGCAGTCAATAAGCATTTATTGCAACCATAACAAGAGATCTATTTATATATCAAAGTCAACATTGAAGGTTTCTAGTGTCATAGTGAAGGACTGTCTATATTCCTATCAGTCTATATTTTAAAGTAATGATTGGATGAATTAATATTTCATCCATATAGCAATATAGAGTTTGCAAATCACTTTCCTTGTGTGCGCATATGAGGGTAAGCATTCTTATTCCCATTTTACAGATAAGGAAACTGAGGCTCAGAAAAGTCAAGTAATGGCCTATGTCCACACAACTAGCAGATGTTTGAGCTTAAGTGTGAAACCGGGTCTTCTTCCTTTTCACTATGTTACATTATTTAATTTTTTCTTTCATATTTATCAAATGAAAGAAAGCTGGAGGCAAATATGCAATAATACGAAATAGACTTAAGATTAAAAAAGATGAGATAGTATAGAATAATAGACTAAACATAAATATGAAATCTTGCTTTTATATTAAGAAAATCAATTGCCTAATTGCAAGATGGGGGAGATCCTTAGAGTATGTGTGAAAATGAACTGGTGTTGCTAGTGATTGCAAGCTCAATATGAGCCACCAACTATGGCTGATAAAGGAACATACAAGACAAAGTAAATGCAGCTAAGGCTAGAGGTGGTATGTCTTGACTGTGGGAGGAAATATATATGGCACTGAAGCAAAACATAAATGGAGGAAGTTATTGCCCGGCTAATCAGACAATCCCTAAACAAGGTGTCACACTTTAAGGGAGATAACCATAAGCCAGATAAAATGTAGGGGAGTGGAAGCAGGTCAGCCAGGAGTCTAGAACTAGCTCAGTTAAATGATGCGGCAAAGGAAGAAGTGAAAGTATAACTAATGATGTCTTCATGTTCTTTGGATTTGAATAATCCTAAGTCCTTAACCTAAGGTCTATGACTTTGGATAAGAAGAAAATACAGCTTTACTTTCACTAATACCTCTAACCAAAATTTAGTATTCCCTCCAATTATGATTGTCAATAACGTATTCTAGTAAACCAAAATATTTGATTCTTAGGGATCAATTTCAATATAGATGTCCTTGATGATTGAAGCTTTGGCCCCCCTCCTTGAAGCCTGCTCTCGAGAGCATCCTTTGTTATGTGAATGCATTTGATGGAAGCCAACTGACTTTCCCAAGACTTTTGGTGCCTAGCCTTATCTTATTCTGAGCTGCTTCCAGGAAGTGACTGGCTTATAAATTATAAGACTTTTCCAGGATGTGACAAACTAAGATTATTGATAAGAGTATTTGAATCTTTGTCTGCTTGATCTATAAAACCATTGTTCAAAGAATCATTAAATGGTGTTCATTGTTCTTCCTTGAACTACCCACATGGTCTGCTCATTTCTCATACACATCTCCAATCATGCTGAAGTGCTGGCCACTGAGCAGCCCATGACAGCATATCATATTTAGATCACACATCACCAGGCTGCCATAGGAGACCATGATGCCCAGAAAAAGGTTTAGAAACCCTGATCTAAACTATTCCTGTCTCCTAGAATAATGGGCTGTATTCTTCATAGAAATACATCATATGCACTGAGGAATGGTTATACAAATCATGAAAATTTAAGAAGATATTTTAAGGATCACAAAGTATAGTCAACTCATTTTTTCAGATGATGAAAATGAGAACTATGTAGATTAAACCATTTAACCAAGGTCATGCCACTGATGGATAATAGAACCAAGGCTAGAATCTAGTCTCCAGCCCAGTGCCCTTTTCACTAAATCCCTGTCAAGGACATGTGCATTCTATGACAACATGAGCTACAAACAAACAAAAAGTGATTCCTGCTGAAGCGGACCTTGTCATCTAAATCGTGGAGAAAGAATACAGAATCATAGATTTAGAGCTAAAAGGGGTTTTAGAACTCATCAGGTCCAACCGCCTCATTTTTTTATAGATGAGGAAAATGAGGCCCAGTGATATTAAGTGAATTGCCCAAAGTTACGGGGTTAGTGTTTGAGGTAGGATTCAAACACGGCATACAAAGGCAGCCAACAATTAATTACTAGGGCAATGGAATAAGCTGTTCTGCGGAGGAGGCAAAATGAGTTTATATTTGAACATAGGTATTTCTGGTGTCCTAATAAGGTTTGTAAATAAACCTAGCAAAGAAAAAAAAACAAAATTACATTCTGATACTCAGCTCAGAAGATTCTGAGAATCTGTTCATTTCCCCTCTGTGGTCACTGCACAGTTCCTCCTTGTGAGTCAGTCCATACTGGGGACTGGTGGGTCACCATCAAGACCGGGTTAAGCAGAATAGTTTTCTAATCAAATTTTTTTCCTGGAAAAACGCTGTAGTTAAAATTTGTAGGTTTAAATAGCTTCCCTGTGAGATGCAGACTTCATGCAGAATAATAGTAAACTGAGCATGAAATGTTGAAAACAATTAAGAAGCGTTAGATGGAAGTAATCATCACAGTAGTTATAAACCAACCAAGTAATTAAAATACCTTAGGTGCTTATCAACAAATTGGAAAGTAAGAGTTGCTTCAGATAAAGCGTTTTTCAGATCAACTCCTTTAAGTATGACTTGACTCTATACATAGTTCTCATTTCTTTCATCTGAAAATACTTGGAAAATTATAGCTTTCAATTTCAACTTCCAACTGAAGGACATCCATATAAATGTCCTTCAGCAGAAAATACCAAGAGAAACAAATAGTAAATTAATTAATTCAATTTCTCTTCTCATGTGTTAATGTGAGGAGCATGTAATAGTCTCAAGGGAACAAATAGGTTTTGGTCTTTAAAGAAGCTTTTGGATTGGGTATGGTTACAGGCATGTAAAGCAACAGGGTGCTGTCCTCTCATCAGAAGAAAATACAAGCTTTTGAATTACAGTTTAACATTTATAGATGATTATTCAGGAAGATATGTAGAGGTGTTATTCAGCATAGCAGGCTAGAAGATGTAACACAATCCCATAAGAATCAAATCTTTCTCTTTGAGGTGATTTATATTTAAATGAGTTCACTATAATCTTTTAAACTGAAGTGCAAATTGGTTATCAAAGTCCATTGCTGGAAGGGTTGTTCTGCATGACAATGAATTTCACAATGTTTCCTAAAATGGAAACAATGATTTCAACAGTATCACAGGATGATATTTCAGTTAGTGAAAAGACTTTAAGATGTTGTCATAACATAATAAGGTATATAAAAATTACATACTTGTAGACTTCCTTATGAACAGTTTGTGGATAAACTTTTTTTTTTTTGCGGGGTGGGGAGAAGAGGAATTAAAAAGGAAAAAGGAAGGATCCAGGCTTGTAATTTCATTGGGGTAGGGGAATAAAATTCCTCTACCTATTCAGATTTGCAGCTGTTTCACACATCAGGTATGTGTAAAAGGTAGAATTCTTACTCATCTTTCTTTCTTTCTTTCTTTCTTTCTTTCTTTCTTTCTTTCTTTCTTCCTTCCTTCCTTCCTTCCTTCCTTCTTTTTGGAGGGCAATTGGGGTAAAGTAACTTGCCCAAAGTCACACAGCTAGTAAGTGTGTTAAGTGTCTGAGGCCAGATTTGAACTGAGGTCCTCCTGACTGGAGAGCTGGTGTTCTATTGACTACGCCACCTAGTCAACCTTTTGATCTGTTATTTCTATAGCCACTTTTTCCTATGGTGATGTCAGAGTCTCCCAAACTCCTGATCTGTAGACCTCCTACAGAGAGGAGCATTTCATCTTTACAACAGTGATGTAGGATCAGATGATCCCTTAAACCTGAGCAAGAGATCCCTGCTGGTGCCACTGATAAAATAGTTTCCTCAGTCAACTGACCTCCCCTTGAGTGACTCTGAATGTCTTGGGTCAAATGAATGTGGGTTATAGTGGTTCTAGAAGAAGTCTTACATCAGGGCTGGTAATCTAAGGGGATGGTCCTAAATGATAATATAGGGCTAGAATCTGATCACTTGCTTATACTAACCATCAACATACTAGCTGTATTGTTGCTTTCTGAATGATGGAACTGAAGGCAGGGATCCAGAAAGTGGATAGGACTTCCCTTTGCGAAGTAGATTTGAATGCTGATAGATTTTCATATGGATAGTGCTATGAAAATCTGTGTCTTTTCATTGCAATGGTATTCCATCAAATGCCTTTAATCCTTAACCATATTTTGATACTGATAGAGTTTAGATGTAAATCCCAGTCTCCCTTTTCTTTTAAAAATTGTCAATCCTAGAATAAGCAGTTATTCATAATCTTCAAAAGGGCAAAATTCTATCCCATCGCTTCAAGTCCCAGTTTTGTGGCTTTATGACTAGCATATATAATACATAATAAAAACTCAGCAAAGTTTCTCCTCTTATTCTGTGCTGTCAGTGTGACTGATAGTGCTGGCCTGGTCTCATTTACCTCCTAATGACCTGTCTATGACTACACATCATTTTCACTTACCTGCCTCAGCCTTCTGCTGCTTTTCAATCTTCTCCAGTCTCCCTAGCAAGGAGTCAATTTTAGTTTTGATTTGGGTTAATTCTTTCTTGATTGTCTGTAACTCATCTGATTTCACTGGAAGGGGGGGACAAAGGAAAGAAAGAAACAGGTCATGAAATACACTCTGATTAATGCAAAGAGCCCCCACTTCCTGTGTGCCCTTGCAAATGTTATGTGGTGCAGTGTCTAATATTACTGGTTTCTCATTTCTTACAGGACTCTTGGGAATGGACATTTAAAATGAACTTCTTTCAGATTACAGATACTGAATCTCAGCAGGATGCGTGTGAGCTATTAAATCCAATTGACAACAGGTTATTTTACAAAGGGATGGGGAGCTTGAAAATAAGATATAAAATTACTCAAAGGTTCAGTCTTGAAAAATTACAACAATGTCTTTAAGTCTATAACATAGTCATATTTAAAGAAAGGAATGATTGAATCATCATAGGCACAAAGTCATTTCTTACTATTGTGTAAGGCTATGTTGGAATATTATATCTCATCAGGAATTTTAAGTTTTTATCCAGAGCTAGGTGATATATTGATACCAATATATAACATTCCCCTTTAAAGCAATCAATTATCGGGTTTTTATAATGATCTGAGCAAGAAGTAATGAAGGTGTGAACTAAGATGGTGATCACCATATGAGTACAAAGGAGGAAAGAACACATTCACCAGGTAGTGATCAAGAATTTATCAAGCACTTACAATGTGTCAGCCACTCTGCTAAGTGCTACACATACGTAGGCAAAAATATTCCCTGTTCTCAAGGAGTTCACAATCTAAAGTAGGAGTCATTATAAAAACAACTATGCACAAGCAAGGTATATATTGGATAAATCAGAGGTAACCTCAGAGGGAAGACATTAACATTAAGGAACTCTTGGAAAGACTCTTTGCAGAAGGTAAGATTTTGTCTGGGATATGAAGGAAGCATAGGAAGCCAGGAAATAGAAGTTAGGCAGAAATTCAAGCAGAGGGGAGAGCCAGTGAAAATGCCCAGAGTCTAGAGAGGGAGTGTTTCATGAGAGGAACAGCAATGGGGCCTGTGACTCTTCACTACAAAATTAATGTGGGGAGCAAGGTATAAGAAAAAAATGAAGAATAAGAAGGGTCTAGGCTACAAAGGACTTTAAAAATCAAACAGAAGATTTATTTTTGATCCTGGAGACAACAGGGAGCTGATAGAATTGATTGAATTGGTTGGTGGGTGACATGATAAGACCTGTGCTTTTGGGAAATCTGACAACTGAGCAGAAGATGGACCAGAGTGGGAGAGAGACTTGGGATAGGAATACTAATGAGCAGGTTCTTGCAATAGTCCAGGAATAAGGTGATCAGAGTGGGCACGAGGGTGGTGGCAGCATCAGAAGAGAAAGAAGAGATGTTACAGAAGTAGAATTGATAGAACTTGGCAACAGATAAGAGATGGAGTGTGTGTGAGAGAATTAGAATGACATTTAGGTTACATATCTGGGTGACTGGGAGGATGATGGTACCCTTGATAATGATGGGGAGGTTAGGAAGAGAGGAGAGTTTAGGAGGAAAGACAATGAGTTTACTTTTGGGCATATTGAGTTTAAGATGTCTACAGCATGTCTAGTTTGAGATAGCAAATAGGCAATTGGAGACAAGACTAGAAATCAGTGGAGAGGCTAGGGCTGGATAAATAGATCTGAGAATCATCTATGTTGAGATGGCAACTAAATCTGTGGTTGCTATTGAGATCACCAAAGAAAAGGATATGACAAGAGAAAAGAAGGTCAAGAAAAAAAAGATGTGGGACACTACAGTTAGTGGGTAAGACATGAATGATGATTCAGGAAAGAACACTGAAAAAGAACGGTCAGACAGCTAGCAGAAGAACCAGGATAGACTAGTATAGTGAAAACACTATGTGATTAACAATGTCAAAGGTAGCAGAGGGCCAGAAGGAAGACAAGTTAGAAAAGACCATTAGATTTGGTAATTAATATATCATTGGTAACTGCAGTGAGTAGTCACAATTGAATACTGAAGAAAGAAGACAGGCTCCATTAAGTTAAGAAAAGAGAGAGAAAAGGAACTGCAAACATCATAGGTAGATAACTTTCTAAAGGCATTTATAATAGGAAGGAGATACAGGATGATATGAAAAGTACACGATATAGGATGATAGCTAGCAGAACAGATGGCTTGTGTGAGGCTTTTTAAAGCATGAGGGAGACAAGGGCATGTTTGTATGCAGCAGCAAAGAAGCCAGACAACAGGGAGAGATGGATGATTAGTGAGATAGCAGAAATGATAGAGGGGACAATTTACTGAAGATGATGGCATAGACTGGGCTTACTTGTGCATATAAAAGGGTGTGCCTTGGCAAGAAGAGTCACCTCTTAAGTTAAACAGGGATGAAGGAGGAGTTTGTGGGGGAAGGTATCTGAGTAATGTGAGAAGAAAAGAAGAGGAAAAGAGGGACATCTTAGTAAACAGACTCAAAATTTTGGTAGTGAAATATGACCCAAGGTCCACAGCTGAAAAGGTTGGAGAAGAGGGTACCATGGGAGGTATGAAGAGGGATAAAAAAGGTTTGGAAAACCTGCTTTGGTGAGTAGATAGTGAATCAATTAGAAGGGTGAAAAAAAGGTTTATTTTGCCACAGGGAGGGCTCATCTGAGATGATTTCACATATATTTGCAGTGGACCCAGTCAGTATGGTTTTCCGATTTTCTCTAGTTCCTTTAATAGCAAAAAAATAGAAAAAAGGGCCATGGGTAATGGGGGTGATAAAAGGCTGGGGACTGGTAGAGCAAAACTGAGGAGGCAAGGTACTTGAGAGCAGAAGAGGATGTAGAATTGACCTCTTGGATTGCCACCAAGGGGTCAAAATGGGATAGTCAGTTCAGGAGTGATGACCTAAGAAAACTTGAGGGGTTAGTGGGATTGGAGGCCCTGGCATGGATGAAGAACAAGATTAGGGGTTATAAGGCAGGGGAAAAGACAGAATGATAAAAGATTATGATCAGATGGAGGAATTTTAGAGTTCAGAATTGTGGGACGTGAAACAATCAAGAAAATAACCATGAGAGATTGTGGGGCAGAGGTATCAAGAGGTAGGAATTGGATATGAAGTATTAGGAAAAGGGAAGAAGCAAGGTTAGGTTGCAAAACTGAGTGACTGGGAGAATGATGGTGGCATTAAAACAAATGGGAAGTATGAAGGGGAGAGAAGAAGTTTAGGGTAAGTCATGAGTTCCCTTTTTTGGACAAGTTTAGTTTCAGATGCCTATCATACACCAGGGTAGAGATACTCATGAGGTAATTAATAACATGGGACTGGAATCAAAGGAATAGGTTAGGGCTGGATAGCTCCTGGATAAATCCAGGAGTCAGTCATCTGCATAGAGAGAATGCTTAAATTCATGAAAAGCAATGAGATCTCCAGAATAATCTCCAGAGAAAGAAGAGTAGAGGACTCCTAATGCTTCCTTTAGGAAAACAAATTTACATTACATAACCAACTGATTACCAAGACCTGTCCATTCTATTTTTCAGTAAACTCTTAGAGGTCTCCATCCTTTATTCCGCCCCCCCCCTCATAAATCTCTAATTCATTCTTTATCCTATTCCCGTAATAATCTTTCTTATAAATACAGCTAGCTATATCACTTCTAGGCTCAAAAATTTTCAGTGGCATGCAATTGTTTATAAATAAAAGTTAAAGTTCTTTTTCCTGACATCCAAGGCCCTTCAGAGACTGACATAAATCTACCTTTCATACATATCTCATATAAATCATTTTTTCCAATGTGGTTCTCCAATCAAATTGGATTGCTCTCTGTCACCAGAACACACTCTTTCTCAGTCTCCATGGTTTGGTCACAGTGCTCCCTACTACTGAATTACACTTTCTTCCTTTTTCTTTAGTTTGTTGAATTCCTGCCAATTCTTCAAAGTCCAGTTCAAACGACTCCTCCTGCAGATGTCCTTTTCTAATCTCTTTTGAGCAATAATGAATTTCTTCACTGGGTTTCATAACCCACAAAGTATTTTGTTTTATACCTTTACATTTCATTTACTATATTAATATTATGTGGCTCATAGTTATCTCTCTTTGGGTCTTATCTCCCTCCTACAATGGATGGGAGAGTCTCTTATCAAAACTTTGTACCAGTAGAAGCCAAAATGGCAGATTAGAGGCAGCAACTCAGCTGAACTATCTCAACATACCCCTCTAAATAACATTACAATAACATCTCAAATAAAATTTTGGAGTTGAAGAGTCAACAAAAGTTAAAAGAGAAATATTTTTCTAGCCTAAGAAAATTTATGAGATTGGCAGGAGATATCTTTGACACCAAGGTGGAGGCCAGCCCAGAGGAACACATCAAGGCAACAGCAGCAGCAGCAGCTTTGAGAACTCTCAGCCCAGAGACAGTGAAGAAGTCAGACAACTTGTCAGAAACAGGTTATAGGTAACCCTTTGCTGGCATTGGGTAGAACTGGCACTGATTTGCAATTCTATTGTTCATACACAGTTCTGGATCATAGCTCCAGGAGGAGAGCACCAGTGGTGGTTGGTCAAAAGAGAGTAGTGGCCCTTGTCTACATACACACATACATACACTCAGTTGTGACCAGAAATCTAACATACCTAATAGAAGGGGAAGGAGAAAATAGAAAGAGGCGTAATGACAAAAGGGAAGGGGAATTAAGAGAGGCAGTTGTTAGAAGCAAAATAAACTTTTGATGAAGGATAGGATAAAAAGAGAGAGAAGAAGAAAAAACAGAAGAATATGGGATAGAGGGAAATATACAGTTAGTAATCTTAACTGTGAATGTGAATGGGATGAGCTCACTCTAAAATGGAAGAAGAGAGCAAAATAAATTAGAAACCAGAATCCCACAATATGTTGTTTACAATAGACACATTTGAAACCAGAAAGAAACACAAAATTAAAATAAGGGCTGGAACAGAATCTATTATGATTCAACTGAAATAAAAAAGGCAGGGATAAAATCATTATCTCAGACAAAGCAAAAACAAAAATAAAGCTAATTTAAAAAGATAATCAGGGAAGCTACATTTAGCTAAAAGGTACCAAAGACAATGAAATAATGTCAAAGATTTTCACAGCAAGTTTATCTGCTTAAAACCTTATTTCTCAAATATATAATGAGCAAAGAATTGGGTCAAATGATCAAAATAACCATTCTCCAGTTGATAACTTTGAGGGCCACATCACATCTAACAGAAATGACAAATAGTGGAGATGATGAGGACAAAATAGGTACATTAATGAATTATTGTGAATTCTTCCAACCATTCTGGAGAATGATTTGAACTATAGCCAAAAGATTCTAAAACTGTGCATATATGTTGACCCAGCAATACCACTATGAGGTATGTAAACCAAAGAGATCAATGAAAAAGAAGGTTCCATGTGTACAAAAATATTTTGCAGCAGCTCTTTTTGTGGTGGCAAAGTACTGGTAATCAAAAGATTGCTCATCAGTTGGGGGATGGCTGAACAAGTTGTGGCATGTGATTGTGATGGAGTACTATTGTGCTATAAGAAATGATGGGAATGGGGATGGTTTCAAAAAAACATGGAAAGGCCTATATGAACTGTTGCAAAGAAGAACTGGGAGATTATTATGCACAGTAGCAACAATGTTGTAATGATCAACTGTGAAAAATTTGGCTACTCTCATCAATATAATGATCTAATACAATTCCAAAGGATTCATAATGGAAAAAAGGTTATCCACTTGCAGAAAGAGAACTAATGAACTGAGTGCAAATTGAGTTATAATTTTCTCATTTAATTTTTCTTGCTTTTTTCCCCAAATATGGCTACTATGGAAATACTTTGCAAGATTTCACAGGTATAATTTACATTATACTATTATATTGCTTGTCTTCTCAGTGACTGGGGGAGGTATGGAAAGGAGGTAGAGAATTTGGAACTCAACATTTAAAAAGAAAAGAATCTTCAAAATAAATAATACATTCTCTCCTCCACCCTCCCCCCCTCATCAACAAACTTTGAACTGCACAAAGGAACTAGTTCTGTTGTTTTACAAATAGTAGCTTCTCAAATCAACCGGCAAAGTATTGTGCCTCCAAAATCCAACCTTATCTATTCATAGAATTGCCTCCCAGGGAATGAGTCCTGACTGTTATAGATAGCCCTAGAAGCCAAAGGCAGCCTGTTTCTAAACTAAAGAGGTCCCATCGCACTTTGGACAAACAACATTGGATTTAACTGGGAGGCATATATTTAGAGGACCACTGAATGCTTTCAGATTATTTGCATTCATAACTATTGTTCCTCTTTTATCCCACAATATTAATTATGTTGCATTAGAAATCTTGGCTCTGCCACAAAATTATTGTTTTTGTTTTTGAATCCATGAAATGATTATAATTTCTAATAGGTGAGGGCAGTTTAAGAAAGCATTTTTCTTATATTTTCATGAAGTAGAAAGGAAATTTCACTGATTGGTTCTTGTGGTAGAAAAATTGATAAACTATTCTTTACTACAACAGAAAATGTCCCAATGCACCAATTAAAACATCATTTGGGATTTGTATGTTAAATGCACAGATAATGACAAAAATAGAAGCAACAATTGCTACTATAAAAACCATGACTATTATGAGTCACAGGCCTAATGTGGTTTAAGACTGCATGGTTTAGTGGATATATATATATATATATATATATATATATATGTATAGATATATATAGTGTATAGATATATTTAGTGGATATATATGTATATATTTATATTTAGTAGATATATTTATATTTAGTGTATATATATACTTATATATTTATATTTAGTCAATATATATATATTTATTGGATAGATATATATTTAGTGGATAGATCAAACAACCCTTCAACATCCATTAGGCGCCTACTCTGTCCCAGCACTGTGCTAAGCTTTAGGAATACCAAAGGAGGTAAAAGATAGTCCTTGCCCTCAAGGAATTTGTAATCTACTGAGGGACACAACAGGCAAACAAATATATACAAAGCAAGTTTCATATGGGATGAAAAGGAAAGAATTAACAGAGAGAAAGCCCTAGAGTTTTAGAGTTGGAGTTATACGGACCAGGATTCAAATCCTAACTTTGATGTTAGCTGTATGGGAAAGACACTTAACCCTTATTACCATCAGACAAATATTTAAGATGTTGTTATAGATTGGTTGTGCTGAATGAGAGAGGTTGTGCCTGGAAGAAAACATAGGCCCTTGATATTTTTGCCTAAATTATTCTATTGATACTTATAACAACACCTAGAGGTTGTTACTGTAAATATAATTATCACCTATTTATCTCAAGAAATGTGAGGCTCGGAGAAATAAATGCACTTTTTCATTGTCAAATAGCTAGTGAGTATGGGAGTCTTGATGTGAAGCCAGGTATTGTGCCTCCAAATTCAAGTTTCTTTACTTCATATTCATAAAATTATCCCTTTAATAACTGTTATCTGCTCTCTCCTTTTCCTCTCTCCCAGGCAAAAGTCTCCTCACTCATCCATTTTCAAAGGCATTTGTTGCCATTTAGAGACAACAAAAAGGACTATTTAAAAAATATATTTGTGAAAATGATATAATCAAAGAAAGGATAGTCAGTTAAGCATTGAATGCCTACTATATGTCAAACACTGTGCTAATTACAAGAGCCACAAAGAAAGGCAAAAACAGTCTCCTGTTCTCAAAGAACTCAGAGTCTAGAGGGAAAGACAACAAAGCAAACAACTGTGCATAAATACAATGTGTACAAGACAAATCAGGGACAATCGTGAGGCAGAAGGCAGTGGAATTAAGTGGGGGTCAAGAAAGGCTTCCTGTACAAAGTGGGATTTTACTAGGACTTGAATAATGCCAAAGAAGGCAGCAGACAGAGGTAAGGAAGGAGGAAATTCCAGGCGTGGGAGCAGGCAGTGAAAATGTCTAGTACCTTGTTGGAGAAACAGGAAGGGGGTCACTGTTACTGGATTGTATAGTATATTATTGGATAGTATGTTGTATAGTATATTGATGCATATAGCATATATGTATATAGTATATATAATAGTCAATATTGTATATATGTAGTATATAGTATATATGTATATATTATATGCAAGAGTGCATATTGCATATATGTATATATTGTATACATGTATATATTATATACAATATTTTATATATGTAGCGTATAGTATATTGTGTGTATATATTATATACAATATTTTATGTATGTAGTATATAGTATATTGAGTGCATATATTATATACAATATTTTATGTATGTAGTATATAGAATATTGTGTGTATATACATTATATACAGTATTATATATATATGTAGTATATAGTATACTGCATAGTATGTTGGATGGGGTCAGGGGAATTGGTGTAGATTGTAAGAAGAATGGAAAGGTAGGAGGACCACTGCTCAGTATAGATGAAGTGATTAGAAGGGACTCCATGAGAAGGCAAAACTGACTGCTCAGCTCTTGCTTTGCTTTCACATCCTCTGCCAAGAAGAATGATCACTGGATTGGAATCAACAGCACGAAATGGCTAGCAGGTAGTTGATATCCAAATATTTAAGGAAACTTTAAGAGAGATGTAACCTCCTTTGATAAGTTCAATTCATTTGGTTCAGATGAGTGAGATGAAATAAACCCAGTGTACTGAAAGGACAGGCAAATGTGTTTGTTGAGTCATATTCAGTAATCTTGGAAAGGCTGGAGAACTGGAAAGGCAATATAATACTGGAAAATAGCAAATGTACCAATTAAGAAAAAGAAAAAGGAAAAGGAAGAGAATTGAGCATGCAAACTAGAGTCCAGGGAGCTTAACTTTGATTCCTAACAAAATTCTAGAACATCAGTAAAGTTAATGGACTTTCAGAAAAGGGATCAGCGACCACAAAGGGCCAGAAAGGTTCTGTTATGAATAAGTCACTTCAGACTAATCTCAT
Source organism: Pseudocheirus occidentalis (assembly GCA_028646575.1). Lineage (NCBI taxonomy): Eukaryota > Metazoa > Chordata > Mammalia > Diprotodontia > Pseudocheiridae > Pseudocheirus > Pseudocheirus occidentalis. Next base: position 229,269,498 of record CM053594.1, on the reverse strand, counting down.
TTCTTTTATTAACAGGGTTACTACTACAGTATATCTGAGGCATGCTATAGAAAGAGTTTACTCACCTTTAGTAAAGCCCTTGATAAAGTCTCTTATTCCATTCATGTGTAAAAGATAAGAGAGGTGTGGGCTCAATATTACAATTAAATGGATATGAAAGTGCTTAAACAACTTGACTCAACAAACATGGCTAATAGTTTCATATCAACTTCAGGCTATTTTATTGCATATGAATGTCCTCACAAGACAGTGGGTAAGGTGAATACAAACCTTAAAAGTTAAACAAGTATTCTTTTTAAATATATATTTGGAGGGGAAAATGCAAGGCAATTGGGGTTAAGTGACTTGCCCAAGGTCACATGGCTAGTTTTTTGTGTGAAGTATCTGAAGCTAGATTTGAACTCAGGTCCTCCTGACTCCAGGGCCAGTGCTCTATTCTCTGCGCCACCTAGCCACCCCTAAACAAGCTATTTTTGTTACTTGTTAGTAGTATGGTATAAGCAAGTTGTAAAATCTGGGTTTGAGTACAACCTCCACCATTTAATAGTGTTAATGGGCAAGTCACTATCTCTTTGAGACTTAATTACTTCTGTAAAATTGTCATAATAATATATACATTACCTATTTGATGGGAGTGTGATGAGGAAAATACAATATAAAATGTGAATTATTATTATGGGAAAAGAGGATATAAAAGAGGTTATCATTATGTACAAATCAACCAATCAACAACAAGCATTTATTGAGTACCTACTACATGCCAAGCACTGTGTTATATGGTGGGACATAATTACAAGAAATGAAACAATCCCTGCTGGCAAAGAATTTATAGTCTTGTGAAGACCAGATTTTGAGCTACCTATGCATTTTAATTATTCATTGTAAGATATTCTTATATACGTATGTGTCTGTATTGTATAAATGAGCAGAGAATGATAAAGTAAAGTTCTTCATTTCAATAATGCCTAGAATCCAATTTAGTTTTGAATTTCCAAAGAACATGATTTTCTATAGTTACTTCCTTCTTTTTCACTTATAATGATCTCACATTGGGCATTCCCTGAGGATTACTGAGCCAAATGGAACATTTAGTTTGACTCTCTTCAGCCCTCAGGAAACATTTAATATTTAATCAAAATATATTACAATTCTATTTCTGCTGGAGCCATAGTCATAGTTCAATTATAATCTCATTTTAAGAGATTTTTAAACTTAGAAAAATGCTTTATGCTTGAATCTTATTAACAAATAGATCAGATGATGTTTTTTCCTTTAAAAATTCTCAATTATAAAGGCAGTTATTTATTTGCATTTCTTTAAGTTGCCAAGTCATTTGTGAAATAAAAATCACAAGACTAAGGAACCTAGGGAGAATAGCTACTTTAAAAACACAAAACAACAGGCAGGACAATACAGTTTTACAATAAGGAATTATAATTCATATCAATTATTTGGGAGATATGAAACTATGATTTTTGAGTTGCAATACATCTGAAAAAAACAACCAAACACAAAACCCATACATTTTCTGCCACAACAGCAAATTGATTCTCCTTTGAAGAATGAGTAACATTTCTTTTGCTAGGAACATGTCATGTAGTTTTACTTAAAGCTATCAAATAAAATGCCAAACATTTTGTCCTATTGCTTTAAATTTCAATGCACAAGAAAATGTAAGGTCAAACTGAGATTGTTGATGAAAATGAATGGAGTCCTTTCCAAAACTGCTAAATCATTATTATTATTTTGCAATAGGAATGTGATTGCCTATCTTATATTTGTTTATACTTTAAAAATCTCAATGTGGCTCCTAAAACAATTTGAAGCTAAGAGCCTGTTGCTGCCTTCTGTTCTTGATCACACGGTGTTTTGCTTCCTTTGGCCTGATTCAATTTACTCTCATATGGCTAATAATAATAATAACAACTCTTTATGATGCTAAAGTCTTACAAATTATAGCTCCTCATAACCACACAGTGCAGTCAGCACTCCGTATTTTCCCATTTTTTGAAGGAGGAAATTAAAGCTCAGTGAGGAGAATGACTTATCCATGTTCACAGAATTTTTCAGAGTGGAAGGGACTGCTTTGACCATCTCATCCAACAATACTGAAAAAGAATCCCCATTATGATGGGGTATGGGTCCAAGTCGAGACCTTTCCCCTTTGCCCCAAAAGAATTTGAGTACCATTTGTCCATAGGCCATGGGAAATCCCCTACCTTGAATTCTCCCTGAATTTTCACATCTGTGCTCCTATCAAAATACCCTTAACCTAACCTGTTACCTCCCAATTGCCTCCATGTGTTTCCTACCCTAGATCCCATTAAAATCCCATTCTCTTGGTTCCTGTGAATCTGATCCATAGTCACCCCTTGTCCCATGAAGATCCCCTTTAGACTCCTCCTCAAGACCTTCTGGACGACTCCCTCTCCTCACAGATAGCAAATAGCTTATCATTAATCCACTACTTCCTACTTTAAGTTTGCACAGAGTACCAGGCCTGGAGTCAGGAATACTCATTTCATGAGTTCAAATCTGGCCTCAGACACTAGCAGTGGTATTTCTGGGCAAGTCACTTAATCCTCTTGGCTTCTACTCCTCATCTGAAAATGATCCAGAAAAGGAAATGACAAACCACGTCAGTATCTTTGGCAAGAAAATCTCGAATGGGATCATCAAGAGTCAGACATGAATGAAAATGACTGAACAAATAAGCAACAAGTCCAAGTTCAAGCTCTTTAAGCTCCGATCCCATACTTCTTTTTTCTTTTTTTCTTTTCTTTTCTCTTCTTTTCTCTTTGGAGGGAGGAAGGCAGCGCAATTGGGGTTAAGTGACTTGCCCAGGGTCACACAACTAGTAAGTGTCTGAGGCTGAATTTGAACTCAGGTCTTCCTGACTCCAGGGCTGGTACTCTATTCACTGTGCCACCTAGGGTCCCTCTCCCCATATATCTTTTTAATGAAAGGGAAAGGTAAAATCTGTTAAAGGGATATTCAAAAGATTGATAACTACACAATTTTGATGCTCTTCCTGCTAAATAAATTTGTTAAAAGAAGGGATAAATGATATAATCAGAAGAATTAAAATAGCCTTGGAGAAAGGAGGACTTTGAAGAGAAATGCAGTCAGCTGGCTGAAGCAACAAATATTTATGCATTTTTAAAATTGATGGGGATCCCAAGAACCTGCCTAGGAACAGAGAGGGGCTCTGTAATTTTCTGGGCCCTTTGGAGCAGCTGGCCCAGTACTTTGTATGTGGTAGGTGCTGAGTGACTATTGGTTGATAGATGTGGAATATTAGTGGTTTGTAGTCAGGTCTTGGTATTACTTTGTGATTGTGGTACCCATACAAAATCCGTATTTTATATAGATGAGTTACTATAGTTTTTCTAGCATTTGGATTTAAGAGCTGGGCAACAGGCTAAGGTCAAGGAGTCTCAGATTTTAAATTTATTCAACATATATTATGGTCTGGAAGCAAACTGTGAACACACATTTAATTTATTTTTGAGCCATCAGATACATTTGAAAGTCTTCCTTCCACCTAATTCTTTTATTATTCACATTCCTCCCCACAAGATGCTGGAAATTGGGATGTTCTAAGCACATTTTTGTGGTGCCATTTACTAAAACCAATACCAAGTTCCTCTGTCATTAATTATTACTGAATTATTTTAGAACATGAAAAGAACTCTTGGTCATGGTTAAGTCATTTTTTCGCCCAGGGCAATTGCCATGGGTAGCACTGTGTTCAAATATGCATAGCTGCTCATAGTATATGTATAGTTAGGGAAAATAGGATGACAGAAGAAAATTTTGAGATAAAAAGAAAGTGAGAGACAAACAAGGGTGTTTTAAAAAATAATGACAGCAAACAATCATTAAGCACCTACCTACATCTAGAGAACCAGAATAGTTTATAAGGAGGATAGCAAATTTAGGTGAACCACAATCTGTGCTTCAAAGAGTTCATAGAGCACAGAAAGAAGATCTGAGTTGGAATCCTGTCATTAAACTTACTAACTTGGTGGCCATGGGTAAGTGACTTAACCTGGGACTTATCTGTAAATGGAGAAATGACATTTGAATATTCACCTCATTGGATTGTTATAAAACTCAAACAAGATAACATGTCATATGTTTTACAAAACTTAAAGCTCCACATAAATATCAACTTCATTTATTATCATTACTATTACTATTAGGTGGTAAGATACCAAACATGGCTATAATGCCATATTATATGATCCATACATTAGAGTTACAAAAGGTAATGCTTTGTGAGTAAAAACGTTGACTGCTAATATGGATTATAACCTGGCATGATACAAATCATAGAGACATTCTAGGACTAGAATCTTAACGAGTTCTATTTTCACAAATACTACTTTACAGGTCATGCTGATTAAATTCTTCTATCTATAGAGTAGTTCTGGGTTTAAGTTTTTCCACTTGAAATAAAGCAAAATGGCAATTGAGAAAATTAAAATTCCTGAGAGAATTCATTTTAGATCTTTTCTTGAGGTGAATCTGTGTTTAGGAGCCAAAGGGGAAAAAAGAATGAATTTAAGATTATCCATATTATCTTGAGTATTTCCCCCTATGTTATTTAATTTTTTTTTAAAGAGAAACAAAGTAAATACAATTTGTCAGTTCTACTTTCTCTGAAGAAGTTGGTTGGTTTTTATAACTTTTTTTTTGACAACATAAGCAGATTCCACTGTGTCCCAGCTAGCAAAATGATGTTTCTGCCTTACACTGAGGAGAGAGATATAATCTGAAATGGAAATTGGGCGTATAAGACTATATTGAATATGTCTGTCTTTATCAAAGTGTTTGCTTCTTTAGTATATGTTGCGTAAAGGACTTATCTTCATTTTATTCGCACACATTGCTGCCAAATCTTCCTCCATAAAAAAATGTCAGGGAACTGGGACAACTGTGCAGATAATTCTAATACTTTTCCTTTCTTTATAGCCCCATCCCCCCATTCCCCCTTTCACATAAACCATTCCAAATAATGGTTAAATTGCTTCCAACTGACTTGAATTTGGAATAATATTTTCAAAATGCTGGTGGAGACAAAGCCTAGGAACTGCAGGAAAAAGTCAAATTACGAGTAATACTATTATTTTTATGGCATATAATAAGTGTTTACCAAGGGTTTGTTGCTGGTAACTGACTAACTATTGTGGGTAAAATTCTGATCAAAAGTAGGACCTGGTTATCAAAGTGAAAATAATGGAATTTATGGGTGTCAAAGGATAAAACTGTAGTAGAATTTCTTAAAATTCTGGAGTAATCTAAAAATTCCTTATGCAGATAAGGAAGGGAATAGGGAACATAATGAGACTTGTACTTTAGGGAAGCAGTTTTCTAAGAGTTCAGAGAAAAATTAGGTAGCTTTTTTACGACCAAAGAACCTAAAAGAGTAATTGACTTATGCCAACCAAGAACTTCTTAAGAATGGAATTTTGATACTATCTACATCCAGAGAAAAAACTATGGAGTCTGAATGCAGATCAAAGCATATTATTTGCTCTCTTTTTTGTTTCGTTTCTTTTTTCTTGTGGTTTCTCCCATTGGTTCTGATTCTTCTTTACAACACAACTAATAGGAAAATATATTTAATATGAATGTATATGTAGAGCCTATTTCAGACTACATGCCATTTTGGGTTGAAGAGAGGGAAGAGAAGTGGAGAAAATTGAAACTCAAAAGCTTATGGAAGTGAATGCTGAACACTAAAAATAAATTAATTTTTAAAAAGAATGGAATTTTGAACATAAAACTATAAATGATATTGATGAAGAAGAAAAAGGGAGATTGAGTCTAGATGCTTCCACATTTTAAGAATCAAATGATTAAAGAACAAGCAAAGAACAGGGAGAAGCTAGATAGCTTCACAGTGGAGAGAGCTTCAGGCCTGGAGTCAGGAGGATCAGAGTTCAAATATGGCCTTAGACGCTATCTATGGGATGAGTCATTTAACTTCCATGTGTGTCAGTTTCTTCACCTGTAAGATGGAAATGAGAATAGCACCCAGCTCCGAGGACTGTTGTGAGGACCAAATGAGACAATAATTATAAGGGAATTACACATAGTAAGTGCAGCGTAAATACTATCATTATCATCATCATTATGATGATGATAATTACTAGCAATGTGACCGTGGGTGAGTTACTTAACCTCTATTTGCCTCAGTTTCCTTATCTGCAAAATGGGCATATCTTAGCCCCTTCCTACTTTTCCAGTTTTCTTGCACCCGACGTGTTCTTCAGTTCAATGGCACTGGCCTCCTGGATGTTCTGTAGCAGGACAATCCATCTCTCAACTCTTGGCATTTTCTCCATGCCTAGAATGTTCTCCCTTCTTCATCTCCAACTATTGACCTCTCTGGTTTTCTTTAAGTCCCAAGTAAAATTCCACATTAATTGCTCTCAATTCCAGTGCCTTCCCCCTGTCAATTATTTCCTATATACCTTACACATAGCTTGCTTTGCATAAACCTGTTTGCACGCTGTCTTTCCCATTGGATTGCATCTCCTTGAGTGAAGGGACCATCTTTTGCTGCTTATGTATCCCCAGTATTTAGCACAGAGCTTGGTGCATAGTAGGCTCTTAATAAATGCTGATAGATTGATAAGGTTATTAGGATCAAGTGAGTTAATAATTGTAAAGCATTTGGCACAATGCCCAACACTTTGTGAGCACTAGATAAATGTTATCTATTATTATTATTAATAAAATATCTACCATGTGCCAGGAGCTATGCTGGAGAATAAAAAGACAAAATGAAGTAATCTTTGTCCTTAAAGGGCCTATAGTCTATTCTGGGGAGTCAATTATGTCTCTTTATACGTAGATAGAAGGTAATTTTGAAGGGGAAGGTATAGCCAGGTTCCAATTAGTATGAAAAATGAGCAGCATGAAGTTAGTGCCATTATTTCAATTTGTACTGCAAATATCCATTGGGCTGGAACCAATGACAATCTTTGACATAATTAGAATGTAAAATATTGCAAATTCAGACACAAGAGATCACTCACCAGATTCATTATTTGCCCCAATCTGTACCTAGCTGTACTAGTCAGTGGTCAAGTGATGGGTCAGGGCTCTGGTGGTACTTCACGCATAAGACTGAAGCAAGTGTGTAAAAATGAGGATAAATGTGGAGTTAGAGAATTAATAATATGAGATATAGGATATAATCGAGTCATGTGATTAAGCATCATATGATTGCTAGCTATCATTGTTGTTGTTATTCTAGGAAGTAAGGCAACTCCTCCTACAGTTTGGTGACTCCTCGTTCTTATGTAGTCTTAGGGCATGATGGGAAACAATGAGAGGATAAGTGACTTGTCCAGGATAACACGACCAGAATAAATCAGTAGTTGGATTTGCATGTAGGATTTTCTAACTCTGAAGCTGGATCTCTATCCATTATGTAATACTGCCTCTCTTGTGCTTGTTAGAAGGAATATTTCAGCTCAATCATGGTGGGCACGGGCTGGACCATAGCAAGAAAATTGCCGGGGACTTCAAGTGGACCCTGTGTCTGGGCTTGGCCAAGAGCCAATGCTTGAAGGATGTGTCTTGCACTGAGTTAAAGCTTATTGAGGCTGGATGAGCAGGTGTTGGGGGATGTTGTGGAGAGTATTCATGCTGTAGTTACCTTTTGGATTAGGTGGCCTCAGACTTCCCTTTCTAGGCCAACACCCAGGTTTTATGATGTTAGGAACCAGCATAGGCCATGCTGAAGGATTAGCTCAGAGACCTATGTGCATGAAGCACAGGTTATTGTTTGTGTGAGTGTGAGGGGGGAAAGATAGTGTGAAAGGTAGGTTGTAGCGTGGTTGCAGATGATATAAAATGCCAGATTGAGGAGTCTGGACTACCGCAGACAAAGGGGGATTGTTAAAAATTGATCAGCAGAGGGGCAATGTGGAGGGATAGGAGGGGTGCTTATCTTGGATTCAGAAAGATCTGGGTTCAATTCCTGCTTCTGACAGTGGCTTTGTGATTTTTAGATAAGTCATAAAACATATAACTTCTCAATGGTGTAAGGAATTCTCTAAGAGTTTAAGTGGCAGAATAGTTTTGTATTTACACAGATAGGATGTTCTTTACTAGGAAGGAGATCTCAACACTGATGAAATAACAGCTCTCAACAACAACAAAGTTTATTGGCAGTGTATTGACAGTATGTATTTGTTTTAGGAACATAAATCTGGTGGTGATATGCAAGACGGATTAGTGACACAGACTGTAGGTGGGGAAACCAATTAGGAGGTTACAGCAACACTCAGGAGAGCCAAACACCCAGAGGGTCTAAATAACATGGCAGCAGCTATAACGGAGACTACGGGACATATAACATAAATAAGCAGTAAGATTTGTACTGTACTTTTGTAGTTATGAATTTAGACGACAAAACACATTTTGATACTGACACGACCATACAGGAAAAGCAACTGCATGTTAATAATCTAATCTTTGGAATTAGTTAAATACTTTATCCTCTAGAAACTTTTTTGCTATTTTTAATTTGGAAAGAACAAAAGCATGACCCATCACTGAAGTACTCATTTTGCCAGTAACAACATTCTAGATTAGAAATATTTTAACCACTATCTTTGTTATATGAGAGCATACTGTTTATTCACAAACCTTAACCAAATAAAGATTGTATTGAGTTTCTTTTCTGTTAGACTTCTTTATCTTTATTGCTGTATCTGGCATAAATTAATATAAAATTATAGGAACATAGAATTTAGAGCTGGAAGGCATTGAGAGATCAGTTAGTCCAGCCCCCTACTTGAACATGTGAGAACATCTAGGTTCACAGTAAAATAATTGGCTTAATGTCTATTAAAAATGTTTTTAGACATTTAATGTTATTCTTTTGCATTTATATTTTTCCTTTAATAGTGAAAATAATGTGATAATAGCTAGCATTTATATAGTGTTTTAATGTTTGCAAAGATTTTTACAAATATTATATCATTTAATATTATCCCAAGAGTATTTGATCATCTGTCATTTTCTGTCTAGCCACATTGGTTTTTTTGTTTGTTTTCAGACTGTTTTTGTTGTTGTTCAGTCATGTCTGACTCTTTGGGATTCTTTCTTTGCAGAGATACAAGATTAGTTTGTCATTTCCTTCTCCAGTTAATTTACAGAGGAGGCAACTGAGGTCAACAGGGTTAAGTGACTTACCAAGGGTCACATAGCTAATAAGTTTCTAAACCAGATCTGAACTTAGGAAGATGAATCTTCTGACTCCAGGCCTGGCCCTCCATTCACTGTGCCATCTAGCTGCTCTTTGAGACTGTCACCTTTTCAATTAATTTGAGATTGACAGTTTCATGAAGGAACAACATTACTTAGGAACTCTATGAATAAAAATAACTAGTACTTATTTTAAGTACTTTAAGTACTTATTTAGCACTTTAAGGTCTTAAGCATTTTCTAGGTTCACACTGGATTCTCACAACAATCTCATGAGGCTGGTTCTATTATTATTCCCATCTTACAGAGGAGTCTAAGAGAGGTGACTTAACTAAGTGACTTACCTAGGGTAATTATAAATAATTGGTAAGTGTCTAAAGCAAAAATTTTACTCAAGTCTTCCCAGTTACAAGTCCAATCAATATGCTATACTTCCTGCCTCCTGGATGTTTCAGAGCAACAGAAAGAACTATGTAGGCAGGCACAAAGAAGCAAACACAGGTTCACTAGAAAGCAATGAAACCCTTAGAAAATGGAATTTTTTTTAATGGTAATGGATAGGCTTCAGACAAAGGCTGGATTACCATTGGTTGTTCTGAAGAGCAGATTCATCTTCAGGTAAATGTTTGACTAGGTTGCCTCTGAATGCCCTGTGAACTGAAAACTATTGATATTTCTATTATTAGATGTTAATTATATGAGAGGGAACTCTTGCCAGGGTGATGTTTTTCACCATTAAGAAACTATAGCCTATACCTATAACACATTTATTGTTCTTTGTAAAATGCCTGAACGCAATCATCATTTTTGCAAAACTCGTGACTATACAATTTGATTGAATTCAATGAAGACTGAGATGATTATTACTCTAGTTTTTAGTGATATGAAGACAGGATGCTGATCCATTGAAAAAGTCTTATCAGTATTCGGTGTTGGCAAGTTATTGTGTTAATTTATTTTCTCTTTATGTGGTTTTTCTCCTCAGAGAAATTTAATCATGTTTAAAAAAACTTCTGTATGCTGAAAATGATGAATTATCTAAGCCATGACATTAATTTTCTCTCCTGTACTTGCCAAACAATTAAATACTGGCAAAGTAGTTAATGAATGAGTAAAATGGATACCTGTAAATCTATTTCTGGTTGAACTAATCATTTAACGCTTTATAGTTCAGACTTCATAGTATGAACTCTGAGGCAATTATTAAACCCAGGCAACAGGCTAATTAGGTAAAAGTCCTTCCAAATACAACCCTAATATGCACAGAATAGTTTGACGTGCTCCTATACAAATGAAGGTCCAATTATCTTATTCTTGATAATACTGACACACTGAAAATTTTTAAAAATCTTATTTAAATTTTTATTTTACTAAGATATTACTTTCTACTTTTATTTATATGAAGTATGAGTTAAATATATTGAAATGAGTAATATAAGGAAGGAATAGGTTTCCTTTTCCATTAAAATATTTTATTAAAATCAAATATCAACACAATAGAGAATTAGAATATTTGATATAAGCTCTTAGTCATTTTACAGTGACAAATAGTCCTTGTAGCTTTTCCCTTTTCCTTGAAATTTCCCTCACTTTCCTCACTCCTAATCTTGGAATCACATATAATTCACCAAGAGTTGCCATTTCATAGGTACCACTATGTGCAGAACAATGTGGCAAATCATGTGAGAGTAAAAGCTTAGAACACAACCTTAGCACTGGAGGAGACCTCAGCTACCATCTAGTCCAAATCCAACCTAGCTGGGTGTCTCTGTTATATCCAACACAAGTGGCCATCTAGACCTTGCTTGAAGACCTTTAGGGATAGATAACTCCTGAGGCATCGAATTATTATCTCCTTTCAGGATCTCTATTAAGGCTAACTAATCTTCCCGCAAACAACTCTTACTCTAAATCATTCCCTAAAATATCAGCCTTGCACTCTTCTTTTGCCACTCATAGTAGAATTAAGCTCTTTGAGCATTCTCTCTCTCTTTGTCTCTCTCTATTTCTTTCATCTTTTCCTTGATAGACACTAATGCAATGTTGGGTACAAAGTAGA
>CM053594.1:229221406-229257708 GCA_028646575.1 Pseudocheirus occidentalis | reverse complement strand
CATATATAGGAGCTTAGAAATTTGTGCCAAACTTTCAGGAAAGTGTTGGATTTCTATATTTACAGATGAAAATTGAGGGCATTCCAAGCTAATAAAATAATGTATACAAAGGCTCGGGGCCAGAAATTAGCGTAAAATGTTTGGAGAAGTGAAAAAATTGACCTGACTGAAATAGATGGTATGTTTTGGGAAACATATGGAGTGGAGAATAACAGTAAATGTGAGGGGTGGCTAGGTGGCACAGTGAACAGAGCACTGGCCCTGGAGTCAGGAGGACCTGAGTTCAAACCCAACCTCAAACACTTAACATTTACTAGCCATGTGACCTTGCGCAAGTCACTTAACCCCAATTGCCCTGCCCTCCAAAAAGAAAAAAAAGAGGTTGAGGCATACGCAAGAGACATGTAAAAGAAAAATCTGCTAGAGATAGAGAAGCTTTCAATCAGTAAGTATGTATTAAGCACCTACCATATGCCATGCAGCTAAGTGGTTCAGTGGATAGAGTGCCAGGTCTGAGTTCAAATCTAACCTCAGACACTTGTCTGCTGTGTGACCCTGTGTAAGTCACTTAACTCTGTTTGCCTCAGTTTCCTCATCTATAAAATGAAGTCGAGAAGGAAATGGTAAATCACTCCAGTATCTTTGCCAAGAATCCTCGAATGAAGTCACAAAGATCTGGACAAGACTCAAACAACTGAACAACAAAGATACCTAGTGACTGGCATACAAAGACAAAAACATTAATAGTGTATGTATATGGCAGTTATGGAGAGAGGGCACCAGTAGTTGAGGTGATCAGACTTCATGTAAAATATGGCATTTTAGCTGCACCTCTAAAGAAAAGAGGGATTCTATGAGGTAGAGGTGAGGAGTGAGTGTATTCCAAGTTTGATAGATAGTCTTTTCAAAACACAGAGACAGGAAATGAAGTGCCATGTGTTCAGAACAAAGAGTCTGGCTGAATAACAAGTAAAAGAAGGGGAATGATGTATAACTGTCCTAGAAAGACAGGTCCAAAATGCAAAGGACTTGCCAAAGTATCCATTTTATCCTAGAGGCAAAAGAGTCGCTCCATTGATGTTTGTTGAATAGGGGAATACTACAGTCAGACTTGTATGGAAGGAAAGTCACTGTGACAACTGTATGGAGCATGGATTGGAGTGGGGAGAGACTTCTGACAGGGAACCAATCAGAAGACCATTGTAACGACACAGGCAAGACGTGATAAGATCCTGAACTGAGGTGGCAGTTCTCTGATTAGTGAGAAAGGTCTGTGTGAATGGTGAATAAAAGAGAATGAAGAATAAAGAATGACTTTAAGGTTTTAAATTTGTAGAAAATGTTGCATATTTTGTGTGCTACTATCAAGAGTCATAAGCCAGGGGTGGCTAGGTGGCACAGTGAATAGAGTACCGGTTGAATTCAGGAGGAACTGAATCTGGCCTCAGATACTTAACACTAGCTGTGTGACCTTGGGCAAGTTAACCCCAATTGCCTTGCCTTCCCTCCTCCTAAACAAAAGAAAAAAAAAGATTCATAAGCCAGCAAATAATTTAAATACATTAAAATCTTTTTTTGTCTCTGGGATATAGTTTAGGTTATAAAATATTGACAACAACATTACAGGAAAGGAACTCTAGAAATTTTGTAAAGTGCCCTTTGGCTAATGTTATTTTGTATACTGGTGCCTTAGTAAAATTCTAGAGAGCAAAAAAGTGTTGGGGCTTTTTGACAGTTAATATTTCTAAGAAAATCACTAAAAGTACTACTTATATTTGACAAAAACTATTTTAAAATACTTGTAAAAAACTCATGAAGTATCTTTAACAGTATTTACTTGGATTAAACTTTTTCCTATTTTAAAAAATTTACAAAAAGAAAATAAAATTTAAAAGTATCATTTTTATAGGACAGAAGTCTTGACTTTCAAGTAGATAGTTGGCTTAATACTAGAAATTATTAGCCTAATTCTTGGAACATATTTTCTCAATCTGGAAAATTTTCTCAATCTGGAAAATATCACAGAGATTATCTAGTATAATTATTTACTTCGTATTAAAAATAAGGAAACTGAGTTATAAAAGAAATGTGATTTGTCCAATGTCATATGGTCCAGCTAATACCATAAATGCAAAACTAAAGGTAATTATTGGCTTCTTTTTTCATTAGTTTCAGTTAGTTCTTATGGAATTTAGGTATCAAGTGATATCCCTTCTTTCTTATCTGTAATTTATATCCCTAAAATGGGACATATAAAATATTATGTGTAATACTATATCTATAGTGGTTATTTGATAATTTTGCTATTTAGTGACTTTAAAAAGAAACACAATAGAAAGAGGTAGACTCTGGAATATGTATAATATAGATTTCACACAAAGTTGTTAGTGAAAAAATTAATGAATTATGTTTATGTTTAGGCTTATATTGTCAAGGCCGATTTTATGTTCAGGGTAAGAACTTTTTGCATACAAAAGGGTGTTTCTTGAGTCTTATTCTATAAATATATAAATATATATTATATATAGATATAGATATACTTTGTGAAATTCATTTTCTAGTAGTTATTGTTAAAGCAGACATGTTAATTTAAGAATTATGTTATAATAAAAGGCAAAATAGAAATATGGTTTATTAATATGTTACTTCTTTCCTGATGACAAAAAAACTTGCATTCATTCACTCTTAACTGTGAATGAAAAGGGACATTGTGATGGAATAGGGTTTGGTTTTTTAAAAATTCTTGTTTCCTAGAAGATGAATTTAAAAACAATAATAGTAAAGAATTGTCCTATGGAGTTGGTTTGAGGATTAATGGATACAAATTATTTTTGGAAGAAATTAGTCCTGAGAACATGAGTAAAATTTATTAAATGGCCTCCTAAAAGCATGAAAAAATTATGCAGCTAGGTGGCACAGGGGGGAACTAGGTGGCTCAATGGATAGAGTTCCTGTCCTGGAATCAGGAAGACTCATCTTCCTGAATTAAAATATAGTTTCAGAGACTTGCTAGCTGTGTGACCGCGGGGAAGTCCCTTTTGCCTCTGTTTCCTCTTTTGTAAAATGAACTGGAGAAGGAAATGTCAGAACACTCCAGTATCTCTGCCAAGAAAACCCCAAAGGTATCAAGGAGCCAGACATAACTAAACATGACTAACCAATAAACAACACAGAATACATACCTAGTATACCAAGGGAATTAGTGATTGAACTGAAATCTGGTCAAATGAAATACAGATTTATTCTCATTATGAAATCCTAAAGAGATAGTATATAGACACTCCTACAAAGAAATTTCTCATGAATAGTAAATATACTGGAGACAGATTATTCTATCCATTTACTTGTTTATTCTTATTACACTTAGACAGAAGTCTCCTCTAAGAAGAGTCTTCCATTTCAGATAGGCTTTATATGAACCCAGAGAGAAATCATTCTAGTTCACCAAGGATGAATTAATTTTGTTTTCTGATCATTCAGAATTGCTAAATTATGCAATTATATGCCTGCAGATGCAATAATTTTACTGTTTCCATGAAAAGGCATCTTGTAAATGTTTAGTATATTGTTTATTTTAGGTGTATATATTTTAAAATATGTGTTATTTACTTGATAGACTTGAATCAAAGGAGCCATTCCTGTCTGTTGGGTGAGTATGTCTGCAAATCTTTCAATATCAATTGTTTAACTCAGTTGAATAATAGGGACCTTCTCATATCATGTAAATTCCATATGCCATATGAAGTCATATCAATGCATGTTTTATTCATGTCAACATAGATATTTATGTTTTTTAATTCTTTTATGAAAATTTGCCATCTAATATGTAAATAATTTTGCAACATGAATAATTCAGTGGCTAAATAGATATGAAATGTGATGCCCTTCAACAAAATAGAACACAAAACAAATTTAAAAGATAGATTTACAATGTAACGGTAAGTTTAGTTTTGTGTATTTGTTCTCCCCGGTCCTCTGAATCTTAACATTTCTATCTATCCAATTTCTCTTCTCTCTTTTTCTCATTTTCTCTGATTCAGTGTTGCTTCTTCTCTTCTTCTCTATACCTGTCTTCCAATACATGTTCTTTTCCACTTTTCTCTTATCTCACTTTCATCTCCCCAACACCATCATATTGAATGCTGCTCTGAATACAGAGAGGAAGAACCCTGAGGCAAATAAAGGTGAGACTTCAAGCTAACCAACCCTCATGTGTAACCACTGAATTGTGGCCAGGGTCTCAAACCCAGCTGCTCTTTCACAGATTCATTATATGATGGTGCTGCTGAAAATAGTGTACATTTGCCATTATGGCAATTGGAATTCATTGAATGTTTGTGTTTCTTTTTTGTTATTGAGGAGTAAATTTTGTGAAATAGAAAAGTTTATTCTGATTAATAGCTAGTCAGTTAGCAACTAACTATTAAGTACTTTTAATACCAGGTACAAGGATATGTGGTATTGAAAATGAAGAAGAGATCAATGATGTTCTCTCTTGGTTCTTGCTTTTAAGGAAACTATAGGTGAACTGCCAAGAATAGTGGTACATTTGTAAAGAAAATTGAGCTAATAATGCCCACGAGGTAAACCAGAAACATTATAATAAAGGCTTTTAATTGAAAATGATCAGGATTACTTTTTCCCATTACTTTCTAATTTTGCTGCTAGATGTCAGGTGCTAAACTCCTTCCTTTCCAAGCTTGTAAGAAATACTTTGAAGCTCAATCCAAGTGACAAACAGTAGAATCAGTGCTGGAGAAGTAGAGAGAGAGAAACAAGTGTATTTTAAAATAGAAAACAAATT
Source organism: Pseudocheirus occidentalis (assembly GCA_028646575.1). NCBI lineage: Eukaryota > Metazoa > Chordata > Mammalia > Diprotodontia > Pseudocheiridae > Pseudocheirus > Pseudocheirus occidentalis. Next base: position 229,252,904 of record CM053594.1, on the reverse strand, counting down.
TGTTTTACATAAACCCTTTCAGCAGGTTTGTTTCCCACATTTTAGTCATTGTTTTAGGGTTAAAATGGATTTTTAACTTTTAATTTTCCAATTTTCATTCTCTTGTCAAAAGGGACTGAAGTAACACTTTGGTCCCACTTGATGAAGTAAAATTTGGGTCTCACTTATGTTTGGTCTGTTCTGGGTTTGTTTGGTAGTGTTTCCTGTTCTCATGAACTAGAGTGAGTTGATTCCATTTTTTGTTTGCATAATATTGACTACATCCTACATAACTTTTGTTTGTCATATTTTTACACATTTAACACCCTTCTTGAAACTTTAGTAAAGGTTTAACTCAAAAGAATGATAGTTGTTTACATATAAATTCTTAACTATGTAAAATTCAGCCAGTGTGTATAGAAGCAATATATAGTGCACAGTTGTGAAGGCCATGCTGGTTTTTGACAAAACTCCATCCCCCAGAAACCAAAGCTGGATCAACAAGTGACAGTATTACTCCAGCACAGACTCTGAGTCTCTCATACTTGTTCTATATCTGTGCTTGCATTGGTATACTGGAATAATAAAGTCATCTACTATACTGATGCACAGGCTTTTAGGGGACAGAAATTGGGACTGGACCTATAATTTAATTGGCATATGGAGTTTCCAGGGAGGATCTTCCATAGTAATGCAGGCAGTCACCTCAAAGAATTAAAGAGGCTACCTAGAGTACTGAGAGGTTAAATGATTTGCCCTGAGTGATACAACCAATGTGTGTCAGAGATAAGACTTGGATCCACGTGGCGCAAGGCCAACTCTTCTTCCATTCCCACAGTGCCTCTCTTGGCATACTAATTAAAAGTAATGAGTTATTTGGTTCATTAGCAAAGGCATTTGCTGTTCTTCAGTGGATTGTTAAATAGCATCAAAGTGTAGTCCCATTTTTCTCAAGAACAATTTCTGTCTCTACTAGATGGGAAAAAAAAGTATATTGTGCTAGGGCCTAAACTGGCTAACAGTAATCCACCCCCAAGAAGCTGCTTTTAACTCTTCTAGGCCATTAGGCCTTATTTAGTAACTTAGTGCTCCACTGGACTATTACGGTTCTATGAGGCATTTTCAGGCATAATGGACCCATAATGGATCCCAACGGCAGCCAGAGAACTGAATTATTACTGAGCTGGTATTCCACATTAGATCAGAAAATAAAACTTTTCTTTTATATGCATTGCCTAGTCACATGCAGTCACAAAAAGAGGATTTTTATATGGAGAAGAAAGAAATGTACATGGAAATTAACTGTCAAGAAAAAATAACAGACTCTGTCAAGTTTTTATTAATAAACACCAATAACTGTGAATAAGTTTTGCAAAACAGGAAGAAAATATCCATATGTGTTTAATGGATAATGTAATTAGCATAATTTTGTGAATCTAGTTCTTTCCTTGATGCCTATCTACAGTGACTGACATATAAAACTTAACCTGCCACTGTGAAAACTGAGATTAAAGGGACAATGTATGTTATTAAATTCAGCAGAAATATTTGTAAATGTAAAATTTACTAGCATATGAAGAAAGGCTATTGAGTTATGATCAGAATCTCAAATTCTTAAAGAAAAGTGACCAGGTTAAAATTTCCCTCAAATTCCCCATGGAAGTTCCATTCAATGCTAAAACATTGTAGCAGTTATGTATATAGTCTTGCCAAGCCCCACATTACCCCTAGGCTACATCTGCAAAATCGGAATCCTTTCAGACCCAAAGGGCCTTGAAAACAACACAGGGCACATTTCCTCATCTTCTTTCTTAGCTCAAAGTGGTGTTGGGTGCTCTGACTTCACTTATAAAGGACCGGGGGCATACAAAATTTCCTGAGTTTTGAGATGTGCAGGGTATGAATTATCTGTTGTAGTACTATATACAAATATACACACATGTATATGTATGTGTATATATAGAGTATATGTGTGTACGGAAATTTTGAAATTCTTATTTACTTTAACTTTAAGCCTAAACAATTTTAGGATTAAAAAATCAATTTCATTTTTGTCAGTTATATTGACTGACAGTTATTATTATAATAGTCCATCTGGGAAAAATATCTTTAATGTGACATAGAGTAAAAAGGAGCCAATAAAACAATTCCCAAATTTTCCAAAGTACCTTTGCATAGAAAGCCAGGGCCTATATTTCAAGACGTAAATGCATTGTCAAATCACTTTATATTCTCCTTATCATCTGAGGAAAAGGTAAAATAGAACTGGAATCATCCTTTAATCTAAAAGTGATTTAACCAATGCTTGGTTTTGGCAGTATCTTACTTACCACTGCAGGCATCCAGTTAATGCACAGGATACCAACCATCAACCAATTTAATTTAAGTTCATCCTCCATTCAGCTGTCAAAGTTATCTTCCTTAAGCACAGATTTGACCATGTCACCCTCCTCCCCTTCCCATTCAGTAAACTTCAGTTGTTCCCTATCTGCTCCAGGATCAAATATAAAATCCTCTATTTGACCTTTAGAATCTAAGTTGACAAGAAAGGAAGGAAGGAAGGAAGGAAAGAAAGAAGGAAGGAAGGAACGAACGAACGAACGAAGGAAGGAAGGAAGGAACGAAGGAACGAAGGAAGGAACGAAGGAAGGAACGAAGGAAGGAACGAAGGAAAGAAAAAGAGAGAAAGGAAGGAAGGAGAAAAAGAAAGGAAAAGAAGAAAAAGAGGGAGAGAGGTGTAATGGTGATGGAATTTGGAGATGCCCCTGTATTGGCTTGGTTTTTGGGTTGAGTATTAAAACCCAGAGCCTGTGAATCCCACTTGTGGGATGGACTTGTTGACAGGAAAAGAGAGGGCAGAAATGGGAGGAGCCATGAATTTGCTGAGAGGCCCAAGCTAAGAGAAGGCCAGAAGAACTTTGGAAGAGCAGTATCCAGTATCATGGAGCCTGAGTTGCTGAGAGAAAGACTGCTGATGGCCCATTGGAGCTGCCTAGGACTTTTGAGAACTGCTACCCAGACCTGCCAAGAACTGAGGAGGCATAGCTGTGATGCTGGTATTTTGTCTATGTATTTTTTTTTTTGGAGGGCAGTTGGGGTTAAGTGACTTGCCCAAGGTCACACGGCTAGTTTTTTGTGTTAAGTGTCTGAGGCCAGATTTGAACTCAGGTACTCCTGACTCCAGGGCCGGTGCTCTATTCACTGCGCCACCTAGCCACCCCCTTGTCTATGTATTTTGATGTTGTTTTGCCAGATCCACCTGCTGGTGAGGGACAGTGCTGCTGTTGTAGAGGTCCTGGAACCTGGCGGTTGGTTCAGAAGCCCTGAAGGAGGATTTTCTTGTGTTATCTTCACTGAAATCCTGGAAGAGGGCCTTGCTGATGTTTTCAGGGGTTCTGGGGCTGTTCTACAGGCAGAGAGTGACTTGATAAGGACACTGCTATGGCTTTGTTGAGCCTTGTCTCCCCAGGAACTGAGATTGCTGAGGGTTTGCCTCAAGTGAAGATGAAAGAAAGGCCTTTCCTTGGGTTTTCAATGCTGAGTTGTTATCTTGACCTTGTTGGGTGGATGGCCTTTTGTACCCTCCTGCTCCCTTTTGAGAAAGTGCTTGGTGTTAATGGCTGGTATTGTAATTACTTTGTGTCCAGGGGTGGGAAACTTTTGGCTTTTATGTGCTCTGTGATTGACCAAATGAATGCACTTTGGTTGTGAATAGAAACTGATCTCCATTTGAGAAGAGATTTTGACTGACTAAATGAATGTACTGTCTAGGGGTGGAGTAGTACCTGGATTGAATTAAGAACTTACTTGCTAAATAAATGAGTTATACTGTATTTTGACTTTCTCTGTTCTGTGAATGTTTGCTGAATAACTGGGGTTTGCTATGCTGGTAATCCAAACCTTGGAAGTTGCCTTTGCTTGGCATTATAGGAGGAAGGAAAGAAAGAAAAAAGAAAGAAAAGAAAAATTCGTTACCTTCTAGGAACTTACTGTCTAAGAATAAGAAAGCATATAAATAAGATTTTAAAATATAAAAATATATATTAAGGATAAAAGCAGGATCAAAACAAAATATTCAAAGAAAATTGCAAGATAGAGTCATTGTAGAATTTCAGGTGTAAAGGGAGATCATCAAAGATAAGCTATAGATGAGGAAACAGCGCAGAGAAGTTGATTGATTTACCCAATTACATAGAATGCAAGGAATAACAGAGAGCGGTCAAACCCAAGTCTTCTGATTGTGACTTACTTCTCTTTGATCTGCACTGTGACTTTTCATTGAAGAAGCAAGAACAAAACGATTCATTGATGAGGTGGGCCAAAGCTGGGCTTTAGTTAATAATGGTTGAGATGTGAATAGTACTTTAAAGATTACAAAGCACTTTTATATAGGAAGTATCACTTGATTACCCACAATAGCTGTTTAAGTAGATACTCCAAGTATTATTATCCTCAATTTATTCATGAGATAATTCAGTATTAGAGAGTTTAAGTAATTTGTCTATCATCATATAGCTAATACAAAACCAATATTCAAAACTATCCCCAGAACAAATTTCTTTTTTTTTGGAGGGCATTTGGGGTTAAGTGACTTGCCCAAGGTCACACAGCTGCTAGTTTTTGTGTTAAGTGTCTAAGGTCAAGTTTGAACTCAGGTCTTCCTGATTCCAGGGCTGGTGCTCTGTTCACTGCACCACCTACCCACCCCTGCAGACGAAATTTCTTAAGATCTTGAGAGAAGAGAAGGGAAAAAAATCATCACCTAAAGGGCAATGGAGAGACAGATGGCAGTCAGTGTGAAAAGGCTGCATCATAGACACCAAGGGTCCACAAACTATAGCCAAATATCATACCCCATCTATTGTATGGCCTGAAAACTATGCACAGTTTTTATATTTTCAAATACAATAATGACATGTGGCTATAAAAATGACATGTGGGGGAGGGCAGGATTTTGCCTAGTGGCTATAATTTGCTGACCCCCTGATGTAACCAATGAGAAATCCTAAAGAACAGAAAAAATATTACCAAGGAATTGATGACAGTAAAAGAAGAAAAGAATGACAGGTGGGCAGATAGAATGCTGCCCTTGTACTCTCACAATGTCAAGAAAAAATGAGAAAAGCCTTCAGCATGTGTGTCTAGGTAGTGTATAGTGAACTTTGAGAGAAAATAAATGAATCATACAGAACAGGCAGACTTGGATGGATTGTGAATTGCATCATTGACGAAAACTACCTTTTTTTGATGAGATCAAAGAACCATTTGAGTATATATTTCAGTGAAAGATAGGTTAAAGAGAGGGGATATTAATTAAAAGGTTTTGTCATTCGTGTAATAGATAATGAGTCCCTGAGCTGGGGGAACAAAGGGGTGTAGAAAACTAAAGGTGAGGAGGAGATAAATGTAAAGGGTAAAATAGAGATAAAAATAACAGGGCATGAAAATTGATAGGATGTGGGGCTTGAATAGAAGGAAGAGTAAAGACAATGCTCAGGTTTCAAGTTCAAGTAAGAATGGATAGTGCTGCCATCAGCAGAAATGGGACAGTTAGGGAGGATGGAGCAGTTTTGATGAAAAGATGATAATTTTTGGACATGTTAAGCTTGAGGTACCAAAGTTGGCCATGGCAAAGTTCATCAATACCACACTGTCCTGTGCTACTGTACATCTTACAATGTAGCTTAAAATTCCAGGCTTATTCCCAAACATTTTGATTCTATTGACTCCCACCACTTTTATTCTGAACTTTGCCTTCCTTCTTTCATTCAATAATCATTTTCTTCATCAGAGAAAACAGAAACAAAGTAAGACTTCATTATTTCTACCTCCTCTCCATTATGCTCTACCAGATTATCCTGTCTAACTGGAGCAATAGTCACATCCTTACTTGGTCATCCTCTATTTACAAGTTTAATTTTTTAAAAATTGTAATGCTTTTTGGTAGTCTTTACCATTCTTTCCCAGCCTCAGCTCATTTGGAGGTTGAATGCTTAAGAACATACCCTGCTCTTGTATTCACTCCATTATCAGCAGGAGCTTCTAACTTCTATGCTTTTTCTAAAAATCTAAATTGGTTGATTGTTACCCATCAGTCTCATGACTACTTATTTTCTTCCAACTATCTCTTTGATCTTCAGAATTTCATGCCAGTGAGTATCTCACCCCTCACATGCTAGCATCTCTGATGAAAGTTTAAGCATTGAGGTCATAATTAACCTACTCTGAGACCCAGGAACTTGTTTTCCCCAAATCTAAAGTATATATCAGACTATACCAGCCTTTATCACTTTTCATATTATAAAAATCTAATGTAAAATTATCTTTTGTCTGCCCCCCCAAGCTCCATCATTTCCATTTCAGCAGCCAGTTATTCTTTGTTGATTATATTCAAGTCAAAAAGGCAGTTCCCTTGTCAAGTCCTATCTTTTGAAGGATGAAACTATACTGTTCAAGTTATCTTGACTTTCATTTTGTCTTTTTATTCCTAACCCATGGCCAGAGTAAGTAAGTATGTGATAAATGTTTCATGAACTAAATTGAATTGAATCAAGGCAAGCCAAAAAAATGTACTGACTTCCCAGCTTTGGGTTAAAAAGGAACTTAAGTGGATGTCAGCGTTACTGACGTGCTCCCATCACTACTAGATTAAACTTCCATGCAAGGCTTGTGATTAGGGGCTCAGAATTTCAAACTAGAAGGGAGGATATAAGAGATCATGTAATCTAAGCCATAATTGAGCAAGAACTTCTTGTAAAGGGATTATAGAGGTATAGAGGGAGCTGTACAGTGTATAGAGAACTTGGCTTAGAATGAGGGAGCCCTGACTTCAAATTCAGTCTCAAACACTTACTAGCTATGTGACCCTAAGCAAATCACCTGACCTCTTTTTGCCTTGGTTTTCTCAAATGTAAAATGGGAGTTATAATAACTCCTACCTCCCCGGTCTGTTCTGAGGATCAAATCAGGTAATATATGAAAAGTGCAGTGACTGGCTCATAGTAGGTACATAATATAGGCTAGTTTCCTTCTGTCCTTGGAAAGCATACCTGACAAGTCCTTATGTAACTTCTGTTTGGAGAGTTCTCATCAAAGGAAGACCACTGCCTCTTTTGGCATCACATTACTCCTCTATATATCACATTTTTCTTTCCATTCAGTTCCAATCTGTTGTTTTGTTCTTTCAAGTTCTGCCCTCAAGAGACAAGCAGAACAAGTCTAATTATAATAGGGACTGAAACTATACCTTTGGTTTCACTGGTTTAGAGAACTTCTGGGTAAGGAAACTTCCCTATGCTGATGTAGAGCAGCACTACCTCTACAGTATACAGTCTTAGGGAGGTCACCTAGAAAACTGAGATTGTTGGTGACTTGCCCAGGGTCACCCAGACAGTATGTGTCAGAGGTAGAATTTGAATACAGGTCTTCCTGCTTGAAGACTAGTTCTTTATCAACTGTGCCATGTTTCCTCTTAGTAATAACAGCTGCCATTATTATAGCATTTTCATCTGTAAGATGATTTATAAACATTGTCTCACAACCAGTCTTTGGGATGGTTACCATGAGTTTTATTACATTTATTTTTCAGATGAAAAAACTGAGTCTCAAAGACTCAGAGACTTCAGTGACTTACTTTTACCTTTAGCTACTATTAGACTCAGGATTCAAACCCAACTAATTCAGGGTTATTTTTCGTTCCCATTATTAGCCCTGTTACTAAATGTTAACTCCCATAGCTACATTTGGAGGAAAACCATTTTATGTATGTAAAAATGTTTTTTCAGACCAATTTCTTTTTCAGATCTATAGAATGGCTTTAAAATTACAATCAGACTCCTTAGAATGTGGGTTATGATGTAATAATTTTTTGGTGTTTTACCTTTATTGGTTTTCTGTCTGAGAATTTTTGTTTAATAACATAATAAACTATAGAGTATTATTATAATCCTTTCTTTAAATCTCTATATCCTAACTGCTTTTCATAGTGTAATTAAACTGCATTATGTCTGTCTGGAAAACTGAATAATTAGTTAAGAAAAGTTATCCTTCAAAAAATGGTTTAGTTTTCATTTAAATTAGCCAGAACCTGTTGAAAATAAGGGAAAAACAAAAAGTAAAATTTAACATTTTGAAGTGGGTGGTAAAAAAGAAAAGTTGAAGAGACTTTCCAGAGGTGAATCTCTTATAAAAACCTAGAGCTGCAAAGATCCTTATAGGTCACCTAGGATAACCTGCTCATTTTTCAGATGTGGAAATTGAGACCTTTAGAGACAAAGTGACTGACTTTCCATCACATCGAAAGTAAATATAGAATTTGAACCCAAGTCATCTGCCTCCAAATCCAGTGTGCTTTCTACTACAGTGCCTCTCCTCACATGTTTTACATGAGAGGATGATATTGTTATTAAATTTATTATAATTTATCCTCAATTAGAACAAATGCAACCTTTAAAACCCCAGCTTATATAACCTAGAAAACATCTCAAAGGAAAATTGGGCAGTAAAATTAAAGGATTTCAGAACACAAGGTTATGTTTTTATCACTTCTTCAATTTTAAGTTTGGACCATTAGAAGACATAGAAAGATATGGGATGTGAACAGTGGGCTATGCAAATTGTGTTCATTACTGGGATTTGAGATAACTGTGTTGTGACTTCTTTGCTGGGAATGAGGCATTTATCACAATGATTGGGAAGAATATGCTTGCCCAGAGATTAGCAATATAAAGAATTGCATTTTAGACTGAAAACTGGAAAAGGATGGGACTAGAAGACATAAGCCATATAGCGTTATATGTAGACAACAGAGGGTATCTCATGTATTACATTGAATAAAAACAGCAGAGGAGGTGTTTACTAATTCAGAAAAAAATAACTGGAAAGAAAATTAGAAATTTGTACGAACATAGGAAGATATATACGTTGATTCATAAAATATAGATAATGTAGTGAATTTGAAAATTTGAAAAAGATGAAAGAAGGAAAATAAATGTTTATTATGTGCCTACTACATACCAGGCAGGCAACTAGGCTATTCAGTGGATAGAGCCCTGGGCTTAGAATCAGGAAGACGTCTTCATGAGTTCAGATCTGACCTCAGACATTTACTAGTTTTGTGACCCTGGGCAAGTCACTGGTTTGCCTCAATACCGCATGTGTAAAATGAACTGGAAAAGGAAATATAATAGCAAACAACTCCAGTATTTCTGCCAAGAAAATTCCAAAAGGGATCACAAAGAGTCAGTCACCACTGAAATGACTGAGCAACAATAAAAATATGCCAGGCTCTATAGTAAGCCCTTCACAAATACCTCATTTGATCCTCACAACAAGCTTGGGAGGTAGGGCCTATAATAAAAGTCATTACACAGTTGAGGAAACTGAGGTCATATAGCTATTTAGCATCTGAGGCTCAATTTGAATTCAGGTCTTTTGGACTCCAGACCCAGTGCTATAGCCACAGACTGCCTAGCTAGCCAAAATGTAATTCAGTCAGGCAGATATGGCCTCACAGTCCTTACAAAGACTTAGTGGAATGGGCCTCAGGACAGGAGTATGGCAATTAAAAAAGATTCCTTGGTCAAATGACACATCTATTAGAAGGGGTAACAAAAAAACATTATATGTCAAAATCAGTCATTGAAAGGAATTCCCTGAAATAAAAGGAATAAAGCACAGTGGATAACTTTTGGGTGAGGAAAAATAGAAGTAATATTACAGTTGGATATACTACTTACTCTCCATCTGAATGAAACTAGTCAAGATCACCAAAATGACACAACGGCTTGGTAGAATAACAATAATCGTTTATAGTCCCATAGTGCTTCAAGGTTTACAAAGTGATTTCCTCACAATTATGAATGACTTTATTTCCTTAGACCTCTTCCATAAAGACCATTCCATTCAAAGCAGAACAGTTGATGAATTCTTAAATTAGCTTGATGATCATTTTATCTCTCACATAGTAGAAGAAATATTAAGGAGAATTGTTACTCTAGGCCTAATTCTGACCAATAAGGAGGAACTAACTGGTGAAATGGAAATGACCAGAACTTAAGAATATAACCACATCATCATTGAATCCCTGATAGTCAAGAGGGAAATGGGAAACATCACTATATATTTATACATTTTAGGAAATCACATATCAAAGAATTAAAGGCAAAAGTTTCATATAATATTAGTCTCTAAAGAGAGAGATGACTCAAGAAGAATGGGGGTTTTTCAGAAATGGAATTCATCCTATGAAAGTATGAATTATTCTAATGAGGAAAAAAGAGGAAGGCATTAGAGAGACTGATGTGGTTTCACAAAGGAGCTCTTTAATGAGTTCAGATTTTAAAAGGTTGTGAACAAAAATGGAAACAGGGGCATATAATCAATGGGAAATACAAAAGAGTATCATGGACCTGTGAGAGTAATACCAAGAGGCTAATCCTTATTCTGAGCTAAGACTAAGGAAAATATGAAGGTCAACAAAAAGGGCTTATTTGACTATGAGTAAAATGGAGAAATATGTTCTGAATGATTCAGTTTATTGATTGACTAGACCTAATGTCTTGACTGATGTCAATCTGGAGGGATGACTGTAGTGGCTGGCATGTTGCTCTGAATTCTGTTCTGGTCACCATTTTATAAGTATTTTATAATCAGATATGGACACAAAAAGATAGATTGAGAGAGCTAGAAGAAAACCTAAAGATAATGCAATCCATTACCCATGTAAATGATGTGGATACAAAGGTGCCCTAGGGGTTAATAGTAAGAGTTACTTTCCCAGGCCTCCTGAGGGGGTTTGAGGCTTATTCTTAGCCCATCCTGTAACTTGAGGGTGCCTTAATGCCCCTTACCCTTAGCTTGAAATAGCATGCAACTTGTACCAAAAGAATTGCTTTTGTTCCCCTTAACCTGTGTTCCCCAACCTGTGTCATTCATTTTCCCCATCTTTGTCATTTATTTCCCCATTCTGTGTCATGACAATTTTTCCTTATCTTGCAAGCAACCACCTTCCTAACCTTGTTTGTACTTAACCAGTCCATAAATCTCCAACCCCCATTAGAAACCCTAAAATTACATCATCATCCTATAAGCTGTGTAATTTTCTGTGTATGTAAGTCCAGTCCTTTTCCTATATCAATGCCTTTGTTTAGCTCCTTGCTAAGTCTCAGGCATGCATGCTTTTGTGTTAATAAAGCTCCCTTTGGCTAAAGAGAAGGTCAGATTGAATTCTGTCAAAATTTGAACCAGCTCTCCCAACTCTGAACCTCGATACCATCATTTTACAGATAAGGAAGTTGTGAGCCAAATGAATCCAAGTGATTTCCCCAAGTTCACATAATCAATAAATGCTGTCATGTGAACTTCAAACAAAATGTTCAGACTTTAAAACGACTGTTCTCTACAGAAAAGGCATCACAGTAGAGGTGTCAAACTTAAGTGCAGCCCAAACAAGGTTAAAATATAATTTGGAAAGCTTTAATAAATAAAAATACAATATGATACAGACAATGTTAATTTGTGGTTTTCTAGGCCTGCTGCTTGTAGGAATTTGTTCCTGTTTAAATTTGACACCACTAGTCTATAGCATGCTACTTTGGTGTGCGTAGTGGTATTTTAGAAAAGATCAGACTAGGAGATATAGCTAAATTAAACTTCTAGATGACTGAATCATGGTCCCCAAAGATCCTCATAGTCTGAAATGATGGACTAAATATGACAAGAAGCTATCTATCAAGAATGGGAAAGTGCTATGCTTAATTTCCAAAACTTGACTTCACAAGTACTAAATTGAGGAGACCTGCTCCCCCCCCCCAAAAGAAAACTTCATTGTTCCTGTGAAAAGGATTTGGAAATTGCAGTTGACTACAAGCTCAGTTTATGTCGATTATAGTTAGAAAGCAAATTTAATCTTAAATTCGATGAATGGAATTATATAATGTACAAAATTAGAGAAACTATAGTCTCACAATACTCTATGATGGAGGAGCCCGTATCTAGAGTACATCGTTCAGTTCAAGGTGCCATATTTTTAAGAAGGATGTTGATAAAGTACAACGTGCTCAGGAAAAAGAGACCAGGATGATCAGACGAGTCATTCCTTACTGTGTTAAAATAATGACTAGCATTCATACAATGCTTTCTGGTTTGCAAAGTGCTTTACATTTGTTGTGCCATTTGATGCTCTCCACAACACTGTAAGTTATGTGCTATTATTATTCCTCATTTTACAAGTGAAGAAAGTGAAGCTGAGAGACATTCAGTAATTTGCACAGAATCATAACTAGTAAGTGCCTACCTCAAGATTTGAACTCTGGTCTGGCTGACTTTAAGTACAGCATTCTATTCACAAAAGCTAAAGAACTGAAGGACCAGGGGATATTAAACCTGGGAAAGAATGAATGAGTTAGGAGGCATTTTATAGCTGCCTTCCAATATTTAAAGTCATGTGGAAGAGAACTTAGACTTATTTTTCTTCATGGCTCCAAAAGATAAAACTTAAAACTAAGGTCATTTGTTAGAAGTTTTAGAGAGATAGCTTCTGATTCAACACAAAACAGAGCTTCCTTAAAGATACCTAGATAGAATGAGTTGACTTAGGAGAAGACCCCTGCCCCCTTGTATTCAATTTCTTCATCTATAAATTAAAAAGATTGTGCTAGATGAGACTTTGAATTATCATGAAATGATGGGCATCTACGGTTACTTGGGTGGCTGCTGAATGTTTCTAAGCTTGGCAATGAGATGGCTAAAGCATGGAGATTGTGGGGGGAAGCACAATACTTCTTAATTTAGAAATATTATAGCTATAACTACCTAGGGGTCAGGACAAGGGTGATCACAGTGGGAAAGAATAAAAACTAACAAAGAGAAAACACATCATCGAAGGCAAATTTGCAGGAGAGTTACTGATTAAATAACTTGGAAATGTCCTACATGGTAAACTGATAAAATGGTAGAAGCATTGCCTAGACACTGTAAGCCGAAAGTTCAGTAATATCAGACAAAGGAGATAGTCCAATGGGAAGGCAACCTGAAGCTTTGAATGTGTACATCTGACAGCAAAGAATTAATTATATATTGGCCAAGCCTAGAGGGGAAATGTGAAAATATATCGACTTTCTTCATTTCTACCAGAGAAAGAAAGGATACTAAGGCAATCTTCAACTAAAAATTTACTTTTGTTTTTCCAAGTGGAGACACTGCTACCTTAAAATTAATGATTCCTTTAGGAAATTCACTTGTTCATTCTTTTCCTTTTGGTGTTCTTCAGGCTACTTCTCTGGAGACTACACAAAATTGCTGGAGCACTATTTTTTTTAATCTAAAGTGGTTATTCTTTCAGGCCTGATGCTGCGACTGTAATTTTAATTTATCAACCTGCCACTCAGTGAAATGCTGGAGAAACATTTGAAAGCTTAAACCCATCATTTATTTCTGCACCTGTCAATGATACCCTTCTGCACTTGTCAAAATCATTTAAACTGCACAATGATGACATGTACAATATCACCAATAAATTGGGTAATCAATCGTGTGTGTACATTTTGACAGTAGCATCTTGAATGCAAGGGCTTCTGAATGCTTTTTTAAGAAATGGGAACTCATTACTCTTGAGTAAGAAATATGCTGTAAAGCCAAAGAGAGGGTGCCTTTCACAATCTGTACGATTAAGGGATGCCGTGGGAGATGAAGATTCTGGTTGAGACGGGAAATGGTTTTCATTTCTTCACTTGAATATCCTCCCCTGGGAAAAGTAAGTAATTGCAGATTACATTAGGCAGAAATATAGCTTAACATAGAGGGAAGTAAAGACACAGAACCATTACATAGATTTATTTAGGTTCTCTCTGTAAGTGAAGCAGCAGTGCAGGGCTTCGTTTCTAATGGTTTATCAAGGCAGCACTACAAGGGCTTTCAACATTGTTTTATAGCTTTATAATAAAGTGCCACATTAAGGCAAATGTTGCAATTTGCATAGAGAATTGGCATGATTGGCTGAAAAAAAGACATTATAAATCATAAACAATCTAAATGTTAAAATATGGCCTAAAGTTTTGTTTAATAAGCACTTTAAGGCAACTAAGAATATTTGTAAATTCTCCCACATCTGGTCTTTAAATAGATACAGCTATACAACAAGTCTTGAACATATTGGTGATTTGCCAGTTCAGTGCTGTATTTGTTCCCTCCTGCTTCTCCCCCCCATTTTAAGTAAAATCATGTTGTATATGGTAACCTTTACATATGCATTAAATGTAGATATTTAATAAATGTTTGTTTACTGAGTGAATGAATGAAAATATCCTTCTGCCCTATGGTCAACCAGTAATATTTGCAAGTATTTTCCTCTTATATCTAAGAAACATACAATCTAGGAATGCAAATAAATCTACCTGAAAATAACATCCGCATAAAAGACACTAAAAGCACTAGAAATATACTTGGATAACTCTATTGCTCCCTTTCTTTCAGGAGCATTTTAGTAGGTCGAGAAATTTGAGTAAAGAAAAGAGAAACTTCTCACCAAAGCAGATTCCATTCCCAATGTCAAACCAAATTGGAAAAATTCAGTATAATGCCATTGATGCACAGTATATTTATGGAATGAATGATTTAACTGGAAATTTGTATCCTTAAAGATTATACTAGAAATGTATTTTTACAGAAAGTGTTATTAATTCATATTGAAATCCTATGTTAGTCCCAATGTATTTTTAAAGTACCTTTGTAAATAATGACTTTGTCATTGTGAGAAGCAAAATAGGCTGAACAAATAACAAAGCATTCTTATTTCCCTTATATTTATCCCTCCTTAGAAGGAGGGAAAGCTGGTTAGTCATTTTTGTGACCTAAAAATGTAATTGTATTTATTTTCAAGACTACTTTAAATTTATCCGCGTGCATTAATTTTTAGTTTAATTCTCATATATCTATAGAGATGAGTCCTGTTATTGAAACAGTGATCTACATAAGTAAGGAGACCAAGGTTCCAGTTCTATGAGAATGATCACAGGTAAATCCACAGTTAAATTAATTAAAAAGGTAAGGGGAAAGACCTCTCCTAGTCAAGCACCATTCAAATGTCAGAATCTGCCAAGCAGATACAGGTGCCATAGGAAGGGCTGGGGGAAGATTGGATGGGAAGGGAGTGGAGTAATAAAGGGTATTTTTGGTGTTACGGGTGTATTTTAGCTCAAAGGCAGCCCAGTGTATCTCAAGGAGAAGAAAGTTATCCAACTCTAGAGGAGAGAATAGGAGCTTTCATTTCAAATCAGAAAGCAACCAGACAACATTCCTGTATGTTAGCATTAAGGACAAAGGGGTTTCTTCTTAGCATCTACCTCTTTTTTAATATTTTCAAGGGGGGGTTTGGCCAAGTTTAGAATTTCATAATTCTGAGCCAGATACAACCCAACTACATTGCCAAGTATAAAGCCAAGGAAAAGGCTCTTTGAGCCCCAATTTCTTCATCTGTAAAATCAGGGTATTTGCACTACTTGTCTCACCAGGGTTGTTGTAAGAAAAGCACTTACAGTACTTTAGAAATGAAAGCTGTTATCTAAAACTACGTTTTTGGTTGAGTCCTAACTTATTGATATGAATAAATGCTTTATCTTTATAAGACCTTTACCGGATGGTCTAAAATAGTGTTTGCTCTTAAATTATTCAATCAATCCTTACATATTACTGTGAAATGCAGACTAGGTATTATTTGTTTTCTGTGAAAACTTAGGTTAAGTCATAGAAATAGAACCGAGATCAAAGCCTTTTCTTAAAGGAAAATCCTAAGGCTCCCTCCACCCTAAAGTAATTTAGAGGTCTATAAATTAATTTCACTCATTATGTACTTCTGAATAATGGCCCCATTATTCAGGAAAATTATTATTCATATAAAAATGTTATTTATTGGTGTCAGCATTGTGGCACCCATATTTGCATTATAAAAACTGATGACAAGAGTTTCAAAACCCTCATTTCACAATGAAATAGAACTCATCCAAACTCTGAATGCTTGATCTTTTATCATTGGTCACAAAATTTAGCCTTTTGACTAATTTTAATTACATATTCAAAGTACAAAATGTTTTCTGATTCATAAAAATTCTATTTAGTTCTCCAGGGCAATTCAGTGATCATAGTCTAATCAATATCTGCCAGAAGTAGGAAATATTAACAAATGTCATTAAAGTCATGCATCACTCATTCCTGAAGAGTTTTCTAAAGAAAAATACTACTGACCATTGGGGGAAGTGTCTAATTCACTTTCCATGACAACTAAGGTAAAAATCAGAAGAAAAATAACGTTATTTTTAATGCTGATGACAAAGCTGAACTCCAAATTTTTTTTCTGGCTTTTTTTTTTGGAGGGAGGAAGGCAGGGATATTGGGATTAAGTGACTTGCCTGAGTGTTGAGTGTATGAAGCCAGGTTTGAACTCAGGTCCTCCTGACTTCAGGGCTGGTGCTCTATTCATTGCACTACATAGTCACACCAAAATGACTTTTCAAAAGATTCCCTTGTTACTTATTTCCCCAACAAAGTTGGAAATCCATTGTATTCAAAGTCTTTGTCTCAGGTAAGTTTCTTTATGGTCTCTCTTGTGAAGTGAAATAACCATGCTTGGGGATTTGCCCTCTATCATATGTAATCTGCTGCTGAAATGTGTTAGTCTTTTTCTTAATTTCGAGAAATGCATATATAATTATAAACATTTAACAAGATTTTTCTACCAAGACATAAACTAAGATAAATTCATAATTCATAGAGTCAAACATCTAGGGCTGGAAGGGATATTAAAAGTCATCTAGTTCAACCCCCTCATTATGCAGATGTGGAAATTGAGTCCCCCAAAAGTTAAATGACTTGTCGTGAGTCACACAGGTAGCAAATAACATGTATAGGATTTTAACCCAGGCCTTCAGTATTCAAATCTAGCACTTAAACCATTGGATCAAAGTTTGCTGTGGAAAAAAAATATTGCAAAAGGAAAACTCTGGTTCAAACCAAAGAATACACAGCAGTATCATTAATTTAAAAGCTTAATATTTTATTTGCTTAAGAATGTTTCAATAGTGGGATCATAGTAGGTAATGACCAAAATCAAATACTTAAAATTTTGAAAGCATTTATTTCTTATTTAATAAAGAGAAAGGAGGCCAATATCTGGGTAGCTGGGATCATGAGAATAGAAAGGTCGACAGAAAACTTATTTCAGTTAAATTCAACTATTCATTAAATGTTTCCTATATGCAAGGCACTATTCGTGAAAGTACATTGCGACTTACCATGATTAAATTTTAACAAAAGAGTAAATTTAAGCAGATTTCCAAGCAAGATAATATTTACTTGCAGAGGCATATTATCTAGCAATAATTGGGACCATGGCTTGCCTACATTAATGTCAAAGATTCCAAGCAAAGGACACTTCTTCTTACATAGGTTTTTGGGAGTACAGAACAAAGAACAGGGTAGATGACATTGTGTAATTAAGGGCAACATGATTGGTTAGAGAGCTTCAGAGAACAAGAAGATTGGTTGGAAGGTTGGTGATGGGGGATGGCAACAACCCTCCCTTCTGTCATGAGACTAAGAAAATGCCATATTCAATACTTAAGAAGTTCCCCTTAGGCATAATGTAGTATCTTTGCGAGGCTCTTTGTTGAGCCATGAATCCATGTTGAATCTGTCCTAGACTTCTAATGCAGACACTGGCATCATTTGATCCAAAGATATAATTTGGGCACTCATAGGAAGATGGGAAATCCAAAAGCCTCCACACTATTCATAGGCTCTTGGTCCTCATATGGCCAAAGGTGGTGGAAGAGAAGTGACCTTGACCAGAGACCTTGCCAAGGCCTAAGCAAAGGCTTCTCTACACTCTCTCTGACGTCGTTCATCCTTAGGCAGTTCCTTGGAAAGTCACACTTGCTCCACCCTCTCAATTGTCTCTGGTTTTAACTACTTTAATAATTTATAGATGACAAATGAACAAATTTCCTCAGCCTGAACACCATTCTTGATTCCTGTATAACAGTTCTTGTAATGGAATTCTGGAAAGACTTTTATCACTTAGCCTACTCTAAGCCTTATGATTATAGTATGTTCTTACCTAGTTAAAATTAGGACTAAAATGGGATGTGTTGGTTAGACCTCATCTTTACATAAACTTGGGCAATTATCTGGATATCATAAGAGAGGTTGAAAAAGCATGTTTGAGTAAAATATCCATAGGATTAATTGACTCTAGAATCTACTTCAGTATACTGATAATATTACTGTATACCAGCCCTGCACAGAAACAGAATAGGGGCATATGAACATGAAACTTTAAAATAGAGAACTTTATAGTAGACAAATTAGTGATCATGGAAATAATTATTTGTGCAATGTTCTGTGACTTTTATAGTTATAATAGTTGCCTGATTTGAATGAATCCATCATTCCTCTATGGAGAGGTACCTGGAATCATGTGAAGTATTAAAAACTTGAGAGACAGAAAAAGAATGAGAGTGAGTTACCATAATAGGTTAACAAGGAAACAGTAGCTAAGAAAGGATTGTTTCATTTTTTGCCACTATGAATATCTTGTTTCCAACAAATTGTTTCTAGTTTATACTCAATAGCCAGAAGTACAAACTCGTGCCCCAAGTAAAGGTTCATATTCTCACTTCTGGAACAGCCAATCAAGACTGAGTTTTCAATTTCATTTCTGTATCTCCAATATAAAGTTATCAAATCAAAATTAGAGGCTAACAATATGAGATTACTCCATACGGTAAAAAAAATAAACCTTATATTTCAGCCATATTCTTCCCCAATAGAATGTAAACTCCTCCAAGGTCAGAAATTGCTTTGTTTTATAAAACAGGTCGACACAGAGAAATAATAGTGTTGAACTTGGAGTCAGGAAGATTTGAGTTTGAATATTGTCTCAAATACTTAGCAGCTGTGTAACTTACTTACCAGTGACCTGGGTAGGTCACTTAAGCTCTCTCAGTCTTAGTTTACCCATCTGTAAAGTAGGTTTAATAATAGTTCCTACTCAATGAGGATGTTAGGATGAAACGCGATAATTACAGAATCATAGATCTAAAAGGAACTCAGAAATCAAACAGTTCAACTACTTCAATTTCTTCCTTCACAAATGAGAAAATTGAGTTCCACAGATATGAAATATCTAAAAGATCATACAGGTATTGAGTACAAAAGTTAGGATTCAAAGTTGCGTGCCACGATCCTGAGTTCAGTGCCCTTTCTGCTGTGCCATGCAGAGCTTTGCAAACCTTAAAGGGCTTCGTTAGCATTGTTTGTTGATGTCCTCATCATTGTCGTTGACATTACTGTTGCTATGGAAGCTTTAAATCCTTGGCTCCTCAAAAAAGTGTGCATAGTAAATAATAAATGTTTGCTCCATTCAATTCAACTACTCTTTATGTTCCATATTTCAATGTAGATTAATAGGCATTTCTTGGAAATATCGAGAAATGAAAATCCTTCGTTTTTCAGATAATATTCCAGATGAATTTGTATTGCACAGGATTGCAAATTTTCTGAACCGTTATGATGACAAATCTACCCCATGAAGGATTGGTTTAGATAATGTTTCCTTCATATTTCTTCATCTTTTCCTCATGTTCAGTGAGGAAGAATATTAAATAGTGCTTGAAGAATTATATTAAACCCTTTTGAATTGTTTTTATTATATTGGATCTCATTTATACAGATACAGAATACATATATAATATAGGTACTCAAGATAAAAACAGATTTATCTAGTGTATAAACGATGAATAATGGAATATAATACTTACGTGACCATGCATTTCCAAAGACACACAATCCCTCATAGTTCCTCTGTAACTGTGTTTTTCCTTGAAACTCTTAAGTGATGTTTTCATAGCATTGCTGCCTTTCTGTGATATGCATAAATAATGGTCCTAGAAATGCTTGACTCTGACAGAAGTGGCATGATATACCCTCTCCCACCTCTGACTTGTAATTACGTTGTATACTTTTGGAATCCAGATGAGATATAAATATGTTATGTTTTTCAAATGAACTTGCAGAATACCAAAAAAATGAAGTTATAGATTCAATAAAAAAGAAAATGTATTATATATGGTAGTTATAACTAGAGTAGTAGACTATGATCATGGAAAGACTTTTGAAAACAAGCTAATGCAAAGAAAGATCAGATATTTTCCCCCTTGATCAATTAATCAACCAGCATCCAGCATTTATTAAGCGCCCACTATGTGCTAAGCACCGTGCAAGGTCCTGGGAGAAAAAATGCAAAAACTAAAAAGAAACCTACTCTCAAGGAACTCATTCTAATGGAAGAGCTTCTAAGAATATATGTGTGTCAAAAGTTTCGGTTATGAATTCCAAGACAACAGTATTAACCAACTCAGTGTCTTGTATACATCAAGTATTTAGTAAGTATTGAACGAATGAAAAGTAGCATAGTGAAGAGGCATTTATACCATAAATCAGGAGACCTAGATTTGAATCCTGCCTCCAATACTTACTACATGACCACAGATATTCATAATATCTGCTGCAGTGTCTTCATCTACAAATGAGAATTATAATATCCATATTACTTCACATGATTACTGTGGAGAAGTGTTTTCTAAACTTTAAAGGCCTATATAAATAGGATTGCTGTTCCTGAATGAACTAATGATCAAATAAATTAACTCAGATATGCAAATGTCTATTGGAAATAAAATTTTAATAGAAAGACATTAAGTATGGGAAATGATACCATCTTAGATATGTGATAGGATCTCCAAAAACTTCTTGCTTCAGAAAAGATGATTTATGCTAGTTGAAATGAATAGGTTATATATAGCATTAGTAACCCTGGTCTGCTCTGACTCAGATTTTTGAAAGTATTCCTTTTCAAATCCATACCATGCCTTGTGGTGAAGGGTCAGAAAGATTTTTTAAATATTATTTACCTCTATACAGTTACCAGAGGTAGACTTCATAGGGAAATTGACTAAAACTTGGAATTTGGGGGGTAGGTAGGCAGTGCAGTGAATATTACTAGCTATGTGACCTTGGGTAAGTCACAACCTCAAATGCCTTACCTCCCCACCTCCAAAATAAAAAAAAAACTTAGAATTTTGAAATATTGATAGACTCTTTTAAGTAGCTAAATATTCTAGACTAATGAGCAATAAAAGAATCATGAATAAGTTATATTGTATACACTTGAGCAGTAGAATGGTAAAATTAGTATATAATTATTTAGGTTTTGCATTTGTAAAGTGTCATTCTAATTGGAATCTGCAAAATGATTTTTTTAAAGTTAGGAACCTCACAAATTGAAAATGAGATGGGTTAAAACTTCAAAGAAACCAGAGGGAAAAGATGTAAAGAAAACAGATTTAGTAGTATGAGACTTTAAACTATATTATAAGGTAACAGCATTGTTGAAGTATAAAATGGATAATTGTGATTACTTCAAATGAACATTTTCTTATATAAATAAAACCTATACAACCAAGAATAGAAGAAATGCAGAGAATTGGGCGAAAACTTTCATAGATAATATCCCAAACAGGATGTGATTGAGTAGGAATATTTGCTGTGGGGTCAGAAATGATATGCTGGCTAATTTAGACAAACATGGAAAGACTTGGGATCACCTTCACAGAAACAGATGACAAGTGGAAATAAGCAGTGCTGTCTTATGTATTTATGTGTATGAGTATACATGTGCATTTTGGGGTATGTTTATAGATATCTATGTATATGTATCCATGCTTAATTGTAGCCTTCTTTGAGGTGGAGGGAGGAGGAAAAATAAAATAAAAAGTACTCTGCAGAGAACAAAAGAAAACCAACAAGGAAGCAAAGAACAGCTAGACTTTCTTGAAACAGAAATTTATGGTTTTCTATTGAATCCTCTCATGTTCTGCTGTGTACATGGCAATTTTTTTCATTTCTGATTTTTTGTATTTAGCTCTAAAATTTTTAAATGGTTAACAAAAAACGAGATGGGTTTGTTGAGGAATAACAAAAGTAGGTATCTCAATTGAAGCAAATCCTTACACTATCTGTGTACGTGTATTTATATGTATGTTATGACTGTGAGGCATGGATCAGCACTGTCCAAAGAACTGAAAATGAATATCACACAGAGCGCATTGGAGAAGCATGTAAGCATGGCCAGGTTCCATCATATAGCCAATAAGAGAAGCTGTGTAACAGGCATTACCTTAAAAAAATGTCACCCATGAAATCTGGGCTAAAAAGAGGAGGGTAACTAGTCATTGGTAAGGTAGTGAGATGGCAGGTGAACAGCCTGAGTGTTTTACTTGTTTTACTTTCAGCAGAAAGTAAAGAAGGACTCAAGCAGACTGAATGCACCTCATATGATAAATTTATTATAAGAAACTGGTAAGAGAAATAGAATGAATGACTAAAAAGCACTTATTAAACACTTATTATGTGCTAAGCACTGTGCTAAATGCTTGGGGATACAAATACAGAAATGAGATAGTCTCTGTCCTCAAAGAGCTTATATTCTAATGAGGGAGACAATGTATATAGGATAGTAGTGGTCAAGTAAGGGTATTTTGGTCTAGGAAATAAAAAGGATGGCAAAAGGATCCACAGAAAAGTTAATTGCCATGTCCTTTCCAGGAACAATGGTGGTACTGATTTGATTAGCATTCTAGAACAAGAGGTGGAAGGGAGTCTGTATACATCCATGCCTGGAGGGTTGATAGGCATGGATGGCTTGAAATTGATGTCTTTGAAAAGAATAGGATCCAAGCTGATAAGATAAAAGATCCATTGGCTGTACGTGTTATATATGCGTGTGTATATGAAGGGAGGATGTTGATCAAGTCAATCAACCCTCCTCTCTCACCTAGAGAACAACTTACCAAAGCATTCCACTGAGAATTTTGTCATGTGGGAACATCTTTGGTGAGCCAATCAACCAATCTATCAATGGCATTAAACTAATGTCATTCTTGGAAAATATCATGAGAATTTGTAAAAGCAAGATGAATATGAATAGGATACACAAAGGTTTGTGTGCCCCATATCCAGGAACCTAAGAATTCAGTGAAATTCAAAAGAGGTAACTTTCAGAAAAATGAAAGTATTACTTTACATAGAGCACATTACCTTAAAGGTGAGACAGGCTAAAAGTATAAATGGTTTAAAAGTGAGTTTAGATAAACTGATGTTTGTATAAACGTACGTAAGAATTCACTAAGAAAAATTAGGAATGGGGGGGGTCACATTTCTAAACTTTTGAATGAGGAATTTAGGATGCATTTCTAGATTTTTCTGAAAACTTATGGAATGTATTCATTCTGCTCCCCAAAAGCCTGTGTGTGTGTGTATTTTCCCCTAAATATTTAGAGAAATCCATATTGGATCATTGTGGGATATAAGATTGAAATCATAGATGATACATGTGCATTCTTTATGGGTAGAATTAAAAAGAAAGGCTATGTGCTCTGTATTAATTGAATTGAAAACATCTGCCTTCATGTACTTTCCTGTCATTCTCAGATGCATACTAATGGGATGGAAAGATGGTAACCCTAATCCAATATCACAGTTCTTAATTTTTTTTAATTTTAACATGGCTAGGAAAGAAATATTTATTAAGTGCTTATTAAGTTCCAGCATATAATGCAGGGGATGCAACTATAAGCTAAAAGAATGACATTCCCTGTCCCCAATGAGCTTATACTCTAATGGTGAGGTGAAGATAACACACAAAAGAGAGAAGAAAAGTGGGAAGGAGGAAAAAAAAGAATGAGGAGGGAATTGGGAAAGAAGATACATCAGAGAATGATGTAGAAGTTCAGAAAGTCGGAAGCAGGACCAAGAGGGAAATTAAAATTGCCCAATAGAAGGCCCTTCCCAAAATCAAGGTCCTGGTTGGAGCTCACTGATGAGAGAACTGGATGGCATGGTGGATAGATATTCTAGTTTGAAAAGTCTGCAGGGCTGGATAGATGTTTGAGGTGAAGGAGATCTAGGTGCTGAGGGAATTTTTAGGGTGAGCCTACAACTAAAGTATCATGGTAAAGTGCCATGAGGGGAATAAAGATTGGTTAACCTGGGTCTGGACCCAAAGTGAAGGCCTTGGTAGGAACTCACCAATGGGAGAAGGGAACAAGATGGTAGATGTTTATTCCTGGGTATGAAGTTTGAAGGGGCACATGGATATTCAAGGATAAGAAGATGCTATGGCTTTGTTGAAATTTTGAAGAAGGAAAACCAAATAGAATTATATGGAATAAATAAATGTTTGTATGTTTGTGTTTATGTATGTGAACGTATGGCAATGAGACAGACAATAAAAAGGGTGGTTGAATACCTGGGGACCAAATAGAACTTGATACAAGGAGAAGGATCATATTTGCTATGAGACTCTGACATGAGCCCTCCTGGATTATTTTACTCTAAGCACCTCAGTTTAATAAGTAAGAAGAAAAAAAAGTGGAGGAGAGCAAGGGAGACAGATAAATAAACAGATTTAAAGAGTCAGAGAGTCAGACAAGGATAGAGCCAGAGAAAGAATAGAAAGAGAAAAAGGAGAAAGATTGAAAAAATGAATTCATCTAGAGCAGCAGTTCTCAACCTGTGTTATGTTCAATTTAAATACGTCCTGCATATCATATATTTACATTACAATTCATAGCAGTAGCAAAATTACAGTTATGAAGTAGCAATGAAAATAATTTTATGATGGGGGGGGGGTCACCACAACATGAGGAACTGTATTAAAGGGTCGTGGCATTAGGAAGGTTGACAACCATTGATCTAGAGGAAAGAGACAGAAATGATTAATTAAATAGCAAGTCTGACTTGTAAGGGAAAGGGTTGGAGATAAATTATAGATTAGCTAACTGACAAGTAAAGCAAGGACCTGATTAGTATCTGACAAATGTAAATATGAAGGGAAGAATTTAGAATAGTGCAGGAAAGCATGATCCGGAAGTATCCAGTGAAGTTAGAAAAAAATATTAAAGCAAAAAAAACGCTGTTATGATTCCATTTTTCTAGAAACATTTAATGCTAGATTAGGCTAAAGACTAGAAAGCAGGTGGTATGTAGCAGTAAACTATTGAGAAAGGATAAACTAGGTGAGGGAACTATGTGTATAGTTTAGCTAGATTTTAGCAAAGTTTTTAAAAAGATATCTCATTATTTTTACAGAAAGGATGGAGAGATGTTGACTAAAAGAATATTTAAAGTATAGTTAAATGGACTAAGAACTGGTGGGATGGTGGAACTTAAAGAGGAATTGTTAATGATTCAGTGTTCAAGGAGCAGGATATCTCCAATGTCAAGTCTGATGTTGTTTTCTCAGTCCTTATCCTTCTCAACTTACCTGCTACATTTGACACTGATGATTACCCTCTTCTCCTTGATCTCTTCTCCTCTCTACCTTTTCATGAGACTACTCTTTCTGATTTTTCTACCTATCTGTATGAACACTTCTCAGTGTTCATCATCCGTAATCAAGCTCCCAACTGTGGGTATTCCCTAAGGTTCTGTCCTAGACCCTTCTACCCTATTGCCTTTACATTCACTCTTGGTGATCTCATTAGTGAGAGACAGAGGCAGAGAGAGATTTCTACACCTACATATGTATGTAGATAGATAGCCACTTCCAGTCTCTCACCTGAGATTAAATCCCACATAACTAACTGCATATTGAACATTTGAAACTAGATGCCTGGTGACATCTCAAACTCAACACATCTGAAACTGCATTCATTATCTGGCCCCTCACCCAAACTTCTCTACATGTGTCAAAGGCACTACCATCCTTCCAGTTCATTATCAATTCCAGCTCTGTTCTTGACTGTTGACTCTCCCTCAGTACACACATCCAATCAATTGCCAAATGTTGCCATTTTTTCATCTACAGAATCTCTTGCATCTTAACACTTCTTTCCATTCACACAGCTTCCACCTTAATTCAAGTCCTTATCATTTCTCACCTAGATCATTCAAAGGTCTCCTAATTGGTATTATTGCTTAAGTTTCTCACCACTCTAGTACATCATACAAACTGCTTCCACTCATTCTTCTTAAATGCAGATCTGACCAGATCACTTTCCTATTCAACAAAATCTCCAGTGACTTCCTATTGGCTATAGCAATATGTGTGTATATACATATGTACAAATGTGTGTATATGTATTTACGTACACACACATATATGTATGTATGTATGTATGTGTATATATATGTATATATATATATATAATTTTTAAGTCCTTGTTCCCAGCCTATCTTTCCAGCCTCATGGATTTGATTCTCCTTCCCATGCACTTTAATCCAGCCAAAATGTACTTTCCCTCTATTCTTCATATATAGTACTCCATCTCTCATCTCCAATCTTTTCATTGACTTTACCATATACCTACCCTATGTTATAGAGCCCCTTCTTTCCGTGAAGATGACTCTCAGTCACCTTCTTTGGTATGAAGCCTTTCTTGATCTCCCCAACTGCTAATGGCTAATGCCCTCCTCTTGAGATACCTTCTATTTAACTAAGTATGTGTGTATATGTGTATATACACATATGTATATATACATATACATATATACAAGTAAGATGTGTGTATATGTGTGTAGAAGAATTCAGGATTCACTCTTCCATATAAGGCCAGGTATGCCCCCCCCAGAGTTTGGGATGTACCCAAGAAGTTAGGGATGATTCTTTAATGCTATCAACTCAGGTCCCCGTTCTGGAGTTTTCCCTCCACTGTTACCTCCCCATAACTAGTGCATCAGTTCTATTTAACCAATTAATATCAATTAAATTTTAGATAGTGCTATCTACTATGAAAATATAGTGAGTACACACATTGCCCTCACCCACAGCACTTGGGGAGCACACTGTCCCCATGTTATCTTGGTCTCTAAGGTGAGAGGTGACACAATGAAAAGAATGCTGGACCTTCAGTCAGGAAGACCTGAGTTAATCTGACCTCAGATACACACTACCTTGTGACCTTGGGTAGATCACTTAACCTCTATCTATCTCAACTTCCTCAAATGTAAAATGGGGATCATAAAAGAAGCTGCCTCTGAGGATTGTGGTAAGGATCAAATAATATTTGTAAAGAGCTTCACTGTGCTTGGTGCATAGTAGGCACTTAATAGATACTTGCTTCCTTCCTTACTAGGGAAAGTGGGCTCAAAATTAGCCATTTCTACAATTTTTCTCACCAAGTTCACCTCCATATGCAGCATAGCATGTCTAGGTCAGGCGCCTCACTTGAGACTTTGTTGCTCTCTCTGGCTTTCAGACCAAGCTGGCGTAGCCTCCATTCCTTACAATTCTAATACTTGGATTGTTTGTTCTTCTGACCTTTTGACAAAATTCACAGGATCATAGCCATCTTCATTCCCCTTCATCTAAAAGCAGAGGAATGAATAGGCAGAAGAGAGGAAGAGGCCTGTGTATAAAGATAAGGTCTTAAGCCTTCTCTCCACTCTCAGGACTTTCTTCAGTCCTTTCCTCTAAAGACTTTCTCTCATGCTTTATTATGGTGTATTATAGAAAATAGTTTGAAGACTATTCCAGTGAGGCACAAGCTCTGACAGCTTTTGCTAAGCTCTAAATGTTTTGACTATGTCACTGGTAATAGACTGTGCATGTTTATCTTCTGAAAACCAGCCTGGCTTAATTAGAACGTATTCATCACCAGAATGCTGACCACTGGGGATGTTTTTTTTTTCCTTTCAGTCACAGTCCCTCATGAATATCATCTACTAAAGTTTAGAGGAGTTACAGTTGCAATCAGTGGAGGAAATTAAGAACTTTCCAGTTCTACAATTGGTACAGATCCCAACACTGACTGCTCCTCTGTACCTCAGCCACAGAGGGACGGCCACACCTATTGTCTCACTGTCATTCATGAGCATTCTGCTTCTCTAATCGAGAACTCTGAAATTATTTTATTTAATGATAGTCTCCTGTCATTCAATCTCTCCCTATATTTTACTTATTCTAAACCTATTCTGCATCCTCAACCTGTTCTCCCCACCGCAGTATCTTCCCCGGCAATCACTTCTGCTCTGCCTTCACTTCCCTTCCTTTCCCATTCATACCTTGCAATGCCCAACCCAGATTGTTCCTACTACCTACCTCCTTAGTTTCTACTCATTCACTACTATAAAGAGCTAGAATAAAACATGTGATCAAGAAACAGCATGGCAGAGTAGATGAAGAGCTGACTCCCAAGCCTGGAAAACGTGAGTTCAAGTTGTACCTTTAAAATGTCGGTGTAACCCTAGACAAATCACTTAAGACCACAAGTTGCAGAGAAATGCTGACCTGCATTTGGAATGGCAGCTAGCTGGCACAATGGATGGAGAGCTGGGCATGGAATCAGGAAGACTTGAGTTCAAATCCAGCCTCAGACACTTACCCATTTAGGTGACACTGGCCAAGTCACTTAACCTCTGTCTTCCTCAGTTTCATTATTTGTAAAAATACAATAATAATAACACCTATCACAGGTTCTCACGAAGATCGAATAAGATAGTATTTGTAAGGTACTTAACATAGTATCTGGCACATAGTAGGTGCTTAATAGATATTTGTTTCCAATCTACCTTTCTCATGTGGAATCTCTCTACACTAGTGAAATCAGTTTCAGTCATATTCCACTAAGCTCAACTGTGTTCTCACTACAACAAAGCCATCCTTTTATTTCTTTTTTTAAATTAATTTATTGATTGATTGCTTTTTGGAGGGGGTAGTGCAGGGCAATTGGGGTTAAGTGACTAGCCCGAGGTCACACAGCTAGTTTTATGTTAAAGTGTCTGAGGCCGGATTTGAACTCAGGTCCTCCTGACTCCAAGGCCAGTGCTCTATTCACTGTACCACCTAGCCACCCCCTTTAAAAAAAAAACTCCAGTGGAACAGCATTTGTTCACATTTCACTTCTCCAGACTCTCCCACCCCCCCCGTTTTGATCAAGTTATTATTCCATATCTCTCATTCCTTTCTCACTCCTAGGAAAGCTGTCCGAAGTAATTGCCTTCCCTCCCTCTCCCCTCACTATCTCCACTACTCTTTACAGTCTGGTTTCTGACCCTGTCACTCAACTGAAACTTTTACCTATAAAGGTAACATCAATGTAGTTCATAATGTCATTGACTGCCCTACACAATGTGACCTCTCCTCAGTAATATACTGTTAACAAAGAATGGGTTTGGATGTAGAGCACAAAAACAAATAACAATAAGGTATCTTGTGCTAAGTGCTAAATGGATGCTATAACTTATTGAGCAGTCCATGGAAGGCAAGATCCCTGTGAGCTTGTATAGTCAGAGAGGAATGTGGAAGGACAGTGGGACACCAAATGAGAGTCAGAATGAGGTGAGACATGGACAATGGCACGTATAGATTCAGGTATGTGTGCGGCATAAAGCTTCTCTTTAGCTAAAGTGGAAAGCTTTGAGGTGAGGTTGGAGAGGTAAATAATGATCATATAATAGAAGATCTTCAATGACAGATAGACAGTGGACTTTATTCTGTAATCACTGAGAAACTATCAAGAAGCATTGTGGCACATTTAAAAGCATAAAAGTATATTATATTTGGAGTCAAAAGATCTGAGTTCAAATTCTAGCTCTGCCATTCAATTTTCATATGACTTTGCCCAAGTCACTTAACCTGTTTAAGAATCACTTTACATACATACAAAATTAGATAGTTGGACTAGATAAGTTCTTGGTCCCTTCTACCCTTAAACCTATGGTCTTGTATTTAGGAACTGTGGTAAAGGGTATGCTCCTTGGTTGTCTACCTGTGTGAATTTTGTCCATACTCTACTACCATAGAGGTTCACCAAAGACCCTGGGGGTGAGGATTGTCCTCCCATTGTCTTGAAATACTGTAGATATCTATGGAGCATGGAGGCTATTAGTAATTATTCACTCTCACTACCCCTGGTAAATCTTGTTTTCTGCTGATATAGTTCTTTTTCATTTCTCTCAGCTGCCCATCTCCTCCCTCCCCCCCCCATGATACTTCCTCTCTTCCTTAGTGGTTCTACTGCTACAGTATACAGCTTTCTTTTTGCATGCCAGGTAGGGGGCAACTACTGTCATCAGGCGATGGTGGGATGGATTCTGTTACCCCTGCACACACCTTAGCATCTGTGTTCTCCAGTTGTGAGCAGTGCCATTCCTGGGAAGCTATTCCATAAATGATGATGGCCTCCCAAGAAAATGGATACAATCCTTGAGAAACTACATTTGTACAATGATAGAATCTGACAAGATATCAGATGCATGTTCTTGAATTGTCAGACCAGAAAAAGGGAGAACTTGGGGGATATGCCTCCAGATTCAATTCAACAAATATTTATTTCATAGCTGCTTTGTATGTACAAGGCACTGGGGATACAAAACTCAAAGGAAACAAATGCTGTCCTCAGAGGCTTACATTTTTCTGAACAACACAAGGTGAGCCATGGAGAAAGAATGTGTCTTTCTCATTATATGAAATCTCAGAATTGTTTAGAGGAAGGCAGGTCATGGGGAGAGCAGAGAGTCACAAGGAGAGGTAATAGGGACAGCTGGGAGTAACTGGTCTACAAAGAGGCATACAATTGTCAAATAGAAGGACACATAAAGTGCAGTTTTTCTGACTGTCATCTGTAATAATAATACAAGGGATTTCCTGCAGCCTTTGTACAACAGCTTCATAGGTTACTAAAGGAAACCAGCTAGAGGTTAAGAGTTTAGCAGTAGCCATGGTTGTGATTCTTTAATCTCTCCATGTGCTTGAATTTCCAGGCTTTGCTAGACTGAAGGTATAGATTGCATCAAGTAAAGTTTCTCTATAGGGATGCTGGGAGCAAATCTAATCAGCAAATATTTATCGAGTACCTTCCTGCTCTCAGTATTGTGCCAGAGTGCCTTGTAAATGGGAGCAGCCAGAGCAGGAAATGGGGGGACAGGGCATTTAGGGGAAGGAAATATATCACATGTGTATGTATGTGATTGTGTACATACCCATATATGTATACGTACATATCCTGGTCTCTTCAGTCTGGTGATATTATTCCCAAACTAAATAAACCTCTAGTAGAAAAGTGGCAACCAATAATTGTAATAATTACTTTGTTTTTATTTTAGTGACTATCATGTAGAAGCATGCTGATATATATCATTTTAGGTTAATTTATTATTATTTTAAAGAAATCCTAAGCAGAAAATATCTTTAGGCCAGTTTTTTGTCACATTAAAAATCAAAATAATTCTCTTTAAACATATTATAAATGAGAACTTCTCATAAACCCAGTAGTACAGTAAAATGAGTGCTAAATTTAGAGTCATGGCACCTGAGTTCAAATCCTGATTCTGTTATTTCCTGTCTATGTGTAAAGCCAATCAGCAGTAGATTTCTGAGAAAATGCTACTGTGAGGAGCTTTTAAGATTCAGATTACACAGTATTAGTGAACACTCTGTTTATTCCATTACAAATCTTTATTCAGTACA
>CM053594.1:229188081-229220906 GCA_028646575.1 Pseudocheirus occidentalis | reverse complement strand
TGTCTCTCTCTCTCTCTCTCTCTCTCTCTCTTTCTCTGTCTCTGTCTCTCTCTCTCTCCCTCTGTCTCTGTCTCTGTCTCTGTCTCTCTCTCTCTTTTTCTCTGTCTCTGTCTCTGTCTCTGTCTCTCCCTCTGTCTCTGTCTCTGTCTCTGTCTCTCTCTCTCCCTCTCTCTCTCTCTCTCTCTCCTTCTCTCTCTCTCTCTCTCTCTCTCTCTGTCTCTCTCTTTTTCTCTGTCTCTGTCTCTGTCTCTCTCTCTCTCTCTTTTTCTCTGTCTCTGTCTCTCTCTGTCTCTCTTTCTCCCTCTGTCTCTCTCTGTCTCTCTCTCTCCCTCTGTCTCTCTCTCTCTCTCTGTCTCTCTCTCTGTCTCTCTCTCTCTCTCTATTTCTGTCTTTATCTCTGTCTCTCTCTAAATGAGAGGCAGTGTGACTTGGAAGATAGACGTGGCTCCTAAGTCAGGAAAACTGAGTTCATGCCCTTCTTCTGACATACTAGATGTGGGATCCCTCTCAGTGACCCAGGCTACTTTCTAAGAGTAAAAGCTGCAGAACCAGTGTAGGTCCGTATTTGGTAGTACTTTCTTCATCAGAAGTTCTCAGTACCAATTAAGCCAGAGGTGGGATCTAATGAAAGAAAAAAAAATCTATTCCATTTTCTCAAAGCCACAAAGAGACTAAAGAAATGTGACAGAGTTCAGAATCTGTCTGAATCACGGACTCAGCTCCCTGTACATACGTTTTGGACATGTGGATTTATAAATGTTAGCGTATGGTTGATGCTCTCATGGGTGCTGAGACATAACTAATTTTTCATTTCCC
This sequence comes from Pseudocheirus occidentalis, assembly GCA_028646575.1. NCBI lineage: Eukaryota > Metazoa > Chordata > Mammalia > Diprotodontia > Pseudocheiridae > Pseudocheirus > Pseudocheirus occidentalis. Next base: position 229,220,090 of record CM053594.1, on the reverse strand, counting down.
ATTTAGAGTAGTGCCAGGCATGTGCTAAAGCCAGCTCAAGAGAGCTAATTATTAAATTTCCAGTGTGAGCGTTTATAACTTGGAAATCAGTAAATGCTACATCTCAGGACCTGATATATTGCTTTGTTGATTATCTAGGTTTAAGAAAGTGATGGAAAATGTTAAAATGCTAATAATGCAGATTTAATTTAAAGTGTGTCATAGGTGTATTTTTAAAAAGAGAACTGACTATTAAGCATTTACCAGCACACTGCTTGTTGCTCTTTAAGCTTACATTTTTCACACATTGTCTCATTTGTTCCTCACAGCAACCCTGTAAACTAGGTAGTACAAGTACTGTTATAGTTATATTGCAAGTGAGGGAACTGAAGTTAAGGGAGGAGAGGTGCTGAAGGTGAGAAATGGCAGAGCTGGGTCTCAGCACCAGGTATTCTGGGTACAAATCAAGAGTTCTTTCAATTACAGCCTGCCATATATACTCATGATAATGCTGCATTGTCTCACTATGAGAAGCTTCTCTTTTAGCTTTTAATGGACTAACTTGTTTTCTAGGCTACTTGTTTTGGATAGGTCCTGGGAAATCTTTCTCAAATCATTTCTTAACCAATAGAATAATTCCTTTTTAGGAGTGTGTCTCAGGGGATTTTCATTAAATTTTGATCCCACTGTCTATTTTGGCAGGTTCAAAACAAGCTCACGACCAATGGTTTTATGTTGAGGTCATCTTGGAGATCATTTTCATGTTCAGGATTGTGACTCTTGTCACAGTGAAAAAAATGAGCAAGCAGGTTTTAGGCTAAGTACCTCACTTGGACAGTGCTGAAATGTCCTTAAATAACTTTACATAAAGGAGAATTTAAACACAAGGAAATCAAGGTGTTAAGGGAAAAAAATAACTGACCAGGGGAACTCTGCAACAGTGGCATAGAGGCCATGAAATTTTTTTCTCTGGAAGTCTTAAGAGACAGAAAACAGGACAGATTGGGTTTTGGCCAGCGTGGATAAAGTGTGGTCTTTCCTACCACTACTATGATTCTATGATTAAGTTATACTACACTTCACATTGGCAGGAAGTGCCCACAACTCTGTCTCCAATTCCATTAATTTCAGAAAATTATTCTCTTACAATAGATGACACTTTCAAACTCAATTATTCTCTTGTAGGAAATTCACTCATCTCAGTTCCAAGTCTGTGTAATAAAAGGAAGTAAATTCAAGATGAGCTAGCAAGTGGCTGGCTCAGCTGTCTCTTTCAATCTGTTTATCTTGTGGTTTGTTAATGGCTGTTAAATCCTATGCAGAAATTGTATCTGCCAAGATTTTAGAGTGGGAGAAGTATATAATCATTTACTGAGTTATCCTCTAAGAACTTAGCCTTCAGTGAATGTTCCTTCATTCACTGGGTGATTCAAAGTGGTAATTTACCTTTTTCTTCCCTTTAAAGACAAAAATATCAGATCTAAAATAACTTCAATTAAAAATCTTTGTTGAATCGAGTCTTCAGAATTTGTTTCATCAAATGCAAGTGTAGTTCTTAGGGAGGAATCAAAAGAATCATAGCTTTAGAAACAGAAGGAACTTCACATATCACCTAATCTACCTTTCCATAATCTCCATTTTACAGAGTAGTAAACAGGTCTAAGGAGGTTAAATGAATTGCCCAGAGTCACACAAATAAGTAACAGAAGTGGGCTTTCAACTTAGGTCCTCAATTTTGTAGCAATGTATTTTCTCTGTACCACTCTAGCCCAAATAGCATGATTATTCCTGGAGAAAGTCCTAAAGAAAAATGTGAAATAGGCTGTTTTTAAAAAATCTACCCAACCTCTATATTCTTTATTCTCACCTCAACTCCACCCCCTCCACTCTTCCATCTGCTCCAGAAAATTCTTTCTATGTTCCCTCAGATACCTATGGCTCTCTGGCTATCTTTTCATTCCCTTGTCAAAATCTGATTTCAAGAAAGTATTTGAAGCTCCTTCCAATGAATGAATGTGTAGCTGATAATAGCTTAAATCATTATCTAGGTAAGGGGATTGTAGTTTGACTTGTTCAGAAAGCTTTAAGTAAAGGAATCTCTGTGGAATTTTCCTGCATCAGCCACAGGTATTTTGCAAGGAATGGGCCTTCCCTGGTACCATTGACATCACATCTATATCTATTAAAAGCTAATTCACTTATTCTCTTTAAAGATGAAAATGACAGGAAGCATGGTGTAGTAAATAGAAAGTTGGTTTTACAGTCAGAAAGACTGAGCTTAAAGTTCTGCTCCTGAAAAATAGAAGCTGTGTGACCATGGGCAACTCACTTACACATTCAGTGCCCCTGGAAATTCTGTAATAATGTCACAAATATTTTAAAGTTAATCAAATCAAAGTGTGCTCTTCAACAGAGAAGATATAATAAAATTTTGCCATTATTATGGGGTCACACAGCATAATATACTAGCCAGTACTAGTTAATTTTTCTTTGTTCTTTTTGTATCTTTAAAAAATGCACATATTGGTGTTAGGCACAAATGGACGCCCAATGGTACCTACTGCTTTCCAATGTCCTTGACATTTTCATGTGCAAAGGATCTCATACTTTCCACTTCCAGCCTAGTACATATAATACAGTATTTCTTAGGAAACATTTTTCTTTTTTCCATCCCCTAAACAATAATACAATGAGATTTGCTATACTTGGCCAGGGTGCTAGACTATGCAATGGTGATTGGGGAAAAAGATATCATGGTTCTTATCTGCTGGCTGGATAGAATTCTGGAATGATGTCAATTTCTGGTAATAGATGTGACAAAACATGTGTTTTGGCACTAGTTACCATTTGTCAATCTGCTAATCATTTCTCAGCAAGCCACAAACCATTACATAAATTCAAAAAAGGGAGAGCAGAACGAATGTTTGAACTTAACCATGCACCACATTTTCATAATCCATTTCTTTCACCTCCTAGAATATCATCGTGCTTTAGAAAAGCCAAGAAATTAGAAGATACAATTCTATTTTCTCCCTGGTGTCTACATTTCACTATTTCTGGATAGATCATCTTGGCGAGACTGGGACTTGAGAAATCTGTAACAGTTATCAAGCAGTGAAGCTCCAAATGCTATTTCACACATGATTATCTATAGATTGTAGGTCATCTACAATCTTTCCTCTTTCCAGCTCTAGTTATTAGTTTGTGGTGTCACACACAATAAAATGCATCCTCGTAAACTAACTGTATGTCTAAGTCTGTTCCAACATAAATTTTGCTGGGCTGAGTGTTCTCATTGCTAAGAATCATAACTAAATGACCTACCTCCTGTTGTTTTTTTTTTTCTCCCTCTCCCCGGTTGTATGCTTGGAATACTAAGGCTGCTCTCTAAGCTTGTAATTCTGTTGCTATTTGCAGGCCACTTAAACTGTGCCCTTGCAATGCACTATCAGCAACTAAGGCTGAATTACAGCTTTGTAGACAATTAGGAATGGCTTTTGTTATGCAGGATACATTGTCTAATTACAGGTTCACAAATCTGTAGTCAGAAGCATCACGCTCCCCAAGCATCCTTGATTACTTATTTTACTGAACCACTTAAGGGCTCATAAATTTTGACTTTTCTATTTCTCAAGATGAGATACTTCAGATAGTCTTCTGCTCTTCCCTTTACTTGAACTTCCTGCCCTGCTGTTTGTTACAACGGAGAGTTGATGTTTCCTCAAGCAAGCCAGGAGAGATAGCTTTTAAAACTGTAGTCTGACTATAATGCAAATGATGTTTAATATAATGTATTTGATAATTCAAGGAACTGAAGGTTGTAGCTCCTGAAGAAGTGTGATGTCTCTGCAAAGCACCTAACACAGCAAAGTGTATGGGGTTGGGTGCTTTGGGACGATGGTGACTTTTATCATCATCATCATCATGATCATGATCATTGTCATCACCACCACCACCATCATCATCATTCACTTCCTCCTCCTCCTTCTCATTAGCATCTTAGAAGTCCACATCTGGTGCCTCATAGACATTAGAAGTAAGAAATAAGCTAGTTCATGGAGAACACATCTGTCTTTTCCTATCACATTCATCTAAGTCAACAGATAACACTGGAGAGCTTCTACAGAGGCACAGATTGCTTCTGGTAGTGAAGTGGAAGATATGTGAGCAGATAATAGGCCACATGAGCAGATGCTTTAATGAAAGTTAAAGAATAAACTATGTAGCATCACACTTTTTTTTTTTTCGCAACATAAAGGATTTAGCTAAAGACAGCCTACTTTTTTTCTGGAGGGTGACCTAAGAAGACTCAGATCACATAGATCATTTTGGCAACTTCCACAGAGCCTGAATGCATAGATTTTCCAAAGGCCAGTCCTTAGGATATGGCCTATCCCCAGACTCTCAAGGCAATTCAGCAATGCATTAGTAGCTATCTGAACTATATAACAAGTGAGAATAGGCCTGCCATGGTGGTGGAGGAAACTGACTCTGGGGATCCCAAATCAAAGTGATTCCACTTGCTTCTTTCATGTCTCTCACCACCATATGTATGATTTTGCAACCACAGAAAAGTATCACCTTGGTATGGGGAGAAAACATTGCCTCTGGATAAACTGACCTGGTTTAAATCCTGCCTTTCATCCTTACTACCCGTGTGACTTTGGGCAAGTCACTTAATCTTTAACTCTGGTCCAAAATTTCCTCATCTGTAAAATGGCGTTTGAGGTATCACCTGGCTCTAGATCTATGGTCCTGTGAACTCTGAAGTGCCAGTGTATCTCAATGATCATATCATTGCATCTTCTAATTGCATATCATAATTGCAGAAAACCACATAGGGGTAAATCATGTTTGTTTGGCTTTTCAGTTGGAGGAGCGGGGGACAAGGATCACGTCTGCTTGTCTGAGTAGCCTCCCTCATCACCTGGGTTCAAATACTGGCTCTGAGACATATCACTGAATTTCCTCATCTGCAAAATGGAGACAAGTATATCAGCACTACCCAATCCACAGGAATATTATGACGATCAAGTGAGGTACTGTGTGTGAAATGCGTTGTAATTGCAAAAATGGAGCTGCTATCAGAATCCATTCTCCATGATGGGATCCGGGAGGTAAAGGAGATTTAGAAGTCCAGGAGAATGCCAAGTTATTAACATAAAACGCTGAAATGGTGGTGGTGTCTTTGACAGAAATAGGGAAGACTAGAAATGGGATGGACTTAGGGAAAGGATGAAGAATTCAGTTTTAGATATGGCATGCTTCAGAACTCCATGATATATAGTTTGAAATATCTAATAGATAACTGGTGACTTTGGACTGAAGTTCAGGAAAGATATTTTATACACGTACATATATATGTATGTATTATATAGTAATACATAATAATGCACATATGATCTGCACAGAAAAATTAGTTAAGCATATAACAGATGATATTACTGATAACAAGATAATGGAGGGAGAAGAGGAACCTGGATAGAACACTGGGTAACATCCACAAATAGGTGGTGTGAAATGAATGAAGAGATAGCAAAGAAAACTGAGAAGAAGCAGTCAGATAGATAGAAGGCAAAACAGGAACAAGTATTGCCACAAAAATGAAGAGAGGAGTGCGGTGGTTAGGTGGCTCAGTGAATAGAGCAGCAGCCCCGGAGTCAGGTGGATATGAGTTCAAATCTGGCCTCAGCCACTTAACACTTACTAGCTATATGACCTTGGGCAAGTCACTTAACCCCAATTGCCCTGCCTTCCCCCCTCCAAAAAAAAAAAACAAAGAAGAGAGGAGAGAGTGGTCAACATCAATGGTATGCTGGCAAATTTTTAGCAACTGGCTCTCTTACAAAAAAAATAAGGATGACATACTTTTGAAATTATTAACATTTTCTCTGCCACTTTCTTAAGTCTAAAGAACAAAACAACAGAACAATAGTGATTGAGCATAAGAACACTTTTTAGCAAGATAATGGTATTTATTTAATAGTTTTTAATCTGCTAGAAAACTCGCTTTTTTTGGTGCCTATGAAACACATTGCTCTACCTCCCCAGTAGATAAGTGCTATTACTATGCCCATTTTACAGATGAGAAAACTGAGTTTGAGAAACACAAAGTGCTTTGATCTGTATCATACACCTAGTGAGTGTGTGAGGGAGGAATGAATCCAGGTCTTCTTGACTCCATATCCAGTGTTCTACAAATTCCTTCACTTAGCTGATTCAGTACTATTGCTTCAGGGACCTCTGTATAAAAAGCATGATATGAGTTTCTCTAGGTAAGGTAAAAAGTGGCATAATGTCTACAATAATGGTACATGTAAATCTATCAGCAAGTAGTATGGAAAGGAAAAACAAACCTATTTCTAATGTAAACTGAAAAGGGGAAAAGATCATCAAGGATAACATCCCTTTTGCTATATAGCAAATACCTTCAATTTTTAAGTTGAAGCCTTATTTAGAAACTTTTAAAAACAAAATAATAAAAACTTCCATTTCAATCAATTTTCTACATAGTTTCTGAAGATAGAGCTGAACATGCTTCTTTTTTGTTTAATGAACTTCAGTGGTTCTTTATTAGCTCCAAGTTCCCATTACCATGCTTTCATTTTTGTATCTATTTTTAACATGTACATATAATTTCCCTGACTGAATGTAAGCTCCTGGAGGGCAGGAAATGTTTCAAGTTTGTCTTTGTATCTCCAGAGTCTAGTACAATGCCAGGCATACCATAGGCCCTTAAAAAGTGCTTGCTGATTGATTAAATTTTGTACCACTGAGTACAATGGCTTAATTCACTGCCTTTCCTATTTTTTCCCCTCAGGTCTTGAAAGAGTATCTATTTGTGAAACAGGAGAGGCATCATACCCTCTATAATTTGTATAAAGGATTTCCACAAAGAGGAAAATTCCAGATTCCAACAGAGATGTTGTGGAAGAGATTCCCTTTTGGCTTTGGGGTAGATCAGATGATTTCTCAGTGATTCTGTTACTTCTGGGGGTACCTCAAAGCCACTTCTGACTGCCCTGGAAGAGTGAGAAAGGAATGGGAAATGAACTCTCAGTGGGCACTACAGGAAGGAGCACTCATCCTTGAAAGCCATATACTCTAGAAATAAAAGCTAGGAACAACCCAGAGCAACTCTTCAGAATGATGGATGGCACTCATGCCAGAGAGCTTAAACCTCCTCGACCAACCCCCAACTCTCTACAAAGAGGAATCCTAAAATAAGTCTGGGGAGCACAGAGGAAAAAGATACAAAGCCCTGCTTCTAAAGAAGCTGAAAGGAAATAAGAGGAAAAACAAAACCTTACTATCACTAACAACACAACAAGGACAACAAAAAAAGTTAAAGGAGCTTCTGAGGTAGAAAGCTAAATGTTTTTCAGATGATAAAATCCATGAAGTTCATCAAAAGGAGGGAGCATTTACAAGGAAAATATAAAGACGTGAGGTCAATCCAAACAATACTTTCCCCAAGATTTAGACACTGAGGAACAATAGTTAGTGTCAGAATCTCATCCTCAGTTGAATATTGTATTTTTAATGAAGAAATGATGTTAGATGATGCATACTCTTACATGTGAATCTGCTGAGAGTGAGAATTTTGATTTGGAAAACAACACTGTATGTCTTCATAAATGAAAAGAAGCCATTAATTAGTAGTATTAGTCTATGGTTGACAATCTTAAAAGAAGGAACTTCAGGGCAGGCCCTAACTATTTGCCTTCCTTGGCTGATCAATATATGCCTATCAGTCTGATACCTATTGATCTCAAGAGGTTTGCTTACATCTGGGTTGAATTCTCATGTCTCTACACATGATTCTCAATTTATCTACCTTAGTCTCTCCTGAACTACACATTTGAAACTCAGTGTCCAAAACTGATCACATTATCTTTTCCCCCAAGTCTGTGTGCTTCTGAATGTCTCTATTTCTTTAGAAGGCACCACCACATTTCTCATCACACAACCTTCCAGTAGATACTGAGTTACTTGTCAAATCTAACTCCATGGTATCTTTTGCACCCACTCTTTTCTCTCTTTTCATGTAGTTTATGGTCCTCATCACCCCTTGTTTTGACTTTTCCCACCTCCAGACTCTTTTCTCTCTAGCCAATCCATTTTCTACATAGCTGACAAAGTGATTTTCTGAAGTACAGCTCTAATCATGTCATTCCCTTGTCAATGAATTCCAGTGGCTCTCTATTGCTTCTAAGATCAAATATCAGCTTCTTTGTTTAGCTTTAAAACCCTTTACCACCTGAGCCCAATGTACCTTTCCTGCCTTACTATCAACCATTCCCTTTCCTTCACTCTACTGTCCAGACAAAAGGACATTCTTGATTTTCTTCACATATGATACTCCTCATCCTATTCCCATGCCTTTAACATTGGTTGTTGCTGTTCAATGCAACTATGAACTGACCTTGCCTGATTCCAGAGGGACAAATTGCCTGAAGCCAAATGAAACCAGTTAAAAGGAGAACTTACTTAAAAAAGAAGGGAGCCCCCATTCTGACCAGATGTTAACCACTCCCCAGCCTTGCCCAGACTTTTCTGTGGACTTTTGATGCAAAACAACTTGTATGACAGCTTTCTGTGGCTGTTTCTCATGTACTCTCTTGAAGTGTATTTAACTCTGCCCCTCTCTAACCATCTTGGGCACTCCAGCCCTTTGGTGCTGTGTGGTGACCCTGGATTGCAATCCCCTTGCCTCCATTAAAGAGGCTACTTTTTGCTACTCTGGTAGTATTCTTTATTTCAGGTTGATATTCCCTATAACTGCTTATGCAATACATTCCCACCTCACCTCTGCCTTTTATAATCTTCTGTTTACTTTGAAACTCTGTCTGAGTGTTACCTTCTATATGGAGCCTACGTTGGTCTTTCAATTCTTCCCTTTCTTTTAAAAAATTTATCTTGTATTAATTTAATATATTTGTTTCACACATGTATATGTTGTTTAACTGGTAGAATATAAGCACGTTGAAGGTAAGAATTGTTTCACATTTTAGTTTTGTATCCCTACAAGTCTCGATTTTAGAACAATGTTTGGCAGATAGTAAGTGCTTAATAAAAACTGTATCACTCACTCATTCACTCATTTTCATCTTAACATTCTGTACCATGTCCATTTCTACTTCAGGAATAATAAAATCATAATTATATTTAAATCTCCATTGTCCAAAAGATCATTAACATTACTACCTGTGGATATTACTGCTTTATCCAAACTTTTTGCTAATGTTATCACTTTTTCTGCTCACTTAATATTTGTTGATAGCATCAGCATCTCTGGAAAAGGGAAATAGAAGAGAGAGAGTCTTTCAGAAAAGACTGAATCACTTCTATCATGGTCAGGGAAATACCAGATAGCACATTATAAACTCAGAGACAGAAGGCAATACCTCCTTATATGGTTTGTTGTTGTAATAATAAATAGATGATACTAAGTTTGAATAATCAAAAATTGATAGTATGGTTGAAATATAAATTATTTGAGACAACTTGTGGTACTGATGTCTTTTAAAGTAGTTAATATGATATTTGATCATTAGTTAAATGGGCAATTTATGAGCACATTTTCAGGGTTTATCTGAGCTAAGGCTAGATGTGATTATGAAATTTTATTTGGGTAAATTTTTTTAGTCATTCATTCATTCATTCATCCTGGTAGCAGAAGTCTTTTCTCTGCTTTTTTCCCTCTGCCTATTTAGTATTAATTTGCTGCCTGTTTTTTTTTCTTTTTGGAGGGGGAAAGGTAGGGCAATTGGGGTTAAGTGACTTGCCCAACGTTATACAGCTAGTTTTGTGTTAAGTGTCTGAGGCCAGATTTGAACTCAGGTCCTCCTGACTCCAGGGCCAGTGCTCTATTCACTGCACCACCTAGCCATCCCATGTCTGTTTTCTTTAATGGCTTATTGTTACAAAGGACTTTTATAGATGTCATTTAAGCCTTCCCCCAAATCTAGGGAGGTGAGGCAGAGCAGATATTGTTCCCTTCTTTGACAGAAGAAAGTGAGGTAGAGAGGTGTAAAATAACTCCCATAGTCACACCTCTAGCATTATAAGGCTGGAACCTGAAGCCTAGTCTGCCTACTCTAAGTAAAATTAACCTAAAAGTACTTTCTGCAAGAGAAAAAAATAAACATATTTAAAAAAAATAAACATATTTAATTTTGTTTAAGTGACACTAATGAAAATTAAGTTCAAAATCTCGCCATTTTTTGAAGACTAATTATATGCAATAAAATCAAATATCAAGATTAAAGGTTAGGACATTTATAACTCTTCCTCCCTTTCCCCTGATATTCTGAGCTCTTGGAGAGCACTGGCTATGTTCTTCCCTAAGTGCTCACAGCCCCTAGAACAATTTCTGCTTTCCCTTCCTTCTACCCTCCACCCCCGCAAAAACAAATAAACACATGATCACGTTCAATTCTTTAACCTGTGGTTTAAGGCTTTCTAGTCTCACAAGGGCCTCTCCCATTAGAGAGATGATGTGATGTGATGGAAATAATAGTATATTGGAGCCAAAGAATCTGTGTTTGAATCCCAAATCTGCCACTAATTAGTGTCATTTTGGGCAAATCAATTATCTTTCCTGCAACTCAATTTCTACGGTTAGACTAGAGCACGGTTCTTAACTTATGGGTTGTGACTCCTTTGGGAGTTGAATGACCCTTTCACAGGAGTCACAGGGGTCACCTAAGACCACTGGAAAACACATATTTCCAATGGTCTTAGGAGCCAAGACATTGCCCCTCTATCTGTCTCCAGGCGGGTTGCCCACATGCAGATATGCCCACATACAAGTATTAAAGGGTTGTGGCATTAGGAAGGTTGAGAACCACTGGACTAGAGTCTAGTCACTAGACCACAAAGTTTTCTTCTAGCTTCAAATTCTGTGCTTTTCTAAACTTATTTCCCACCACTTCTCAAAGTGAACCATTTATTTCAGCTACATCAATCTTCTCATTATACAGGGTATACTAATTTCTAATTTCCTACTTTTTCTAAGACTAATTCTTCCAACATGGTACAATGGAGAGACGAGTATATTTGGAGTCAGAGACCCCAAGTTACAGTTCCAGCTCTGTTATTTACTTACTACTTACAAGACCTTGGAAAAGTCAGTTAACCTTTTGGATTTCATTTGGGTTAAATAATCTCTAAGGTGCCTATAAAACTGCCTTTAATTTATGATCCTGTGATCCAACTGGGATGCCATGCCCCCCTTGCCAGCATTTCAAAGAGAACTCATTCTTTAAGGCCTAGCTTAAGGCCCACTTATTCAACGGAGACTTCTAGCTCCTGTTCCACACAATTTGGCACTTCCTTCCTTATTCTATTCTCTTAATCTGTCTCTGTCTCTACAATAAACTAAACTCCCCCCATCCCCCACCTTCATAGCACTTAGCGCTGTGAAGGGCACAAATCTGGGAGTAGAGGAGGAGGGAAACAGTAGAAACATATTGACTTTATTTGATTTACATAGTGGGCTCCTGACATGCTCATTTGTAATGATAGTGGTGATATTGAGAAAAATGATTTAAAATCAGTTTTTGTGGAAATATAAAAAAGACTCTGAGTCAAAGGAAAAGTAAAATATTTTACGTAATGATATAGTACAACTCTTACACGATAGATTTATGAATTGAGAATGAATAGTATATATCTCTAAAATGACTTTTAAAAATGATTTAAAAGGCAATGTGGTGTTCTGAGAAGAAGCGATGTCATGTTCTGAAATCAAATGGTTTCAATCTGTCATCTAGCAACGGTCTTGTGATGATAGGTGAGTCAGTTAATTTCTCTGCTATGTAGTTTCTTTATTAAATGGGGTTGATAATATTAACTATAATATTTATCTAATAAAATTTTTGTGAGGAAAAATATTACATATCTCAAGTGCTTTGTAAACCATAAAGGGAATGTGCATGTGTGCTATTATTCTATGTGTCCATCAGAATCATTAGGACTGCATGCTCTGGAATCAATGAATATGCATTATCTTTCATGTCACTAAATCCTTTACCACCCCGTCATATGCATAAAGAGCAGCTGAGCCCGTAAGATACATATCCAAAAAAGCTCAGTAGAACAGTGAAAATAGGTCATCCTTTAATATTCCCAGAAAAGTGCCCCCAGCAGAGCTATTTTAGTGGGCATTGTATCAGCACTTTTGTGAAAAACTCTCTATTTCAAAGGTCTCTTAGTCAGGTCACTTCCATTTGCCCAGGGCTGAAGCTGTGAGCAAAGCCTTTCTCTTTTTTTGACTCTCCTTTTTCTCTGTCATATATCTCCAGCTCCCCAGAACTCTTGAACCATTTTAGCTAGCAATGCAAAATCTAGCAAAAGAATCCCAGTAAAAGATCATTTCAAATATTTCCTAAGAATACTTTGTCCTAGTCTTGTGCCTTTAAAAAATATTGGATCATGAAATCAATACTACACAAGTTCTGCAAGAAATACATCTTCTTAACCCTTTCATAAAATGTTCTATCAACCTGAAAATATTCATAGCACATCTCTTTTTGTTTATCAAGGGATGGATACCTTGTGGGACTGAGGGGAAAATAACCTGTCCTTTCTACTTCTCTTGGGGATACTGATAGCAATATTTGACAGGTGTATTATGCTTAAAGGTCTATAAGACTCTATACATAACTTCATGTTATCCTATTAGGTATTTCTATGAGACAAGCACTACAGTTATTATTTTCTCTATTTTATAGAAAAAGAAACTGAGGCCAACTGAGGACCGAAGTGCCTTGCTCAGGGTTACATGGTGGATCTAGGGGAGTGGTAGATTTTGAACTCAGGTCTCCTCAGCCCAAGTCCAGTGTTTTCACCAATTTACTACACTTGTTCTTTTGTTTAGTGCTAGCAAGGAAGAAATCATCTGGACTCTGTCTCTATGGCTACTAATACACACAATTTTCTATGACACTTTGTCAGGTACATAGAAAAGTGTTTAAACTGTGGGGCTTAAAGTTTCTAGAAGAAAGATTATTGTGGAGATTGGGGGGAGAGGGTATTTGCAAGACAGTTGGACTACAAATAACTAAATAGCATTCATTGAGTCAGCGCAGTGGCCACCTTTCCCCTGCCCCAAGTCCTCTTTAGATCTATTATTCTTGATGTGGGTTCTTTGGATAGAATTCAGGGGATCTATGAATTTATTTTTCTTAAATCAAGAACTATTTCAACATAATTGAGTTCTTTTTAAATCTCTTGTATTTTGCATTTTACAATTTTTTTTTATGGGAAAGGGACCACTGGCTTCACCAAGGGTGAAAGGGACAAACCAAAAAAATGCTAAGGACTTGCATTATATGATAAATTCCAATTTGGCTGAGCCAGCTAAGCTATTTTCAAATTTTTTTATGAAATAGACGGGTGAGAAGAAAAATTATCTTTTTCCCTCTTCTTAAAGTTATGAAGGCTTCTTTTTGTAGAATCCTGACCCATTATTTTTGGCTTTGCAGTTGAAATGGAAGACACATTTAGTTCAAAGGAAAGCAGTAACACACAAGTTGTTCATCCTTAATTTTCCTTCATTTTTGAAGAGGAACAATGATTGCATTACAGAGGGATGTCTTGATTTGTGTGTGAACTGGATCTAAGTGAGGAAGAGTTGCACAAAGTCATCAGACTCACTCTCTGTTCGAGTCATCAAAGTCCAGAATCAAGACACAAGTCAAGATGACTGGCTGACTGGCAATGGCCCAAGAAGCAGTGAATGACTCTGGTATCTTTGATGTCTGACCAAGCTCTAAGTGTTCCACAGTGCCTGCTTCAGCCATCTTCATGGTTGTTGGAATAAATTTCTCATCAGCTCATTTTGCTGGGTAAAGTATTTACAGGTGTGGAGTAGACAGCCTCAACTCACCAACAGGTGTGAAGCCTGTTGGTTCCCCTCAACCTGGTTTAGCCCATATTCTGAGATGATTTACTGGGCTGTGGCTACTACACATGCTACAGCCGCCACAGGTGAGAGCTGGAGTACAGGTGGACATTAAAGATGGATGAACAACCCTGAAAAGGGCTCAGCAAGCCCTCATACCAGAGGTGCTAGTGCTCTCTGAACACCCCATACACCCCAGGAACACACATAAAAAAGGACTTTTTAAGCGCCTGGATAAAAGAACTGAAAACATAAAATGGCCACAGGCAAACATGACTCAAAGGGCGATGAAAATCAATAGAGAGAATCACAGAATCTTTGAGTTAGAAGGAATCCCAGAGGTCAGAGATTCTGATCAAGAATTTCCTCTACAACATTCCTGAAAAGTTGTCATCTAGTCTTTACTTGAAGGCCCCTAATAATGATGATTTCTGCTGCTTATCATTTAATGTAAGCAGTTTAACGTCCTTTCTTTTCCTTTGGCGAAGTCTAATAAGGGGCTATTTCAGTTCACCTATCAGGGCTCCCATTACTCTTGTAATCGCTACAAAAGTTGGAGTCAATAGTTGACCCACATACTCAGTGATACCTGTAGGTGATCTAGAATACTTGGAGCACTCACTGAAAGACCAAGAGACCTGATGAAGAGATCTAGTAAGTGGGGATGTCAGGAGCATAACCTTCTGTGATTTCCATGACCTGGAACTTCTGAGATCATCTCCGGAGTGCTCGAAATGATTGTCGGTCTTATGCCCTAATTCAAGTCCTGGTCACCGGTCCACCACCTGAGCACGGCCCACCTGTGTCCCACCATCAAGCCCCTTTTATACTTTTGTTTTTTGTCCCTACTTCTCTGCAATAGCCTGTAGCTGCTTAAGCTAAGTCTGGGCATGTTGCCTAAAGGCATGGTCTCCCTATTTCCTCAAATTAGCATTCTGTACTTTTCCTTACACTGTACAAGAATTCGTCTGGGGTGCAAGACTAGAGACCACCCCGTCCTGTTCCACTATACCCTCTGCCCAGAACATGACCCTGGTCTATTCTGGGATTTTTCCAGTTCCTTTCCGCTTGACCCTGCACCCGGAGCCCACACCCTCTGCCTGGAACAAGACCCTAGGACTTTCCAGTACCCCTCCTGATGACCCTGCACCCCACCTGTTCTGGGAGGAATCCGTATGTCATCGGGGGTTGCACCCTTATGCTTTTGTACCCCTGAGCTGTATTCCCAAAATAGCTAACCAATTTGCTCTTCTAGCTTTTGTAAACGGCATAGCCTCCTTCCTGGTTGTAGTTCCTCTTTTAGGCCTATATAATCAACTCTGTGAGATCCATTAGGGACTGCCTGATTTGAGTTTATACTCCAGGTAGTCATGTGCTTGATCAATAAATCCACACCTTAATTTACCTTGAACCCAGGTCTTGGCTCACTCTTATTCTCGGCACAACATAGGGAACCCTATGCAGCCTGCAACAAATGAATATTGTTCTGTAGTGTTATCACCTCACAACCAAAGTACTCACAAGGAAAGAACGTGATGGCATGAAGGGAGTAAAAGTCATTGATTTTCCCTCTTCCTTGAGTTTTGCTTACGTCATTTCTACCTAAAAGCAAGGCATTTTTTTCTGTTGCTTAATTATGGCAAATAAATAGAGCTCTGTCCCCTGAATGGACCTTAACTGGATAAATTCACAATAACAAACTCCACTCTGCTATCTTAGTATTTTGAGGCAATCATTCAATAACCCAAAGGATCTGTGACATCGCCATTGTACAGGCTGCAATCTACTTTCTTTACCGTCTCAACCTTTTTGGTTACTGATTGATGCCTTTCCATAATTCTGTAATAGATGGGTCATTCAATAATTTGTTGATACAAGCTTATCATTTGTATTGTCCATCTATTGGGACCACTGGCCGGTGAGCTCCTTGACAGCAGAGATTGCTTTCTCCTTTTCTTTGTCTCTCCAGCATTTAGCACAGTGGCTAATTTGTTTTGCCAGCTAGAACAGAGATTATGTCCTGAAAAAATATAACTATTTACACTCTGGATCTCCCACTATGGAATTCCCCCAGTCACGAATGGTGAAGGCCTCATGGCCCTCTATCTCCCTAAGCCAGCACCAAAATGCTTCACTTTACTCCTTAGCCATCTTCTTGCCAGCTACTTTCATGTACCAGCATATCCTTCACCCTTTATTTGCCCATTCTGGTACCCTAATTAAACTAGAAACACTGTTTCCATTACTCCCTTGTTGTTCCCTTCAGCAGCCCTGTGACTTTCCTTGCTGAAATGCCCCCTTCCTGTATACTATTCTCTGTATGTGTTGGCACTTTCTATAATTTAAGCTACTTGAAAATAGTATTATCTTTGCATTTGTATTTATAACCCAAGCCCTAGCATGTGATTGGTGACATTAAAAAAAGTTGGCATATAGCAAGTGCTTAATAAGTGTATTTTTTCATTCATTTATCAGCCCTCACTGTCAATACATAATGTCAAGACCACCCTTTTCCTGGTCACATATGTCTTTATTTATGTCTCAGACCACTTCTTATATGAAATCATCATTAGTAATTTGCTGTGGCTTTATTATATTTATCATGTGTCTTTTCATCGTCTTTTTGCAACTGACTTCTATTCTTCAGAGATCATGGCACTACAAAATTTTCGAGTATGTTGCACCAAGAAGAGAATTATGTAGAACTGAATCTCTTGTATTTTGGCTGTCATCATGATATAACCATTAACATCAAGCAAGCACTGATGGAACTGAGCATAAATACGCTTTCTAAAGTGTTTACTTCTTCTAGGTCAACTAATTTCTTTAAGATATTGACATGGTCATCTGCTAAGGGGCACTATAGAGGCTTATGAGAATACATTTTTCATCATTAGGATTACATCAAATATTGTAAAAAAATCAATCAATAAGCATTTATTAAGCAATTACTATTTTCTAGGCTCTGGGGATATTAATGCTATTAATGAAACAATTTCTATTTAAAAGGATCTTATACTCTCACAAGGAAGACAAAAATACATATCTAAATATATTCAGAATAAATACAAAGTAGTTCAATATTACATAATAAGACAGAGGGGAGGGGAAGAGAGGGAAAGAGGGAAAGAGAAGGAGAGAAAGGGGAGAGAGAGACATAGAGACAGAGAGGGAGAGAGGAAGAGGGAGAGAGAGACAGAGAGACAGAGAGAGAGAGAGAGAGAGAGAGAGAGAGAGAGAGAGAGAGAGAAGGAATCAGGAAGGAAAAATTTCATATAGAAGATGGTGTTTAAATTGTGTTTTGTAAAGAGAGGGATTCCATGAGTTGGAGGTGATGGGAGAGTGCATTCCAGGTATGAGAGACAGTTAGTACTTTGTATGAAGACTGAACGTGGTAGATAAAGTATGCATGAGAGGAAGAAGGCCAATTTGACTGGGCTGCAGAGTTCAAAAGAGGGGAATGATGTACATTAAACCTAAAGAGATAGGCTGGGGCCAGACTGTGAAGAACTTTGAAAGCTCAATGGACAAGTTAATATTTTATTCTGGAAGTAATAGGAAACTAGAGGAGTTTACTGAGCAAAGAAATGCCATGATCAGATTTACACTAAAAAACTACTTTTGCAACAATGTAGATAATAGATTGAAGTGGGGAAGATACTTGAGGCAGGGACAAAAATGAGGAGGATGCTGCAATACTCCAAGCAGGAGATTACTGAAATGGACTATTGGCTATTGTTTTTCAAAAGGGTGAGTTGAATAAGTTTTATAATTTTTGTTGTAAACTGTGCTTTCAGGAAAATTTAATATCCTACAAGGTATGCTTTCTCCATTCACACGGCCACCATTCTAATTTAGGCCCTTAACACTTTTCATCAAGACTATTCCAAGAGTGTCATAACAGGAGTCTCAGCTTGCAATTTGTCCCCTGTCCATCTGACCCACAGTGACCAAAATCCTCTCCTTAAATCACGTCTGGCCGTGTCACTCACTTGCTGAAGAAATTTTAGTTGCTCTCTACTGTCTCTAAAGACAGGGCATCTTAATGAGGGGTTGATAAAGAAAAAATATATTTCAACAGAATTGGTTGCATTTGTAATCCTAAATATTTTATTTTATACTCTGAAAAACACTTTTTTCAGAAGGGATCTATAGGCATCATTATATTGTCAAAAGGATCCATGACAACGAAGGTTTAGAACCTCTATTCTAGGACAGCGTCCAAACTCCTTAGCTTGTCACATAAAGGCTTTCCCGAGCTGTCTGCAGCCTGCCTTTCCAGGCTCATTACACATCACTCCTCTTCACCCACTCTACATTCCAGCTGAACTAGTCTGTGTGCTGTTCTCTGATCTTCGATGCTATAGATCTGCCATTGCACACGTCCCCAGAGGACTCCTTCCTCGCCTCTGCTTTGTAGAAGCCCTAGCTTCTTTCAAGGATCAGCCCATATGCCAGTTCCTTTGGAAAGCCTTTCTTCTTCCTCAGAGCTTTCAGTGCCATCTCTTTCTTCAAATTATCATTTGCTATTTGCTATAGCATATATATATATATATATACACGTACTATGCATACTATACATATACATGTATACATGCTTTATGTACAAATGCATATATGCTATGTACATGTGTATATATACATCATATGTATACATACACATGTAAGAAATGTTAACTGCGTATACATTTACCTGCTCACATTTTGTATTCCTGCTAGATCATAAAATCATTGGGCTCTATTTTTCTTTTGTTTTTGTGCCCCTAGTGCCCAACGATGTCTTGTTCATAGTGGGCAATGAAGAAGTGCTTTTCTTTTGCATTGGATTGGGGACAAGAAAAGGGAGGGAGGGAAACACAAGGGATTGATAGTTGGCTATATTTGATGATGTGCCATAACCCTTCCATGACAAGTATGTGGACAGTTATTGAGGGAATCTTGATCCAATTATAACAAAAACAAAAAACATGGGAAATATGGTGTTTATTCTTTCAAATGCCACTGCTTGTAAAGCAGCAGACTACTCTCTTCTATATGTATTCTCGTGTATCTTACTTGCCAGTGCAGTCAAATATTAACTTAATGGAGACAAATCTGAAAAGGAAAAATCATTCAAAGTAGTGTGCCCTTTCTGTACACTGCAAGCAACAGGCCTCATTGTAACTAGGCTTGTACGTATTGTAGCAATTCTGATGCCCTGTCAAGCTGATTAAAATGAATTTTGACTTTTCTTTTTAAGCAGTACTCTTTCACGACATTCCCTAAGAATTTAAAAATGCACTTTAAAATGTGTGAAGACATTGCTTCTTGTTACTCAAGCTACATTCTCATAAAAAGATCAAATCAATGGAAGATAGAGGAACCAGAGTAATGAAAACTAGCATTCTTTCTTAAAGTCATGAAAGCATTTTGATGATAAAAAGAAAGACAAAGACGTTGTCAGTTACCTTCCAATACTTTAAAATTCATTTTTTCAAGCATTCTCCATTATATGCAGTCATGCATGAACATCTGGAAAATGAGTCTCCTTTCAGAGTCATTTTCATTTATCTCTTTTAAAAACATTGCCTTTTATATTGGATGAAAGTTATCAAAAGTAAAATTTGCTTTTTGTCGAACAATGGAGCTCTGAATTCAGTGTGAACAATTACCAGGGAATAGATTTAGATTAGGGTACTATGAAGCCATATTTCCATTCGAGATCTATAGTAAAAATTGGGAATAATTGTTTGTAATCAGATATAACTTAATTAAGTCTAAGAATACCAGAATTTACACAATCATTGAATTACAAGAGAATTTTAGAGTGAGAATGGAGCTTAGGTCATCTTGTCCAACTCTTACTTGAAGTATATAACCTTTCTATAATATCTATAATAAGCAATCATCTTGCTCTAACTTTTTATTTTAAAACACATTATCTTTTTGAATAAATCAGCTACTATTGTTTTATTAATCATAATGTAAATACTTCATTCTCCAGTTTTTTATATTTATAGAATTTTATGCAAATGGGATCTAAGGGATTTTTCCTCATCTGGTCTGACTATTTTACAGATGAAGAAGCTGAGGTCTAGAAAAGTGAAATGCCATCTTCTAGGTTATATGACTAGCTAGTGGCAAACCTAGGATTAGAATTTGAGTTTTTCCTTTCTCATTTCAAAATTATCCATTTTACAACAATGAAACAGAATCAATTTTGAAATAAATAATTGCACTTTGGCATTTTATTTATTAAGAATCAGGAAAAAAGAGACTATTTTCTTTTAAATATTAACAAGATTTTTTGGTTTAGGTTGACTTCTGACTACCCTCAATCTTATTCTCTTTTGTTGTCATTGATGAATATTCTGTACCGTTTTTATTACTCCAAGTCCTATGAATACATTTTAAAATGGGGATAATTTAAAAAAGCGAATGCTGACAATTATCATAATCATAACATAAAGATAAACAAATTAGATCATTGCTGTTTTCCATAATGATAGTTATCAATTTACCTGTAAAGAGCTGAAAGGGGCCTCTTGTTTCCAGGTTTGGGTCTATAGGGTTTGGGTTCTCCAGCCATGTTGATATCTGCAAGCAAACATTTCACAGTGATTAAGTGACTCTATTGGCATATAAGAAAGCAGGAACATAAGAGAACATTAAGGTTAAAGAATATAATTTTGTGCCCTCATCATCCATATTAATAAACTGCCTAGCTCCTTGAGAAAAGAATAAGAGGGGTAATCTTTTGGTTTACATGATCTGTACCAAAAGTTTGTTGCAATATTCTGCAGTTTGTAGAGACACAATGTGTAGAAGATGTATCAGCAATTCCATCTCATCCTATTCACGAAATATTTAGTTAAGTCCCCAGTATGTTTAAAGAATTGTGCCATGATTGTACTGGGGACAAAAACGGGGAAGAGGACTCACTTTCCAATTGTTCATGAATGACTGCATATAATGAAGAATACTTGAAAGATTGAATTCTAAATTAATTTATAATTTTAAACTGATAGTGTTTTTGATGGGTGAGTTTTGCAATGAATAGGTACAAGCTGATATTACTAAAAAACTAAAACATGAATAGGGGAGACTGATAATAAAAAGAACAAGGTTCTATTCTAATTTTCACTACTTTTAAACTGGTGACATAGAACTTTTAAAAGAAAATAAGGAAGAAAGAAGCAGATGAACAAATAACTAACTAAATAAATAGGAAACTGGAGACTTCAGTCTGTCAAGGTGATTATTATCATATTCATTTTGTATAATGTACTGCCAATACTTCTGAAGATAGAGTTAAGGTTTTTGACAGCATTTTCATTATGTGAAATGACTTTCATGAAAGGCTGTTAAACTTGATATTTCCACATAAGGAATTTCCTTCAAAGGTGATAAAAGGAATGAAAAAAAAAGAATAGCAATTGTCCCTCTTAAACAATTTATTGTTCATAGAGCACGGTTCAAAGGCAGAGATACTTTTGTTCAGGCATGATAAATTTGCATTGGATCTAAATGCCAGCCCCTAAATTCAGGAGCCATTTTACCTTTTTAGCTTTCAAGGAAAGCTGAGAGGAGGGAGTTAAAAAGACAGAATAGTGTTTTAGGACAATGGTTTTGAACCTCAGGTAGAGAAAAAGTAAAAAGAACAATCCTTTCAGTGCTCCAGAAGTTTCTAGAAGACTTCTCTTCAACTCTTCAAAGAAGGAACCCCCCCATTTCTGTCCGGGGTACTTCCTGGTATATATGAGGGGTTAGCAAATAAGTATATATAGATACCGGAGGTCCCTGTTTCACTCTATTCCATCTCCTCTCCTCTTAAGTGCTTATAGAGAATAGAGTCCATTCTTGAGCTGGAGCAAGAACAGCAAGTTGTAGGAAGCCTGAGGATCACCCCAGCGATGGTGATAGTTTTGATGGTGTTTAACTAATTAGCACCATTTGTGACTAGGGACTTCTTTTATCCCTTTGAGTCCACACTGGTAAAACATAAAAGTTCATGAGTGAGAAGAATGAACTGCACTTCTCTAGGTATATGAGGCATTATGATGAAGTTTCTATATGCCATTGTGAAAAGGTAATTTAGTATTTGTTCAACCCTGGCCATGAGAAAAAATTCAATGGAAGCTGGGATCATTTTCAGACGGTAGTAAAGGATAACTTCAGAGAGGTGATGGGAATTAAGCAGGGCCTGAAAGAAGGATTTATATAGGCAGAGAAGGGAAAACATTCTAAAAAGAGAGAATGGGACAGAAATCCAAGGTATGTGGGGATAACAATTTGGTCAAATAAAGGAATAGTAGATAAAAAAAAAGGCCAGAAAGGTAAGCTAGAGCCAGACTGTGATAAGAGCCAGACCTTGAGAGCAAGGTCAAAGAATTTGGATTTTGTTTCATAGGAAATGGAGACCTGTTAGTGGTTTCTGAGAAGAGAAGTGAAATTCCTGGAGCAATAATTATGACAGGAGAAATAAGACTTGCAAACAGATATAAAACAGGAAAGGATGGGTCACTAGATATAAGGAGCTCCAGATTTGTATTTTGCCATCTATGTGTGTACACACAAAAATATCTGCCACTCCTCCCCTCCCCCCATATGATCCTAGGCTGGGAGGAATGTCAAGACATTCACACTGAAGCATAATGATGCTTTGCAGGGTCACTACCTAAAAAGGCCCCAAACTGGGATTTACATGAGTAAAATAAGCAAGAAGTAAGTAAATGGAATAACCACAGTGACTCTTGACTTTGAAACACTCCAGCTATCTCCATAAAGTCTGCCTTCTTTTCTCTTCTTTCCCATCTCCTTTTTCTTCTCCTAATAATATTAATAGCTAGCATTTCTAATTCTTCAAAGTTTGCAGAGTTTTGCAAATATCTCATCTGTTCCTTACAATGATGTTATCAGTTAAGTACTATTATTAACCTAATTTTGCAGCCACAGAAACTGAGATCAACAGAGGTTAAGTAACTTGTCCAGGGAATTACACCTACTAAACATGTGAGGTGATTTGAAATTTGAAAATTTAAAGTTTTCCTGACTTCAGTTCTTTTGCTCTAAGCACTGTGCCATCTAGTTGATTATGACTATACTTCTGTTTCTTCCCTAAAGTAGTAGGAAGTACTCTCATACCATTATGTGTTTTACTTATTTGCTTATATATCTTACGAATCCCACTGAATACTCCCTGAGGTCAAGGATTGTGTCCCGTTCATTTCATAACCCTCCTGTCCCACCCAGCCCCCATAGTAGATGGCACAATGTCTTCTTGTGCAAAGTAAATGCAAAAATCATTTGAATTTCAGAAGAATTCACAGGAGTGATTGAAATCTTTCTCTTAACTGAAGGTACTCTGTATATGCAGTATCTTTCCTTTCATCTAGCTATAAGGATAATGGAAATGGGAGATTGACATTCAGTCCTTGACTAGGGGGTGACAATGAACACACATATATGTAGCAAAAAGAAGTCATTTTATTCAACAATATGTCACTATGAATCTTTATTAAATATCAACTTGATGGCTTACAGAATACAGATGTTTACTCAGTGGGTTTCCATTCTCAAGTAACATGATGAGGAAAAAGATGAGAATTTATTCAAAAGAGATACGGTGTTATCCTTTGAATATAAAACCAGGGATGCAGCAAAAGGATTTAAAACATTAAGAATAGTTTACATATATTTTTATGTGTCAAGAAAACTAAGACCTCATTGGTATGGGTACTTGCTGAATTAATTCAGACCATAATCTTTCCCTGTTTGGAATAGTGGTAGCAGTTTCTGTCCCTCTCTCCTCCACCTCAAAAATTTATCTGGTGGCATGGCCTATTTGCTGGTGATGGACAGTTCTCCATTTAGCAAGGCTGGTCCTTGGGTTACAGACTTCACTAGATTGTTGGGCTCAAACTTGAGTTCTTCTCTCTCCATTCTCACTAGAGTGAGACAGATCTTTTTTGCTGACCTTTTATTTTGTCTTGGTCTGGAAAATTGTTTTACCCATGCTTTTGTGGATTCTGACACTGAAGAATTTATTTTGTAGTATTATTTTTAAGTACAAAAGTATGATTTTCTAGCTTGATAGAGATCAAATTAAAACAATTTTTGTATCTATAATACCACACTCCCCACCCCCCTTGAGTTTTATCCATTAATTTTCTAAGACTGCAGAAGCAATATTCTTTTAGTTCTAAGACTACTGAAATGTGTCATCATGTTGTGGCAATTACCTAGAAAATTATCAAAGACCATTTTAATGGAGTACAAACTAGAAAAGGCTTTGCATTCTAAATCCTATAAATTATCTAGCCCAGCCCCTACATTTTACAAATGGGAACAATGGGACTCAAGGAACGGAAGTGACTTACTCAGACTGACCCAGCAAATTAGTAGTAGAGCTAGGTCTAGAATCAGCTCTTCTGGATATCTTCTATCTAGTCTAGTACCCTGCCTTCCTCAGTAACAAAGCTAGTCATATCAACACAGGATAAGAGGTACAAGTTGACCATTCTTGATAACCTGCTTCTAATTGAAAAAATAGAAGTAGGTTCCACTACAATTTTGGTTAAAATTTTTGAATGTGAAAAAAAAAATTGAAGATTCTGTCTTAAGGATTCATTTTTAACTGATATTCATATAGATAAAAAATTCAAGAGATTAAAAAAAGACATATTTGACAAATACATGGAAATCATAATGTTTTTTAAATGTGTATAGTTCTTATACCTTTCATCCTACATGAATAACCATTGTCTCATTTGACCATTATTAACACTCCGTTGATGTAGCTACGGAAGGCATTATTGTTAACAATAGCAGTTTATAATTATTGCTCTACATAATTTAGTTTTAATATTAGAGGTTTTTTTTTAAATCCTGAATTTAATGAACATCTCCAAAGGAGGGCATTTCCTTATATAAGTAAAACACAAAGAAAAAAGATCATCTGTGGAACCAGGAATTTCTATGACATATGGCTTTGGCATACCCGACTCATTTGATCCTTATAAAACCCTAGTAAGTTAGGTAGTTGAAAAAATTATCCCCTTTTCCTAGCTGAGAAAAAATTGAGGCTCAGAGAGGTTGCCTCAATTACTTTCCTTGGGTAATGCCGTTATTTGAAATGTTTTTCTTTTTCCTTCTGGCCTTTGTGATCCTAGTACCTAAAACAGTGCTTAACACACTGCAAACACAATAAAAGACTATGGAACTGAATTAAGAAGTAGAAATCAGAATTCTAAACAATGTTTGCTCGTTCAAGTTCAGTGTCATATTCATTCCTTCATGCTGTCCCTCATTTGCAAATTAAGAAAATGAAGCACAGATTTCCATGATTTGTATTTAACTTTTTGTTGTTATTTAGCAGTTTTCAGTTATGTCTGACTTCATGACCTCTTTTGAGATCTTGGCAGAGATACTGGAATGGTTTGCCATTTCTTTCTCCAGCTCATTTTACAGATGAGGAAACTGAGGCAAGCAAAGTTAAGTGACTTGCCTAAGGTCACATACCTAGTATTTGTCTGAAGACATATCTGAACTCAGGTCTTACTGACTCCTGACCTGGTGTTCTATCTACTGCACAGCCTGGCTGCAATTAACTCCTATGCATTTATTTATACTCCTTCTGTATATACTTATATATTCACATTCATTAGAATGGAGGCTCCTTGTGAGGAGAGATTCTTTCAGTCTTTGTAAATGCATTCTTATTTTACTAGCAAAATATCTAGCAGGTGCTTAATAAATGCTCATCTACTGATAGATATGCAGGATGACATAAACAGGTACATGATCTCTTTATACTTATTCAGTCCTTAGAGAGTTTAATTTAATTTAATTGTGTAAATATGCTCCAAAGACCCTGTTGTTTGCAAGGCTTTGTCTCAGAAAAACCGAAGTCCCAAATTACAAGGAATCTCCAAGGGTACAAGGAGGCAGTTGTTAGATAGTGTTTTGTATTAAAAAAAAAACAACTTAGCTAGTTTAAAGACAAGCTGACCACCTAAAAGAGTATTCTAAATCGAAGCGAGAGATATGCTGGAAGAGGAAGGGTTGGCATAGGGTCTGAAGATGACAAGGACTGGTTAGATAGAGGTCTGGTCTTCCCTCTGCTCTCTCCCATCCTACTCGCCACACTTCCCTTTGTGTCTTTGTAGAAGCAAAGTAGAATGCTTCATTTTGGGTTTGTATTGAGACTAGAATCTATAGTCTAGTGATACCTTTTGTTTCAGTCATGTCCAATTCTCTGTAGTTCCATATGGGGTTTTCTTGACAAAGATACTGGAGTGGCTTGCCACTTCCTTCTCCAGCTCATTTTACGGCTGAAGAAACTGAGGCAAATAAGGCTTAGTGACTTGTTTGGGGTCACATGGGTAGTAAGTGTCTGAGGCCAGATTTGAACTCAGGAAGATGAGTCTTTTCTGACTCTAAGCCTGGCTTTTTATCCACTGTGCCATCTAACTTACTTAGTGATACCTTAGACTAAGTACTCCTTTATGCTCTGAATGATCATGTATGAATTTCCTAGCCAAGGAAATAACGGGAGGGTTGAATGATTCTTTGAGATGTCCAGAAAAGTTCTGAGAATGAAGGCAAAATTGTACCGTGGTTATATAAGTAAGTATAGCTTACCACATGCTTTATAATCTGAGCATATTAAAAGCAACCAAGTTTATACATAATCAGGTGGCCTTCTAATCTTGTGTTTATTTTTTATCTTCTCACAAAAACAAGGCTAGGTTTTCGTTTTTTAAATCTTGGAGATACCTGTAACGCCATGTTAAAATATTCAGTGTAATGAGAGTAAAACTGTCATCCAACTTTTCTGGGCAGTCACCGAATCATGACCATTTTAATGAGGCCTTGTATCTCTCCATTCTTATAAATTAGTTCTGACACAAGATTAGAGCACTCAGTTCTCTACTTATTAGAATGCTAATGTAAAGCTGCCCATTTGGCCAGATCCCATCTGTTACCAGGGAACATTCTGTACTCAAGGACTGCACCTATACAAACAAAAAGACATAGAAACCTAAACACGTGGTAAGTTTGACCACTTTGGATGTTTTAAACTCATGAACTCTGCCATAATCTCTTTTTTCTTCTGTTATGTTAATAGTGTCGTCTTTAGACTCCCTGATTTCTCGGTATACTTAAAAAATAATAATAGGTAACATTTATTATTATTATTTTTTGCTGCTATTCAATTTTATTCATCTCCTCATGACTCCATTTAGGATTTTCCTGGGAAACAATGAAATATTTGCCATTTCTGTATCCAGCTGCTTTTACAGAAGATAAACTGTAGCAAATAGGACCAAATGACTTGCCCAGGGTCACACAATGATAAGTGTCTGAGGTCACATTTGAACTCAGGAACTCTTCCTGATTCTAGGCCCAGCCTTGTCTCTACTGCGCCATCTAGTGGCCCTAACAGTCATAGATCCAAGGCCCAGTCTTCTCTCCACTACGCCATCTAGCATCCCTGACATTCATATACCCAAGGCCCAGCTGCGCCATCTATTGGCCGTGACAGTCATATACCCAAGGCACAGCCTTGTCTCCACTGCGCCATCTAGTGGCCCTGACAATCATATACCCAACATTTATGTCGTGCTTAGGCTGAGCACTTTACAGTTTTTATCCCATTTAATTGCTCACAGTGACCCTGGGAGGTACATGCTTATTATTATTATCCCAATTTGACAGCCAGTTTCTGAGGCCAAATTTGACCTTGGGTCTTCCTAACTCCACGCCTGGCTCTATCCACTAGAAACTACATTATACAAAAGGTGTTTTTACTGAGTGAATACTAAAAAATGTCCACAGCCCATTAGAATACTAGTTATGTTCCGTGACAGGATTTGTATAAGGTGCTAGCACAGAATGGAATTTAGGCTGACCTGTATTGGATTGATCCTGTGTTCATTCTTCTAGCTCCTCAGGTTCGCAGCTTGCAATGACCTTTGACACTTTCCTCTCCCTTAATCCCCGAAGTGAGGCAGTTCCAAGCTCTCATAGACCTTCTGTGTGTATCATCTCTCCCATCTCTCTCATTCTTTCCACTCAACTTTGACCCTAATGTGGACCCTTATATCCTTTTGCCTTCGTATTATAATAGTCTCCTAATGAGTCCCCTCTCTGATCCATTTTCCACAAGAAACCAAATTGCTGTTCCTGAAACACAGAAATGACCGTGTCACTCTCACCCTTAACTAAAACATCTTGAAAGGATCTCTGTTGTCTGAATCTAGGATGAAGTATAAAGTCCTTAGTCTATCATTTGAAGGCCCACCTCCTTCCATCCAACTTGCACCCACCTTTCCAACATTATTGGAACATGTAATTTTCCACACACTTTTCCATTCAAACTGGCCCATCAGGAGTTCCCTGTAAATGATATATCTTGTCTCTGTTCCACACCTTTGCACAACTGTCCAC
This sequence comes from Pseudocheirus occidentalis, assembly GCA_028646575.1. Taxonomy (NCBI): domain Eukaryota; kingdom Metazoa; phylum Chordata; class Mammalia; order Diprotodontia; family Pseudocheiridae; genus Pseudocheirus; species Pseudocheirus occidentalis. The sequence continues at coordinate 229,191,772 of CM053594.1, read as the reverse complement.
CTCTGCAGTGTCTGGAATCTGCTCCCTCTTCTTCTCCATGTCATGGACTTCCTTATACTCCTCAAAGTACAGCTCAGGCGTCACCTCCTGTGCCTTTTCTGACTTCCCCAGTTATCACCTTTTCCATTACCTTACTGGTGGGCATGCTATCATTCATCTCTTCCCAGTTGAATGTAGACTCACTGAGAACAGTGACAATTTCAGAATTTTGTATTTTTGTGTGTGTATGTTTAATCCCAAGTAGGATAGTCATAGGGACTGGAAGTAGATGAGAAAAATCCCTCTACCAAAGTAGTAAATCTTCTTTACAACTTAGTCTTAGAGACTGACTTATCCAGGGTCACACAGTCAGGACCTGAACCTAAGTCAGTCTGACTCTGAGGAGAATTTTCTTTCCATTACTATGCTGTGTCATGCATCTGACAGGTACTTAATAAATCATTGATGAATGTTGTGAATTGATCATGAAGATTTTCTTTTCTTTTTTTTTTCTTTTTTGATATTTGGAGGGCAGGACAATTGGGGTTAAGTGACTTGCTCAAGGTCACATGGCTAGTAAGGGTTAAGTGTTTGAGGCCAGATTTGAACTCAGGTCCTCTTGATTTCAGGGCTGGTGCTCTATTTACTGAGGCACCTAGTAGCCCCTGAAGATTTTCTTTTCAAACCACTTGTCTCTCTAGTCAAGATGAACATAAATAAGAGGATATGTATTTATGTACACACACACACACAGAGTCCTCTGCCTTATAAATTAAACCCTAGAAAGTCCTTTACTACTTCCTTTACTGTTAGTTTTTTTTATAAAACTTTAACAGTTTACATAGTACTTTCACTTATTTGTGAAATACATGGATGAAATGTATTAACATATATTAAAATCCATTATTCCATCAGCCTATCCTCATAGTAATCCTTTAAAGCAGATAGGGCGGATAGTTTTGTCCTCATTTTTCATATGAGCAAACAGAGGCTTTCAAGGATTAGATAGTTTGCTGAAGGTACACATCTACAGGAACAGTAAACAGCAGAGGGGAGACTAGAATTTGGTCTCTCAACTTCACATTCATTCTCTTTCAAGTGCATCCAACTATATCAAAAGCTTAGATTAATTCTTGGAGCAAAATTAGAGAGAAAAGCTGGATAACCTTAGGTATTTGATGCTTGCTTGGACCATGACAACTGGAATTTGTTGTAACAATAGAGCTTCAAACACACCTTTTTAGAAATCACAACAGAAATACCAGATGGAAGCACATTTCAGATCATAATCAGACCAGAAATTTCTTAAGCCTTCAAATCTGTAATGATTCCTTGAGCCATTCTCTTTGCTTTTGTTCTCTTGGAGCACTGACCAGAGAAAATGAGAATTAACCAGAGAGAATCCTTTTGAGTCCCATGAACTACTTAAATATACAAAAAAAGAAAAATAATAAGGCCTCACTGTTTATTCAGGGAAGAGCCCTCCAAACTAAATGTGAGAAATAAGATGAACACTCTTAGATATAAGATAGCCCACAAAACAAAGCTAAAAGCATTCTGAAAACAAAACAAAACAAAACATGTTTAGTGTTTTGGGGAATGGTTTCTAAATATACATCTAAGGTTCTAGTGATACTGAGACTTGAGACAATTATGGGGCTAATTCAGGCCAAAAAGATGACATGAAAAGAATCTTAACAATGTGTTGATTATGAAAACAAATTGGCAATTCTCTCTCCTTTCTTCCCTAACTTTTAGTTCTAAGTTTCCAGTTGAGTGGTTTATCTATTAAGGAGCCATTCCTCCCTCCTTCAGAAAATAAAATCAAACCAACATGACAGTATCTGAATGACCAATTTCCTTAGGATTATCACTGTGTAGCAGCAGGATCCACTTAATTTTCTTCACAATTTTGTCTTCCTTTCCTTGTTTCTTTCTCTCCATATTTCTAACTCCTTATTCTATACTGAATAACTCTCTTAACTCCTTTCTTCAATGACTGCACATTCAATTGGGAAGACTGTTGTGATAGTCATTATATAAAATCATGACTGTAATAGAAAGACAAAAGCTAATGTTGGGCAGCTAAAAGCAGTGAAAGCAATAGATAACATTCAGCATAAATCTCCTCTTCCTATTATCTTAAAGGATTTTATCTCTTTTTAAAAAAAATTTCTAAAAGATAGTAGATAGGAATATTGAGTAGTAATAGCTGTGATAAAAGTAGACCTCCTAGGGAAAAACAATTTTAATAATGTTCTTCAAAAGGCTCAGAAAAAAAAAATTATCCAACTTCTTAAGGCTTCTTCTTGTAGTGAGTAAAAGGGGATTATTTAATATAACTATGCAAAATATGTATTAAAATTTAAGTCTAGCTTATATTTGTGTAGTATTTTACAGTTTGTAAAGTGCACTGCCCATATTGTTTGAGCTTATCATCAAAACAATCCTTTAAGGCAGGGATGGTGGTTTACTTAGGGTTACATAGGAAGTGAGGCGTGATCTGACCTCAGGTTTTCCTACAATGTGCTAGATTGTGTAGCACTATGTCTACCACAACACCTGGCACATGGTGACTGTTTAAGAAGTACTTGCTGCTTGACTGATTCTAGGAGGAGCAAACTGACCACTACACCATGTTTATCCATATTGTAATTAGCATTAAAGATATCATTAAATACACATGTCTGACTGAAAAAGGAAATGGGTCTGTAAAAGAGTAAAGTGAAGGGGTGATACGTGAACAGCCCGTGTGCTACACTGATACCCTTCAAACATTAAAAGATATAGAGGAAGGTCTCCACTACAGTGGGTAGAAGCTCTACGGAGGAAACATGGAAAGGCAAGAGCAAGAGCTGAATAAAATGGGCATGTTTTGTGTACTGATAGAAGAAGTTGCTAATATGGATGAGATCAAGAATTCATCTAAATATTTTAGTAATTCCTACTAAGGTTCCTTTAACTTGTTGAATATTTAATACCAGATGGTAGCAATCTGATAGGGAATATTTGGACCTCCCAGAAAAAAACAGCATTTAACTATTAGAACTAGTTGATAATTTTATAGTTTAAAAAGACATCTTCTTATATCTTATGCCGATAGTTAAGTCCTACTTCTTCTGGTCAGATCTATTAGGAAGTTTTTTCCTTATGTGAGCTAAAGTTTGTCTCCTTTCAACTCGTGCCCATTCTCTCCTAGTGCCGTATCTTAGTGTTTAGAAGTGAATAAGGTAGATAAGTGGCATAGTGGAGAGAACACTGAACTTCTTCAGTCACGGAGATCTGAGTCAGAAATCTGGTCTCAGGCACTTATTGGTTGTGTAATGCTGGGTAAGTCACTTAACCTCAACCTGCCTCAGTTTCCTCAATTGTAAAATGGGAATAATGATAGCACCTATTTCCTCAGGTTGTTGTGAGGATTAAAAGAGATAATATTTCTATGGCATCCTTATGGAATTATGTCTGGGTGGCTAGGCGGCACAGTGGATAGTGTGCTAGGCTTTATGAGTTCAAATCTGGCCTCAGACACTTACTAGTCATGTGATCCTAAGCGAGTCATTTAATTCGGTGTACTTCAGGTTCCTCATTTCTAAAATGAGCTGGAGAAGAAAATGACAAACCACTCCAGTGTCTTTGCCAAGAAAACTCCAGATGGGGTCACGAAAAGTCAGGCAGGACTAAAATGACTGAACAGCAACAAAGCACTGTGCCA
>CM053594.1:229169487-229187981 GCA_028646575.1 Pseudocheirus occidentalis | reverse complement strand
GCACCTATTTCCTCAGGTTGTTGTGAGGATTAAAAGAGATAATATTTCTATGGCATCCTTATGGAATTATGTCTGGGTGGCTAGGCGGCACAGTGGATAGTGTGCTAGGCTTTATGAGTTCAAATCTGGCCTCAGACACTTACTAGTCATGTGATCCTAAGCGAGTCATTTAATTCGGTGTACTTCAGGTTTCTCATTTCTAAAATGAGCTGGAGAAGAAAATGACAAACCACTCCAGTGTCTTTGCCAAGAAAACTCCAGATGGGGTCACGAAAAGTCAGGCAGGACTAAAATGACTGAACAGCAACAAAGCACTGTGCCAATGATAGCTAGTATTATCACCAACATCAACAACAGTAACAATTGCTATGTGAACAGAATACAGATTCTGATGGGACGGGTTTGCAAGCTGGAAATGCTTTGAGAATGGGCTTAGTGGTGGGTCTGCTATGAGCAAACCACCTTAGTTAAGTTTGGTGGGACTCATCACCGGGAAGCTGACTCGGTAGTCAAATTGTTCCACACGCATGCCTTTAAATTGACTATTAAAGAAAAGGGAGGTCATAGTCTATGCTATTTCACTAATGAAATCCCACAAAATCACAGAATTAGAAGAGACTCCAGGGGACATCCAGTTCTACCCATTAGTGATGGAGAATTCAAGACACCAAACAAATCGTCACCTAGACTATGATTAAGCGCCTCCAAGAAGGGAAACCCACTCCTACTTCCCCAGGCCCATTCTACTGGTAGACACAGCTGTTGTTGTTATTTAGTGGCTTTTCAGTTTTGTTCTACTCTTTGTGAACCCATTTGGGGTTTTCTTGGCAAAGATACTGGAGTGGTTTTCCATTTCTTTCTCCAGCTCATTTTATAGATGAGTAAATGGAGGCAAACCCCTATTTGTTAAGTGACTTACCCAGTGTCACACAGCTAGTAAATGTCTGAGGCCAGATTTGAACTTAGAGAGGAATTTTCCTGACTTTAGGCCCTCCACTCTATCCACTGTGCCACCTAGTTACCCTTAGAGCTATTAAAAAATTTCTCCTTATAATAAACTGAATGAAATACTATTCTTCCCAACTTCCATGCATTGTTCCTAAATCTGTTCTCTGGAGCCAAAGAGAACATGACTAATCTCTTATCCAGGTGTCTTCCTTCAAACACTTGAAGACAGCATTCACATCATCCTCAACAGTCTTTTTTCCTCACTTTGTATCCCCAGTCCAGAGTACGGGGTCTGGTCTTTTGCTAACCCTTAATAGAGCTTGTAGACTGCCTGACAACTTATATAATACTTTAAGGATAATAAAATGTTTTCCTCATGATGAATCCTATGATGATGCATTTTTATCCTTAAGGAAAGTGATGTTTGGAGAGATTGAATTGCTTGCCTAATATAAATGTCTGAGACCAGATTTTAACTCAGATCTTCCTGGCTCATGGTTCAGTGTTCTATCCACCATGTCACTTAGCTATGTCAGTTGTACCTTTAAATACTAAGATAGGGCACTAGGAGAAATGGGCACAAACTGAAAAAAGGCAAACTGCAGTTGACACGAGGAAATACTTCCTAACAGATCTGACCAGAAGCAGTAGGACTTAACTATTGGCACTTATAAAGTTAGTAAGTGTCAGAGTTGGTGCTAGAACCCAAGTAGTTCACTGCAGTGCAAAGTGTTGTCTTTGAAGTAAGAGAGACTCCCAACTACCATTTGATATTTCTGTTGTCTTCTGTTCCTCCCTCAACCTCTCGTGGCCTTCTTTCTTCATAGGTAAATCCATTTCCAGAACACATTGGAACAAACATTCATTTAAGACTGATGCAGAGATCAAACAGTAGGATGCAACTCAATATTTACCAATCTCTACTCCATGGATCTGCGATTTCACTGGTGTGGGTCCTCTCCCCACTGTTGCGAATCACAATTTCTCTATACCCAGAAAGGCAGTGTAGTGCAGTAGGCAGGATACTAGACTTAAAGTCAGGAAGCCTGAGGTTCAAATCATCCCATCTCTACTCTTGAATACTGGTGTAAATTTGGCCAAGTAATTGAACTTTGTCTCAAAGCCTCATCTGTAAATGAATGAATTGGACTAGATGACCTCTAAAATACCATCTAATGGGTTCTATGGTCCTGTGAACCTCAGTAGAAAGTCCTTATGATTTTCTCTGGCTGAAAAAAATCATTACCTTGTGATTAACTGAGAGTTATAAGACTGTCCAGTAATTAGTGCTGGTGCTTGGATGACAAACACATGGTCTGTAGGGGACTGTACTCAAAGTCTTTTCATGCTGGCAGGACTTGCCAGATTTTGCACCCCTTTTGAATTATCCTTCACCAAACCTAGTACTGCAGAATGACTATCCCAGGAGGCACTGGTATCAATATTTTTTTTGACCTGGATATGTGATATCTTTAATTTAGGACATGTCAAATGTGGAAATTACTTCCACAAAGGAGAATAGTTAAGTAACTCATCTGTAACTTAAAGTCTTTAGAGAGCTATCTGAGGGCACTGATATAGAGAACTCCTTGTAAGAGGAGACTTCTACCAATATAGGTTGGTGCCTTCTCTGTAACTTATAGTCTTAAGAGCTGTCTAGAGCAGCATTTCTTAAACTGTGGGTGGTGACCCCATATAGGGTTGTGAAAAATATGGGAATAGTAAAAGCTTACTGAAAGCATAACCAACAAAAATTAATTAAAAACCATGAATATGAGGTTTTTCTGGCAGTGCTTGCCCATGTTGCCCACGATGTATCTCACAACTTTACTGCAGTCTTGGTTCTGAACACACAGCATGTGCACTTTGCAATGTGCATACCCTCAGGCCATGCAACACCAAGACTTCGGAAACTTGAAAAGTGGTCCAAAGCGGAAAAATGTTTAAGAAGCCCTGGTCTAGAGTACAGAGTTAAAGTGGCTTGCTCCTGGTCACAGCTAATATGTGTCAGAAGTAAAGCCTGAACCTATGTCTTCTAGGCAATAAGACTCTCTGTCAACTATGTAACACTGTTGTTGAGTCATTTTAAATGTGTTCAGTGATTCATGATCTCATTTGGTGTTTTTTTTTAAAAGACACTGGAGTGGTTTGCTATCCCCTTCTCCAGCTTATTTTAGAGTTGATGAAGCTGAGGCAAACAGGATTAAGTGAGTGGGTCAGTGAGTTGCTCAGGGTCCTACAGCTTGTAAGCATCTGAGGCCACATCTGAACTTAGGAAGAGGAGTCTTCCTGACTTCAGGTCCAGTGCTCGATCTCTACTGTGCCCGCTCCATGTGACGCTGCTTTTCACTAATTCATTTAAAAACATGTTTTGGAATAAAGGAAAACGGTGAAATAATTTTTTTACTTATACTAAAATAGTTTGTAAAGTGAAATTTAATACTCAAATTGATTTATGTGATCATGTACTTTAACATTTGCTTTAAGATGCAGTATGGCATTAATAATTAATGAAATAATTAATCAAAGTACATTGACTTGTTGCTGTGAATAGTTGTATATATGATTAAGGCATAGGATAATGCAAGTTCCTTAAGTGTGCTGCCATGAAATCCCACTGGGTGTGACTGGGATTAATATCTTCTGTCTATGTGCTTAATTTTGTCCTGGAAGTCATGAACTTTTTTGAAAGTCATAGGAATTATCATTTAATAATTGTTAGTTAATCAATATGAACCACCTGAGAAGGAAACACATACTGCTGTGTGACCCTGGAGAAGTCACTTAATTTCTCAGTGCTCTATGCAACTCTCTAAGACTTTAAATTGGGGAGAAGGTGGTATTTCCTCATCCAGAGAATTCCCCATATGGATGAAATCTCTTTCACTCACTGACACCATACAGTAATCAGGAGGGCTTGGTGGCTACCTCCTCCCTTCCCTTTAGGCCAGATGGCTCTAAGCAAGCATTTTGGGTTTTGGTCTGTTTCTTGTCCTTTTCATTTCTTGGTATGGGGGGTGAATTTCCAGCCTGATCCACCAAGACCTTGAAGCCCAGAATCCCAGGCCAGATGTTATAATCAACTAAGTAGGGAAGCCTTAAGAAGCCAGGATCCTATGATGCAAAGGGAGTGGGGAGCTTTGGATTTAAAACTTGGGGGGACTAATACTATGTAGGGCCTGAACTTTTCTTCCTCCAGAGTCAGAGGTTTTGCAAGGGGGATTATGCCACTAAGGTATTGTGGGGAACATGTATATGTTCTGGCTCTACCTTTGCAATAAATATGCCTTGTTAAGTAATTAAATAGAAATAGAGTGTTTAGATCCCTAAAAATCAGTGGAACATAACTGATGCTGTCTCTAGCCAAGAACTGAGGGAAGAGAGATTCCTCAAATCCTTCAATGTACTAAACAACTATGGGGGAGGGGTGGAAATAATAATAATAATAATAATAATAATAATAATAAGCCTTATCTTCAGTTGGTAGGGGTCAGAGTAAGCATGTTATGAATTCATAAATGCATATGAAAACAGGGATTTCTCTGAAGAGTCTTTAGTCAACTTTTATAGTGATTTCCTGTTATATTGAAAAATCTTAATATTGTGGGGGAAATCATTCAAAACAGAAACTGTTCTATAACATAATTATCCACTTAAATCCCCCTTTAAACATAATATAATGGGATAGTGCTGCTGTAACAGAAGGAGAATCAACAAAGGCAATTAACCTCTAATTTTTCCTATTGCTCTTTTCTTTCGTGTATTTTGTTGTTCCCTTGAAGCTTGTACCTAACAGAACAAAACATGCCAAAAAGTGATGTTAACTGATGAGTTTATATTGACACATACTGCAGAACTATTCCTCAGGATTCAAGCTAACAAAAGTATGACACATTTCAATTAAGTAAAGAAAACATGCATCCATTTGGCGGTGCGTTTATGTTAAGTTTTCAAATTGGTTTTTAAATATTGAAATAAAGGAAGTTTTAATTTATGAATGTAATTTGCCTAGGCTCACTAAAACCATGCAGTGACAACATTCTGACATGGGGCAGGTAGCTCAAATATTTTCTTTTCTTTATTCCACTTTCATTTCAATTCCTATAATTTCTCTGAAATGGAAATATTAAGCAAATGTACTGCTCTTGCCTAGCAAATATATTATTCTCCAAACCCAACTTAAATATTGAACAGTTTGTAAACCGTTTTTCTCCTGCATGAATATAAAACACCAACACACACACACACACACACACACACAAACACAAACATACATCCATACACACTGCCTGTTAAGAATTTTTCCCCTCTAGAAGTTGAATTTCAATACCCCATAATTACAATTAAGAAAATTGTAATTTAGTAGCCAATATTATTTCTCTGCTAAATAAGGACCTTCTAAACTTCAGTGGGTCAATGTTGATGCAGTTCTAGATTTCCATTGATGATACCATCATCTTTCCATTTACTCAGGCTAAATATCTTCTTGTTATCTTGGATTCTCTCCCCTCCTTTATCCATAATATCTAGTGGTTTGTTAAATCTCTCACATTCTCCTCTTCACTCTCACGATACCTCTCTAGTTAAAGCAAGTGTATGATTTTTTTCATCTTTACACCCCTATCTTTACACACCCAGCTTATTGTGTCTTATCCATTAAGGATCATAGATCAAAGCATTTAGAGCCATAAGGAACCCTACAGGTCAAATTCCCCATTTAACGGATAAGAAAACTAAGGCAGACAGAGGTTAAGTGACGTGCCCAAGATCACACAGCTACAGTGTCTGAGGCAGGATTGAATTCAAGTCTTCCTGACTCCAAGTCAAGTCCTTTCTGATTTCCCCTGCTACTTCTTGACCTTTTACCTCTTGGCTATGGGTATGATCAAGACAGGGTTAGGTTTAGAATATGGATGGGTAGAGCCCATGAGAAGGACTATGGAATGATGCAGGTGGAATACAGACAAGGGAGTCAGATTATAGAGCTAGAAAGGACAGTAAGGATCATTTGGCCATATCCATTCTTTTTGGAACTAGTCCTAGAGAGAGTAAATTACTTGACTGAGCACATAGAGATAGTAAGTGGCCGAGATAGGGCTTGAAATAGGGTAAAAGATTGAGATCCAAAACAAGGTCTAAGACAATATTCTTAATGGATGAAGTCAAGGTTTTTAGGGTACAAAGTGAAGTGATGATGACACTTGAGACCAGAAATCAAGTTTAGTAGACCACAGTGAAATATGAGATATGTGACCCATTGTGGTCAATTGTTTCATGGGCTTGTGCTGGTTTTAGATGCAGCAGTCCCAGTGTCTCAAATTACCCAAGTCTTCATCTTTTACTTTTGCTTCCCTCTTTAAAGAGGGTGCCCCAAAAGTTGTAGTTAAGTTTTACGTTTTTACAGCTTATAACTGCACTAAGTAGTTTTGGGACAACCTGTATTTTTAATTTAAAAGATGTGAATTCACCTATACCTTCATCAGCTATGGCTATGGCTGATATTTTTTCAGTTATGCTGCTTCTGCCCTTATCAGCCTCCATAGAATTCATGGGCTGGTGCTTGTTAAAATGAATGGATGTATATTATATAGAGGGCCTAGAATGCTACAGCCATTCATTAACCTTTAAGTAGAAAAGAAGAAAAAAGAAAATAAAACGGCAAATTGGCTCATGCATTGGAAATGCCCTTAAACATAATCTAGGTTGTCCCCTTCATTTTATAGCTGAGATTACTTGATGTCCAAGGAAGTTGTGGAATTTCTAATATTGTACAACTTGCTTATAGCAGAGTGGAAGAAAGGACCTATTATGTTCTTCCTGGGTCCCAGGCTAAGGACTCTTTCAATCTACCAGTGTTTCTTTAACTGTGTTTCATTCTACACCAAGCTTCTAAAGTTCTGAAGAAAAGACTATAATGATGGAAAAGCACCTACCAGCTTTCTTCTATCAGTTATGAATACTTTTTATGTTTATATGTAATATGTACTTTAAAATGATATGAGAAGACATCAGAGATGGGTCAAAATTGATTGTGTTACCAAAAGTTGACTTTAAATTCCTATCTATAGTCCTAGCTCCAATCTTTTACCTGAGTTTTAATTCCTAATGACCAACTGTTTACTGGACATTTCAAAATGTATGTCCTGGAGACATCCCAAAATCAATATCCCTAAAACAAAATTAATTAATTAACTAACTAATTAATTAATTAATATCCCTAAAACAGAATTAATCTCATCCTTTTAGCCCACCTCTCTTCCAAACTTTCCAAAGGACAACAATCCTTCCAATCATCTAGGTTCATAAAGTTGGCATTATCCTAAGCTCTTTAGTCTTTTTCACTCTATGTATCCAATGAGTCACCAAATTTTACCATTTCTACCTTCACATCTCTCAATCCAACCCCTTTTCCCCACTCTGACTTTCTGTTCAACCCCAGCTTGTGCCCTGATCACCTGTCTCTAACACTATTGCAACAGCCTAATTAATCTGTTTTACCACCTTGACTCTCCCAATTTCAATCTGTCTTCCATATTACTGCCAAAGTGATTTTGCTTAAGCAAAAAGCTGACTATGTGACTCCTCTACTCAACTCCCAAAACTCTCCATTGCCTCTAGGGTCAAATATAAAGTCCTTCATATAGCTGATAAAACCCTTCACATACTCCTCAGTTTATCTTTACAGGCTCAAGGAACATTGCTTCCTTTTCCACACTTTGTAATCTAGCTATACTAGTCTGCTTCCTGTTCGTCACACATAGTATGCTGTCTTCTGGTTTTAGGCTTTGCATTGGCTATTCCCCCATGTCGAGGATTTCCCTTCTCACCTCTATCTTATGGAATTCTTCTTATTCAAGACAGAACTGAAGCATGAACTTCTATATGATTCCCCTCAACTGCTACTGTCCTTTCTCTGACTACTCTGTATTTAAATATTTTGTATTTATTTTCTTTATATTTATTCTACATATACTCAGGTATGTTCTTGTCTCCTCCATTAGAATGTAAGTCCCTTGTGATTAGGGATTGCTTCATTCATTGTATTTCATACCTCTGGGTCTTAACACTTAATAAGGGCTAAATAAATAGCTGTTGATTAGCTCAATTAAGCACATTTTGTTGGCCTAGAATCAATCAGTGGTCTTTCTCAATTAAGTATGATGAAGAAGTATGATGTAGGCTTATCTTAGCACACTGCAAAATAATTGATGCCCTTTCATATTCTAGGTTTTAATAATATAGTTTTTGTATCAGAGGCAATTATAACTAATGGAAGCTAATAAGGAAGTTTGACAAGACAAGAAAACCTTGGACGTTAATAAGCAAGATGAATGATGAGACAAATATGCACATAATGTCATTCAAGTCACAAATTCCAGATAGTTACACAATCATGATTATTAGCTCCAACAAAAGGTTTACTTCTAGTGATCCTGCTGCATAATGTGTTATGTTACTAAATTTAACACGAGTTTCATGGTTCTTACAAAGGCATCTGCAAATAAAAGAGCAAATTTACAGTTTTATAGTTGAAATGGGATGTAATGAAACAATCTGTAAGAATAATAGCTTGTGTAAATATAGCAAAAATTAACAAATTTTGTGTTGCCTCTTAAAAGGCAAGTTATCACAATTAAGATTGACTTACGTTTAGCAAAAAAAACACATCAGAAGACTATAGATAGAGAACAAAGAATCCGAAAGATCATTTAGTCAAAAGCCTTCACTTTGCAGATGGAGTAAATAAGGCATTCAGAGATTAAGTGACTTGTCTGAAATAACACCTGTAGAAAGTGACAGACATAGATGGTTCCCACTCAAAATCCAAGGCTCTTCTCACTGCCTAAAGGCCAACTGAATTAAATGCCTTCATTTTATAGTTGAGGGAATTGAGATTCAGAGAGATTAAATGACTTTTCTCAAGGTCCTCCTTCTTAGAAACTAACTAGCTTTTGACAGATTAGATAAAAAATGACCTGAAAATATAATTTAAAAATTAGCCTCTTGCTATTCATTCATGGTAGGTATCCAAGATTGAAAATCATCTTTAAAAGATTCTACTGAATGTTTTCTAAAGACACTTTGTTTAAAGTAAAGGGCTTCACCACTGCAAATACTTTGGGAATCACTGCGTTAAACCACTGTGGTGATTTACTGAAAACAACAAAAATTTTCAGTATGATGTCAAATAAGATTGTATCTAAGATTTTCTGAATACTATTTTTTAAATCAATTATTGATATATTCTGTTTTTGTTTCACCAATTTTCCCCCCAGTATCACTCCTCATCTCCCTCCCAGAGAGCCATCCTAGTCTATAACAATATTTTTAAAGGAAAAAAAAACCCAGAAAAAATGATCAGTTTATAAAAAAATCATAAAATGTCTGTAAAAGTATATACAATATTTCACATTTGTGGACTTTCAATATTTTGCAATGGAATGAGAGTTTCTTTTCATATCATAACTTTGTGCTATTCTTGTTTTTTGTAAGCTGCAATATTCACTTTCGATTGTTTTGTGGTTCCTTATTTCCATTTACTTTGTTGTAGTTACTGGGTAAACTGTTTACTTGACTCTGCTTTCTTCCCTCTGTCACTTTATGCAAGTCTTTCTGTTTCTCTGAATTAATCATATTCTTCATTTCTTATAGCACAGTAAAATTCCATTACACTCATGCACCACAATTTGTTTAGTTATTCCCGAATAAAAGGGTCTATACTTTGTTTCAAGTTCCTTGCTACTACAGAAAGTGCTCCTACACATAATTTTGTTTATATAGGGGAAGAATGTCATGATAGCATTCATTCTCTTTAGAGCTAGAAACTGAAGGATAATGAAAATAATTTTTCATACTTTAAAATGAGGACAGTTACTGTGACTTTATTTGCAGAACAATGCCTCAAATATGTCAAGGAAAATGTGCTCATCTCTTAGGCAACTATTCAGTTAAGGGAGGGAAAAAAAGGGAACATCGTCCTAGCACTTATTTCCAGGATATAAAGTATTCAGATAATAAAATCCGACAAGGCAATATCTTTAGCATTTGGGGTATTAAAGTAAAAATAAAGTCGGTTATAGGTAACATTTCTCTTTCTTCAAATCAGGATTCCATGATCAGCAGGTGATGTTAGCTACCAGGTAACTGAGTAGATGCAGATGTAATAGTAATGGGCTAAAAGAGGCTCATAAATAGAAAAAATTATGTTAGAGAGGCTCGTTCTTCAAAGCAACATAGCAAAACAAAATAATGAGCAAAAGAAAACTAATGTTTTACATACTGTATTTATTACCTGTCCTTATCTGATATTAGTTAACTTTAACAACTTCTATGCCTTCTGAGAATCAAATTCTCATCTCATTCTGTGGACAGAATAAATGAGGAAAATAATCATAGGCCTTTCTTATCCAGGCTATTTTTCTATGCAGTAGAAACAAGAGAAAACAAAGACAATAATTCTTAACAAACACTGATTTTGTAATTGGTTTTTATATATGTGTATACATGTATATATGTAAAGAAATATATATTTATATATACATACATATATATACACACATGCACACACACATACACATATGTATATACATATAAAATCTCTTTCATGCATTTCTTCCATTTTTATATGGAAAATGTATTTGTTCTGTGAATGTCCCCTATGAAACCTACAACATAGTAATGACCTTAGGCTATTCCTCTCTAAAATGGTTAACATTTACATACCCATGTGAAGTTTGCAGAATGCTTTGAAAAATCTTTTAATACATTTAATCCTCACATAAATCTTTCAAGTTAAGTCTAATTATCATCTTCATGTACACATGAGGAAATTAAGCCTAAGAGAGATAAAATAACTTGCCTAGAATCTTGCAGTTTTGACTTGTGTGTCTGAAGAGAGGTTCCTGATTCCGTGCCCTACTGGACTACAGCAAGCTGCCTGTCTACACATAACCCTTTCAGTTTTCCCTAGATTAAGTATAACTTCCCAAGAACATTCAGAGGAAACATGTAAGACAGTGAAGGAGCATGAGTTTATGCCATAAGGATTCAATGAAGGAATTGGGGCTATTTAGCCTGAAGAAGATAGACTGAAGGATTTTCTAGGGAAGAGGGTATAGAACACTTGGTTTCTCTCCAGAAGTCAGAAACAGAAGTAATAGATGGAAGTGGCAAAAAAGCATTTTTAGGCTTCTTGTAAGGAATAACTTCTTAACACCTAGAGGTACAAGGATCCAAAATTAGAACTGGCTGCCTTGAAGTGAAATAGGTTCTATCTTACTGGAGGTCTTTAACCAAAGACATGATCATTTCTCAGGTACGTTGCAAAGGGGATGGTTGTTTAGGAACTGGGTAGACAAGATGGACTCGATGTCCCTTCCAACTCTAAGATTTTGTGAAGTTCTCAGATTTCTCTTCAACTCCATTAACATTGGTGGCACAATGGATAGAGCACTGGCTATGGAGTCAGGAAGACCTGAGTTCAGATCAGATCTCATATGCTTTCAATCTGTGTGACCCTGGGTAAGGCACTTAACCTCTGTTTGCCTCAGTTTTCTCATCTGTATAAAATGGGAATAATAATAGCCCCACCTTCTCAGGGTTGCTATGAAGTTTGAATGAGATTATTATAAAGTACTTAGCGCAATGCCTGGCACATACTAAAAGCTACATAAATGTTAGCCATTATTATTGGTAAAGTAGCTTTCCTTTTTTCCCCTTTCCTAAGTCAGATACTTAAAACACTAACTGAAATTTCTGAACATCTCATATTTCATTTAGTAATGATTTTGTGGAAAATTACCATGCAGATCCTGTTCATGTAGCTGTCTTAAATTTCTGCTTATATTTGTATCAGCTGGAATATTTAGAAAATCAATTGGTTGTCCATATTTGTCCATGTTTATAAATTTTAACAATTTTCCTGGTATGTTTCTTTGAAAAATACCAGCTTAAACCTAGTTTAACATGATTTAAAACTTTTTCTTTGATATTTTTTCTTTAAAGATGTAGTCAAATGCCAAGTTCATTCAGTAAAAGACTCTTTTTCATATTTTATATTTTAAATTTTTATAAGGAATTTTATCATGACATATTGCCAATAGACTGATTAAACCATGTTAATTACAAATATAGTCAATAAAAATGGTTTATGACTGTGTTTTGTTGGTTCCCTGAAAAGAAATTCTGGATTCTTTGATATAGTTGCAGAATTCATTCATTCAACTAATACTTAACACATGTTTATTGAATTTATTTATGGAGTTAAAATTATTCATATTATATAACTAGCAATGTCCTCCTTTCAGGGGCAATAAGGTAGTAAAACTTGAATTCTTTTAATGTTTAATTCCCTTAATAACAATTTAGTAAATAATAATGAATTTTTTGAATGTATTCAAACTTTATTTCTATTGCACTCAAAAAGATAACTTTTTAAAAGTTCTATATGAGGGGTAATTAAGATTGAGACTTTAAAAAAATTCTATGGGCACAACTGGACAGTTAGGTGATACAATGGATAGAGTGCCAGACCTGGAGTCAGAAAGACTCATCTTCCCGAGTTGAAATCTGGCCTAAGAAACTTACTAGCTGCATGACCCTGAGCAAATCACTTTACCCTGTTTGCTTCAGTTTCCTAATCTATAAAATAGTATGGAGAAGGAAATAGCAAACCAATCCAATATCTTTGCCAAAAAAAAAACCCCAAGTAGGGGAAAATTGTTAAACAACAGTTTAACCATGTTAACTGAATTGAGTAATTCAGCAACAGGAGCACCTTATTAGTTCTATCAAGAAAATGTTCCTACAATTTGTTCTGTTTGAACAGGAAAGAACTGATTAATCAGTTCATAGGTATTAGTAGACCTAGTTCTAGTCACAGCAACATTAAATATAAGTAGAAAAGACTGCTAAGATTTAGAGTACCTATTACATTTTAATATGTTTTGTATATGAACATGATGTTACTGAGAGATTTTTAGCCATATGTGCAGATTTAGTTGAAAACACTGATGTGGAACCAGGCATGACTTTCATATTAAATATACATTAGGATGCATACACACATTCAATTCTTGTTAAATTTTTGGATGAGAAAAAGGAGGGAGAGAGAAAGAGACTGAGAATACTCATTTATTGGATGAGAGAGTCAAAATAAAAAAAAATCTCAATAAGCTAGAATTAGGGCCAAAATGGACAAAATTAAATTTGATAGAAATAAATGTAAAGTCTCTTGTAATGAACAAAGACAGGATAGGAAAGATCTGGATTTATATAATTCATTTGGGAAAACACCTGCTTATTCTAGTTGTCTGAAAACCCAAAATGAATAGAGTAATATGGATACTTTAAAAACTAAATCACAGAATAATATATTCTAAGGATGAGAACGGACCTTCTGTACCACCCAAGCTAACCCAAATATGAACAAAAATTGCCTTAACAATATAGCCAACAAGTGACCATACACTTTTTGTCTGAAGAAGGCCAGAGAAAACTGTTCTTCCCCTTAACTACTCTTTTACTCTGACTTAACTACTCTTTTACTCTTATAGTCCCAACCTGCCACTTGAGCTTAAGTCTTATCTTTTCAGATGTCCATGGGACATTTTTACTTTTAATTCATTCAAAAAATTGAAAACTTAACTTATTTTGTCTTACCCCAAGCCATCTTCTCTTCTTAATTTCACCCTTTTCAGCTGTGGTACCACTATTCTCTGTATTATCTCAGCTTAGAATCCTGGCAAACCAGAATCAGGGACTTATACAATTCTGGACTAATGGTAATGAAGAACCTTGTACTTAATCTAGTCCAGTAACGATCTAAATCATAATTCCCAGTAAAAAGAAATCAACAAGAATGTATTGATTACATTATATGCCCAGGCAATGTGCTAATCTCTCAGAGTATAAATACAAGGGAAAAAAAGAGATAATTCCTGCTTCAAGAAGTTTATATTCAAATGGGAGATGAGAAGAAAAAAAAGAGTTAAAATGATGAAGGTTGGGGAGAGAAGTTGACCAGATGAGAACATGGTAGAAAAGTCTGAAGAGTCAGAAGTAGAGTTGCTGGGAGAGGAACGAGGATGGTTGGCTTAGTTACTTCCTCAAAATGTAGGCTCTGGAAGGAATTTATGAATGGGAAGAGGAGGTAGAGACATTTTCCAGGATAAGAAGGATTTGGGGCAATGGTGGAGGAGTCTAAGTCAGAAGCTGAACCTGAAGAGTGAAGGTGTGAGCACGATATCTTCCACAATTGTCCATATGGTCTTTGTTGAAAAATCTCCTCTAATGATAGACAGTTACTCTGAGGCATTCATTTCATTCTTGGAAAGCTGAATTTTTTGTAAAGTTTTTTCTTCTATTGAGCTGAAATCCATCTTCTAATAACTCACCCACTGAGAGCACTCTAATGTTATGTAGAACAACATAATTTTGAAGGTAGCAGTTACTTTAGACTTTTCCTTTTTCTCCAGGTCAATACCAAATTAAGCCTTATCAAGCCTTCCTTTCCTCAGAAATGTTTCTAGCACATATTTCTTCTTTTCTATATCTACCTCATCAGAAATAACCTCAGAATTGGAAAAGAATTCAGAAATCTAAAAGCCTAACTCCTAGGAAGTGTTGTTCCTTATATGTAACATTGCTGAACAACAGTCATTCAGCTTCCACTAAAAAACCTACAAGTGAAGAGGAACCCATTAACTTCAACACTAAGCTCATAATATTTTGGGGAAGCTTTGTTGTTAGAAGGTGTTTTGTTTGTTTTTTACATTAAGCAGACATATGATGCAGAAATTTTAACATATTCTTCCTTTCTTACTTCTCATTTCAAGAACCATTCTGGTCCCTTTTCCACAAGACAATCCTTCAGATACTTGAAGAAAAGTACTATATTCTCCTTGTCTTCTTTCTTCTCTAGGATTAACATCCTAATTTCTTTTTACTGATCTCCAAATTTTATGGTCTTCAGCTCCTTTACTGTCTGAGTTACCTTCTATCCGATATGCTCCAGCTTACTAACGTTCTTCCTAAAATGTTATATCCAGTTCTCTGACCAAGGCAGAAAACAGCAGGATTGTCACTTCTCTGGGAAAGGAGAGACTATTCCTCTTATTATAGCCTAAGCTAACTCCAGCCATATTACATACTGCACTAATAATTTGTGTAGCGATTGTCATTGTTCAGCTGTTTCAGTCATGTCCATCTCTTTGTGAGTCCATTCAGGGTTTTCTTGGCAAAGATACTGGAATGGTTACTTCTCCAGCTCATTTTATAGATGAGAAAACTGAGGCAAACAGGGTCAAGTGACTTCCCTAGGGTCAGCTAGGAAGTATGGAGGTCAGACTTGAATTTAGGAAAATAAGTCTCCCCGACTCCAGGTCCAACACAATATCTGCTACATTACTTAGTTGCCCTAGAAACATTTTTAGATAATATTATTACTGAGTTGTCAGGCAGTTATGAAATTTGTGGTTACACAGTTGTTTTTACAACAAATGACAGCAGCAGAGGCAAAATTGTACTTTAGGTCTCATGTTCCACTGAAATCATTCATAGGCTAAAAATCTTTGAAAGTTATAAGCTCAAGTAATAAGAAGGATGTATACTATATGTCTGCTTAAGTTCAACCCAATGTTTTGTTTGATATATTTGTAGAGGCAAGGAATAAGGGAAAGAGGTCAGAGAAAATACTAAGCAATTATACAGCACCTACCGTGTGCCAGTGTGCTGAGCACTTTTTATAAATATTATCTCATTTGATTGTCATGGACACTCAGCAAGGTATGTACTATTATTATCCCCACTTTATAGTTGAAGGCACTAAGGAAAACAGAAGGTAAGTGATTTGCCCAAGTTCATGTCTGAGACTGGATTTGAACTCAGATCTTCTGCACTCCAAACCCAGTTTCTCTCTCTCTCTCTCTCTCTCTCTCTCTCTCTCTCTCTCTCTCTCTCTCTCTCTCTCTCTCTCTCTCTCTCTCTCTCTCTCTCTCTCTCTCTCTCTCTCATTGGCTGCCTCAAAAATGTAATTCATCTTTGAGAAGTAGCACGATACAGTGAAAATAAGGCTAAATTTAGAGAATTTAGGTTTGAATCCTGGCTTAGCCATGTCTGTCACTTCAGGCAAGTCCACAATATCTTTGAGCATCAGTCCTATCATCTGAAAATTAAGGGTTTGGACTAGATAACTTCACAGGTCTCTTTTAGTTCTAAATTCTATGGTTTCTTCTAAATAATTCTGTCCCTACCTAACCTGAATTTTATCTAATAACTTCCCAGGCCAGATTCAAATGAGTGGTTCCTGTGGGGGACAACCTTCTTTTAAACCATTATTTTATAAATTGATAGTACTTCCCCAAAAGCATTTAATACTCTGAGAAAGAAGCTAAGCAATTAAAAAGCACATTAAAGACCATTTACTTTAATAGAATGTTTCTTATGGTACTCAATGCAGTCAAAAATCTTCTTCAAATGACAAAGAAAGGGAGCTGAGCTTAAATGCAACATGGTCTTTGGGTGCTGAGGGAAAGAATGACTAGCTGAGGAGAATATTGCTCCACTTAGCTCCAACCTGCATCAGAGCATCCCTACTATCTTGTGTCATTTAGAACTGTCCTTGTGAGTCTTTGCAATATTCCCTATAGAAACAGATGCCGTTAGTACTGAAGTTTGATTTGTCTGAGACTAAGACCAGTCATGCTACAGTTATCAAAAGGACTATAAAGATAATGAAATGTCCCTTTTTCCTAAACTACTTGATATTTTTAATTACAATTAATTTTCTTAGTATTCCCAGCATTAGCTTACAAAGACTACAACTATATCTCACAAGAAAAATAACTAAGATTTATTGAAATACTCTTCTGTCTCCTACTATCTCAAAAATGTTCCATTATTTTGGAATTTTAATCTTTCAAAAAAAGAATCTGATGCTACTCAGAGTTATTGAATCACAGGGATAGCACAATGATCCTTCCTCCCTCATTTCCACCTAGTTCTGTCTAGACTGTAGTCAGAATACATCACAAGGCAGCCAGGTGGATATGGAACTGGACACAGAATTAGGAAGACTTGAGTTCAAATTCTGTCTTTGACATTCACTAACTATATGACTCATTTCAAGTTTAATTGTCATTTATCAGTTTCCTCATCTCTAAATGGGCATGACAGTAACACCTATCTCAAAGGGCTGTTATAAGGCTGAAATGAGGTAATATTTATGAAGCACATTGTAAACCTTAAGGTGCTTTACAAATACTAGCCAGTTATAAACATTGTGGCAAGAGAGCATTAGGGACCTGCAAAAGTACCTTAGTTATGTAGGAAAGAACCTTTCTTTCCTACAGAACTACAGAAAATTTATTTGGATGAATCTTATTTCAGGGAAACAGAAGAATTATCTTACACTAATTCTCATAGCTGGATTCCTGACTGATCATTTGTTTTGTGGGGTTTCCTTACCACTGTTTATATAAAACCAGGAGTGATGGGTGAAATAAAGACTTTTTTCAATTCAAAAAAAGAATGTTTATCATCACTTAATAATCCATCAATCAACCAATCAATCAATCAACAATTCCCTATTAAATGCTAACTATGTGCCTGGCATTGTGTAAGTCCCTAGAGAGAGCCACAAAGACCTTCCACTTCTTAATGAAACATATATAATATTTCTATTGAGTCTTGGCTGAAGATTGTACTATTATATTATATAATGTGAAATGAATGTCCTTGAAGATGATGGGATGACAGCTTGGGCATTTAGCCATAAAATACATATAGTTACAAGCCAAATATCTGCACACCTTCTTGCCAATATTCCTCTACCTAAAGGACAAGGTCATTAAGCTAATTTGATCACCATTGAAAATTAGCCCTTAACTGCTGTGCTGACATCAATACTTTTATACCTTCTTCTTTACCTCCTCTTTTTCTTTGTCCTTTTCTCAGTACTACACCTAGGATCAGTGAAAGCACCAAATAAACAAACAAAATGGTCCTGGAAATCACAGTCTAATCAGTCAGCTGAATTTCTCTATAAGGATATAGTGAATAATTTGCAAACATTTAAAAAGGCATATGGCACTGGCAAAATTCAAGGGACATTTGTAAAAAAATAAATCTAATTAAACTAATTGGATTCCTCCTGTGCCAGAGTGGAAGGAGGACTATATAAGAAATATATTGCTGCATCACATCTAATCTTCAATAAAGATTATTCTTGATCCTTTCCTAAGTGATGTTCTCATCAGCTTACTAGGAAAAATAGGGTGCAGAGCAGGCTGCTGCAGGTGATTTCAGAACTTCCTGGACAATTGTATATTCTGAATGTGTCAGCCTATGTGGTGCATCAAAAAATATGAAGAAGCTAGGGCTAATTGTTACAATGGAGGGGAAGAACAGGAAGGCAAAAGGGAAAGGGTCAACCTTAGTGTCATTGAATTTGGTTAGGGAAGGAATGACATAAACTCTAAACTGGGTATCTTGCCACACAGGAGAGTAGGGGGGAAGGGGACAAGAGGTGGGATGATGGAGGGGAGGGC
>CM053594.1:229128947-229168987 GCA_028646575.1 Pseudocheirus occidentalis | reverse complement strand
TCTAGAATTTAAAGTTCTATAATCAAATGTTAAAAAATATATATGTATACATATATAATAATTATTATTAACTACATGCAATTGGGAATTAAGATATACAGGCACTGGGGTAGGGAGATCCATCCTGCTCTACCAGAAAGTCAAAAGGGCAATGGGGGAGGACATAGGAGAGAGAAGATTGGGGGAGGGGCTATACAGTGGGATTGCTATTTTGGAGTGGTTGGTAGGGGAGAGATGGGGAGAAAATTTGTAATTAAAAATCTTGTGGAAATGAGTGATGTGAACAAGAAAATAAATAAATAAATTAAAAATATATTTATAATAGTTGGCCTTGCAAGTATTGTTTTATCCAATTTAACAAGCACGGGATATCCTTTATGGAATCTCAGACATGCAAGGAATCTCACAGCATACACAGTCCATCCCATGACTGGAATGGTGTTTTCCACTGCATCCCTAGTAGGAAATTATCCAGATTTCCCTTGAAAATCTCCACTGATAAGAATTCACTTCTCTCTGAGGAAGGCCATTCTACTTTTTGATGGTTTAAGTTGGTAGGATGTTTGTGCTTATTTTAAACCTAAATTTGCTTCTCTGGAACTTCCAGCCATTGACTTAGTTTTGTCCTTTTTTCACCATGAAAAATAGAACTAATCCCATTTTTTCACAATAGCTCTTCAACTATGCTATGGCACCTATCATGTCCATAATTTCCCTTCTCTATGCTATCCATTCTTAATTCTTTCAATGATAGGCCATAATTACAATTTTCTTGCTATTTTGTTTGTCCTTTTCTTAATGTGTCTGAGTATATCAATTTCTGTATGTCTTTATTCTCTATTCCTGTGTGCAAGGCAACATGCTATTGCAGTTAGAATCTGGAAGCCTGGGTTCGAATCCTGCCTCAGCCACTTTAAAGCTGTGTGACTCTACTCAAGTTGCTTTATCTCTCTGGGCTTCAATTTTTTCATCTGTAAAAATCATAGACTTGGACCGAACCTCTAGGGTGCCTTCCAACTCTAAGGTTAAGATTTTATCATCATAAGCTTTACTCATTTTCATGATGATTCATACTCACCTCAGTGGAAGGTAACCAAGTAGCTCATGAAATTATGCTTCTTGTTGCCATAGGAAGAACAATAATATGTATCCCATCATTTGCACTATTTGTATCTGCAAGAAGCACCTTTGTGCTATTCCTCCATTCAGTGGCAACTTCACATTTCCTGGCTTCACTTGTATCAAGAATGTCAGTATCACTATTTTGCAGTTTCTATTGTGATGCATCAACTGGTCAAGGATCTCATATTTTAGGTACCCAACACCTGATATTTATAGATGGTCTAAAAACTATTCTATTTAATACCCTTTTCCCCCTTTTTGTCACTTTCCTATCATCTTAAAAAATTGCCTGGAGCCATGTATCAGCAGCCAAACCGGCATAACCAAGACTGTTGCTAGCACAGGTTCTTGGATCTATTTTACTTGGCCATCCAGAATCTCCACCAGGGAATCCCAAGATCCTTCTCATAAGTGAGCCCCCAAAGCAAAATGCCAACTCAGAGTATATATACATTTCTCAGAGCCAGAAGGCATCACAACCCTCATGACTCAGTGCCTAATTAGAAATTAGCAAAGATGTGAAAGCCTTCCTATAAGCAAGTGTCCCCAAAGCAAGCTTTCCTTAATGGGCTCCACATGAGGCCTATTAATGGGTAGGGAGGATCTTATACCGCATTAGCATTCTAAGCCCATACTACAATGATGGCAATATTGTAATTTTCTGTTTTGTAGATTGACATAGCCAAAGAATTTACTAGTTGGTCCAACATGGTTCATGTATTTTCATGTACTTGTCATTTTAAAATCATTTAGCGGAATCTGTGATGATAATTGTTTTAAATTCCTAGAAGACTATGTCAGATTAATACAAAACTTCTCAACCATTTCTGACTAATTTTTAGATACTTGTTCTTAAACTCTGGGGTTATAATGCAAGTTTAGTAATGTATTGATATGATATAACGTTTCATTTTCAAAGAAAAACATTTCAATTTATAAAAATTTTCCTGTAGCATATCTTCTTTGTTGTCTTATCTCAATGAATCTAAATGAAAGTCATAAGCTTTTTTCTTTATAGTCTCCTTTTCTTCTGGATTTTCATTGTTCACATATTTTATTATTTAGTCCTTAAACTTCTCCTCCTGTTCCTCAGGAAGGTATTCTACTTTAGACTTTCTCTTTTACATTAGAGGCTTTAAGATCTAATTGTCCTTGCACCCCAATCTTGTGCCTCTGTGCTCATCCTTCTTCAGTCATAGCTCCAACTAGATTTCATGAATGCCTGGACTTTAAAATAGGAAACACCAACCCTTATAATCTTTTTTCTCCCCTAAGCAAATACTTTTTTTTGAGTTCAACAAATATTTATTCAAAAATGTTTAAAACATTTTTATTTTAAGTTTTGATTTCTAAATTCTGTCCTTCCCTCCCCATTCCCTGAGACAGTAAGCAATCACATATTGGTTATGCATGTGCAATTATGTAAAACATTTCTATATTAGTAATTTTGTACAAGAAGACTCAAAAGAAAAAAGGAAGAAAGAAAGTGAAAAATAGCATTGTAAGACAAATAAACACAGCACACAGGATGGTTGCTAGCACAGTTTTGTTCTTGATCTGGTCAGACAGGAAAGACACTAAGAAAGGGTTAATAATCTTACTTTATTCTAGTTTAGTTTTCTCAGAAGAGGCTGCTGAAAATGGGAGCATAACTCCTACAGCATTCCCTAATCACCCTTTTTGCAGGGGCCTGCTATAAGGTAGGCCAACTACTTCTATGTGTAAGTGGAGTCAATTGAGATAGGCACAGGTCGGGTGTACCCCTAAGTCTCTCAGTGGGTGTTAGTTGAGGCAAACACAGGTTCTCCCAAGTCTTCATGGGAGCTGATTAAAGCACAAAGAATTCCAGCTTGTGCATTCAACTCTAACACTTCCCCTAAGCTTCAATAGAGGCCAGCTGAGGCACACACAGCATTTGTGCATTCAATCATAACATGAAAATACATGAACCATGTTGGACTAAGTAGTAAATTATTTGGCTATGTCAACCCACAAAAAATGGGCTTACAATGTTAATGGGGTATAAGATCCTCCCCACCCATTAACAGGCCTCATGTGGAGCCCATTAAGGAAAGCTTGCTTTGGGGAGGCTTGCTTGTAGGAAGGCTTTCACACTTTTGCTAACTTCTAATTAGACATTGAGTCACAAGGGTTGTGATGCCTTCTGGCTCTGAGAAATGTATATATTTGAGAAATGTATATCTGAGTTGGCATTTTGATTTGGGGGCTCACTTATGAGAAGGATCTTGGTGTTCTCTGGTGGAGATTCTGGATGGCCATATATTGTGTTCCCTGACTGCTCAGATGTAAAAGCTCTCTTGATCCAGAGATATATGTAAATTCACTCTCCTAATGTTCCCCATTCACCGATCAATGCCCACCTGATTTACAGGGTAATTTTATAGGGTGACTGACAAAGAAGGCATATTGCCAGCAGTAGCCTCACAAGTTTACATCACCATATCCCTGTGTCTCACTATGCAGTCACAATGGATGTTCATATTATTCATCATGCTGCGCAAGCATGGTGATGTTTTGAACTATAGTTGTGGGAACTCATATCTAATACCTGGGAACAAGAGATTGTTATGACTATGGATACTGGGAAATTGTACTCTAAGAAATAATAACAAAAATCTACTTTATACACACTAAAATCCACCTCACACTAAAATCTCCCTTACTTACAAGCAAGATTCAGTCTATATTCAGTCAGTATCAATTCTTTCACTGGAGGTGGATAGTATGCTTCATCATCAGTCCTTTGGGATTGTCTTGGATTGTCTCAGCATTGCTGAGAACAGCTAAGCCATTCATGGTTTTTCTTTAAATAATGTTACTGTTGCTGTGTACTATGTTCTTCTGGTTCTGTTTACTTCATTATGCATCAGTTAATGTAAATCTTTCCAGGTTTTTCTGAAACCACCCTACTTGTCATTTTTACAGTGCAATAATATTCCATTATGATCATATACCACAGCTTGTTTAGCCATTCCCCAACTGATGAGCATCCCTTTGAAGTCCAAATCTTAGCCACCATAAAGAGACTTGCCATAAATACTTTTGCAAAAATAGGTCCTTTACCATTTTTTGGATGTCTTCAGGATAATGACCTAGCAGTGGTATTGCTTGATCAAAGAGTATGCAGTTTTATAGAGCAGGCAATTTAAAAAAATATATCATTGTTATCCTCCAAGTAGTCACAGAAAAATGAAATATCCAAGTCAAAAAGGACCTCTGAGGCCATCTATTTTTACCTGAACACAAATCCTTTCTGAAATGTGCCTAATGACTGCTCTTTTAGCTTCCTCTTGAAGACCTTTAGTGATAACGTGGGGGATTTCTAGAAATTTAATTCCACTTTGGGCATTTCTAATTGTTAGAATGTTTTTCATCACCTCAAGCTGAAATCAACCTCTCTGAACCTGCCATCTGATGCTCTTAGTTATTCCCTTCAAAGCCAAATAAGAAATATAGCTTCCTATTCATATGACAGCTCTTCAAATATTTGAAGAAAGTTTTCATAATTTTTCAAAAGTCTTTTCCCCCCCAGGTTAAGCACCTTTAATTCTTCCATTTATTTTAGAATGACAGTTTTTTCTTTATTCTTTTAGCCACTCTCTTTGGAAGAAATTTAAATTTGCCTGTATCCCTCTCACGGGTATGCTTGGAGACAGCAGTAACCAGTTGAAGAGTCAATCATTAACATTTCAGTGTGAACATTTAAACCTCAGAAATCACCAAATACTGTGCATCAGGGCTTGATTATTATTTTGTTAATTATCTAGCCAAGAAAATTATGGGGAAAATGTTAAGAATACAGATTAAACTTAAAAATGTATGCATGTTTTCCCCACTAGAGAATAAACTGTTCAACATTTACCAGCACATCCCTAGAAATGTGGCATCTTGAATTGAGTACAACTTGTGCTATGTGCATTCATAGTTAGCATGTATAACTGGCAGAAACACAAATATAGCATATTCTTTGAAGGACACCATCAGATTCACATTGTTCTTTTACTGGCTGGAAGTAAAATCTTAAGTTCTCTGACATTCCTATTGGTGGCCCTTATTTCCAGTTTCAAGTACATAGTTTGTTACTATGCTCATTACCAGTTGCTGGGAATCCTAAAAATGGTCTTATTTATAGTTGTCTTTTTGTAATTTATCACAATATAATTCTAGTATATTTAGTTGACTCTGGAAATGAGAAGATTCCTTCCAAAATCTGAATACAAGCACAAGCTGTCTATATTATCATGAAAGAGTCTCAAAGAAAATCCAAATAGCAGACAATTTTTCTCCTGCTTTCTCGTCTGTCTCCTAATGAAAGACTTCTCACATTATTCCCATTTTTATCATTTCCCTGACTGTGGTCACTAATCCTTGTTGATCAGACACACAGTGACCATTGAATGAATATTTACTTTAATTAATAAAGACATGATAGTCAATTAGTTAAACCTTATGATTTTCCCACTAAAAACTAGCTACCCAGATGCGACTAATTCGTAAGTGGAAACAAAAAGAAAAGAACTATACCTAAGATATCCAAGCTCTTGGAGGAAAACACTTATTATATAGGAAATCATGGAATCAAGAAACAAATCTTTAAATTGAACTAATTTCATTTGAATTCTGACTGATAAAACCAAAGCTGTCTCCAATAAAAATAAATTATAGTATATTATCTAAAGCTTTGGATTATTTAAATAAACTTTTACCAGCTATTAAATTTTAAGCAATTTATATGGTATGGATAGAAATGTTTAGTCTTAGAATTAGTATCTACAACTTAAGAAATAAATCTTTTAAGTCCTCATGAATTGAAATGATTAAATATCTAATAATGTGTGGATTTATTAGTAAAAGGAAAAAAGATAATCTTTCTTTGGTAATTTACCAAGTGATCCTGAATAAATGAAAATCGTTGGGCTGTTACTATTAGAACCACTCCATTGATCTTCACTACATTCATCATAGTTTTACAGTTATTTCTAAGACCTTAAGCACACAAATGTCAGGATATTCAGAGTTATGCTTCCCACTGCACTATAATATGTCCACATTGCCCAAGAGTAATATCTTATTGCTATCCATGGTGTCCACATTAATAACCTAATATCGAACTGTGCTGTGGACAAGGTACGGTTGTTGAGAGGGAATCACTTATGTTTTTCTGACTTTGGGCAATTTGTAATGGAAGTCATTAACAAGAATCCTTTAATTTCTTATTTAAAAATGATAAAAGTATAGAACCAAAGAAAGGAATAGACAGCACAGTAATGAAAATATGTAATATATTAAAATATAAATCCAAGTAATATTTCACAGGTATTGCCCATGTAATTCATTCATCACAGAGATGCCAAAACATTCTTCCTAAAGTACGTATCTGCCCTGATCAAGCATCTTTGGTGGTTTTCTGTTGTTTTTTAGTTAAAATACTGATTACTGAACTTATGTGTTATAAAGCCATTTATTATCTGGCTCCAGATTGTCTTTGCAGGTTTCATTAACAATATTCCCCTTCAGATAACACATTCCATACAAACTGGCTTACTAGGCAATTGGCACTCCACTTTCTGTCTCCATGCCTCCCCACAGGCTATTTCTCATATTTGCAATGTACTTCTTCCTTATTTTCAACTCAGAGAATTCCTGGTTTCCTTTAGGGAACAGTTCACTCCCACTTCCCATGGGGTGCCTTTGCTGATCTTTGTTATTGCTCTCTCCTTCCTTAAGTAATCATGTTTGACTTATCTAGTTATATGCTCTAAGCCTCCTCTCTCCCCAAACAGAATGTAGGGTCTGAGTGAAGGGGTTGTTTTTCTTCTTATTTATGTAGTCTTAACCTCTAGCTTAGTGCCTTAATTATAATAAGTGCTTAATAAATATGTGTTGGATTTAGGTTGATAGAGTAATGCCATACCTAAAACCTTCACTTGAAAAGCCGTGTTGGGAGTTAATTCTTTTCTGTCCTTGAGGGTCTGAATCAAATATTTTTTCCCTATAAATTGTTCCTTATTTGACAACTCCAATACATACCAATATTTTACTTCCTTGGATTCCCATATTACTCACTAAACAAGTTATAACCTGTCTGTGTCCACAAAATGTCAAAGCCAGAAGGGGTATCTCTACAGTACTCCCAATAGAGAGCTAACAGATGAGAGATAGAGAAGAATAAGTATATTTCAGTTCTATCACAAACTAATCCAGAAAAAAATAGAGGAAGAGCACTACACTAAGTAGTATTAGGTAAATGCAGAGAAAAACTATAGTTGATATCTTTTTTCTGACCCAGATTGGCATCAGGATATAGAAAATTCCGCATACTGGTGGGTATAAATAGGTTCATCCATGAAGGTCAGCAAAGAAACATAGGTAGAATAGGATTGGGGCAACACAGCAGCATGGAAAGGTTGGACCATGGGTGAGCTTTGACTCTGAATGGGAACAGAAGCATGTGGATCTGGACTAGGGTCAACAGCTATATACTGTCTTAGCATAGACCAGGGGCAAGCCTCTAGTTCTGCCTCTCTTAACTTTTGAAGAAAACTGAGAAGGACTGGGATCAGGATTTGTATACTTGACCTCTGATCAGAGAAGTTTTGCAGGTAAGTTAAGAAGGGCCCCAAATTGGAGTTGAGAGCTTGAAAAACTTATACTAAGAGGGCAACAAGTATACCACATTCTAGGTCAGATCCCTTGTGGGGCTGAAAGTTTGCAGCTCATTGGAATGAAATGTGCCTAAGGTCTTTGTAAAATACAGAATTTAATACTTGGAGTAATTAGGAACAGGTCCTTAGATAACAGAAATCAGGGTTAAATAAAGGCCCCACCATTCAGTCCAAAAGAATGAAGAGCCTGGCCCTGACCAAAAAAAAAATCACCATTCAGGAAGTAGAACGGAAAAAAGAGTAAACAAAAGAAGATACAGATGATAAGTAAATATTATGGATCCAAGATTTCCCAACAAAAAATCCAGAAAAAGTGAGTAGCTTCAAAATACTGTAAAGCCTTAAATGAAAACACAGCTTCTCTATAAAATCAACTATAATTCATAGACAATATAAAGCAAAAATTTTAAAATTATATAAAAGAAATGAAAGCTTAGGGTGGCTAAGTGACACAATGAATAGAGCACTGGTCCTGGAGTCAGGAGGACCTGAGTTCAAATCCAGCCTCATACTTAACACCTATTAGCCATGTGACCTTGGGCAAGTCATTTAACCCCATTTATCCTACATCCCCCCAAAAAACACAAAACCAAACCAAAACAAAAAAACAAAAAAAAATGAAAGCTCTCAGAGAAAGATATGGATAATAAATTAGACATTTAACACAAGACCTTGTAGGACACTAAACAGCTTAATACAGGTTAATACTTAACCCATTAATAGATTCTCTGAAAATTAGAATGCATCCAAGAATAGAAAAAGTAAAGTTTCTTACAAGTATAGGGAAAAAAATAGGAATCATTAGAAAACTGAAAAGCATAATAAAAAACAGCCTGGATATTATATTATAATAAATCATGAAAAAATTATCTGTTGAAATCAGAAAAGAAAGTGAAAATAGGAGAAATTCACTTACTTTCTGAAAGAAAAACCAAGATAAAAAAAAATTCCGAAGTATGCTATAGGCGCAATATAGAGCTTTCAAGTCAAAGAAAACTATTGTAAGCACTCAGAAAGATTGTTAGTACCAAAAACCATGGTCAGGATCACTGCCACTAGAAAGGAACTGGAGAATATGGAACAATATATTCCAAAGGGCAAAAGATAAAGGCTTACAACAAAACCCAATTTACCTGGCAACATTCTGTAAGGGGAAAATGAGCCTTTTATGAAACAGAGGCCTTACAAGCATTCCTGATTAAAAGAGAAGAGCCAAACAGAAACTTTGAAATGTAAAAGGATTAGCGAGTCAAAGTTTTCTTTTAAAGAAATAAAATTATATATACAAACATCAAAAATGAAAAAGAGAATTCATAAAGCTTGAAGTAGAAACAAAGGATATCATTAGAGATTATTTTGCCCAAATACATCCTAAGAAAACTAACAATGAAAATAAAATGGATGAGCATTTATAAAAGTATGAAATACCCAGATTAACAAAAAGAGGATTTAAATAACCCAATATCATAAAAAGAAATTAAATGATGAATAAAATTCCTAAGAAAAAATTAAGACTAGATAAATTTGAAAGCAAATCGTATCAAAATCCCAATAACAATAACTACTACAAAAATGATGTGAAAATAGGAAAATAAATAATCCTACCAAATTCCTCACTGAAAATATGATATTGATACTTAATTTAAGTGGACAGAAAAAGAACACAAGGTACTATACCTAATTAATATCAATGCAAAATTTTAAAGGACATTTTGATTTATTCCTACTTATTAGATTTTGTTGTTTTCCTAGTTAACTCATTTCCATGGAAGTCTTGTGGCAATCAACATTTATATATCCCTGTTCATTAAGATTCTATTAGTGATAAAAGAGAGAGATAATTTTTCTAAAGATTAAACTGAGGTTATATATTTTTTTCAACCATAACTTTTCTTTGTTATTCTGCAAACTATGTGATTGTATGTATGGAAGAGAAGTAATTCTTCAGTTGACCAAGTTCAGGGAAGAATCAATTCATAGCTTCTTCTTCCCTACTGCTGGGAAGCATCTTAGCATGCTAACAGACATACCATTAATATTACAAATGAATCTTCACTCCTGACCAGCTGGGGATTACAAAATTGTCATTATATTTTCAGCCAAAGGCAGTATTTTTCAACTTCCAATCTGGTAAATTTATAAAAGCTTGCCAGTATCACATTTTCCTAAAAATGTATGTGTTTAAATTTGCAAAGTAACTTCATGTGAGTAATTATTGATTTTTACTGGCATTTCTGCCATTGTTATTCTTGTGTATTTTAGTGTAGTTTGTCATAATGATTTTATTTTGTTTTATTCATTAGTTGTTAACTAGGATTGTCCATTTTTCTGTAACTACAGTGTTTGGGTTATTAATAATATAGCTGACATCTAGCAATTTACATAATCTTATTTGATCTTTACAACATTTCTGAAGTGTGCATTAAAATATTACTACCCCAATTATATAGATAAGAAAATTGAAGTTCTAAGACATCAAGTGGCTTGCACCAAGTCATATTGACAGTAAATGCCAGAATTGAGATTTAGTCATGTCTGCTGGCTCCCATACCAATGTTCTTTCCACAATAATGTACTGTTATTCACTGTCAGGCACAGAATGATTCCTGTTTACTTATAAAATGCCATTTTCATGCAGGGTAATTGTGTTACCTTAAGCAGCACCTTGCACTTTCTTGTGTGGATGCCAAGTATAATTTTCACATAGAATGATTTTTATCATAAATAGAAAAATCACAAAACAAAATGTCTTTTAGCAGCAAAAAACTATATAACCAGTTTATCCTTAAGACTCCATATTATCCACAGGGACATTAACAAAAGGGTTCAATACAGCCAAATAAAAATCTACTAAACATAAGGAAAACATGAATGGAAAAGTGCTGTTATTTAAAATGTTGTTATTGTTCAGTTGTTTCAGTCACGTTTGAATATTCACGACCCCATTTAGGTTACTGTTAGCAAAGACAGTGGAGTAATTTGCCATTTCCTTCTCTAGCTCATTTTGCAGATGAGAAAACTGAGGCAAACAGGGTGAAATGACTTGCCTAGGGTCATAGCTAGTAAATGTAAGAGGCCAAAGTTAAACTCATGAAGATGAGTTTTCCTGACTCCAGGCTTGGTGCTTTATCCATTGTACCTACCACCTGGCTGCCCCAGTTCAAGAATAAAAAACCCGTTAATATTTTGGTCCGTCTATTTCCTTATGGCTTATTCAAGAAACATAGAAATGAAAAATCCAATTCTATGTATTTTAATCAATTATGATGAAAGGAAAAGAAGTTTATATCCATTTCCAAAATGATTTAATCTAGTAAATTAGTTTGTCATGGGATTTGCAAAGCAAAATAGAAAGGGAAAACAGAATTAATGCACACAAAGGTTACATAAAAGAAGGCAGGGATAGAGACTGGCCTGTGGTAGATTTTCTTGGCACAGAGACCTTGCTAATAAGAAAATTCCCTCAGTCTATCTGCCAAGACAAACCCAGGAACTATATGAACACAATTACAAAACACTTTCCCACAAATGAAGTCAGATCTAAATAACTAAAAAAAAAAATATCAGTTGTTCATGGGTAGGCCAAGCTAATATTATAAAATGATAATTCCACCTAAATTAATTTACTTATTCAGTGCCATACCAATTAAACTACCAAAATTATTTTATAGAGCTAGAAAAAAATAATAACAAAATTCATCTGGAAAAACAAAAGGTCCAGAATATCAAGGGAATTAATGAAGGGAAATGCAAGGGAAGGTGGCCTAGCCATATCAGATCTAAAATTGTATTATAAAACAGCAGTCATCAAAACTACTGGGTATTGGCTAAGAAATAAAGTGGTAGATCAGTGGAATAGGTTAGGGACACAAGATACAGAAGTCTATGACTTTGGTAATCTATTATTCTTCGATGAACCCAAAGACTCTAAGTTCTGGGATAAGATTCATTATTTGAGAAAAACTGCTGGGAATCTTGGAAAATAGTATGGCAGAAACTAGGCATAGACCAACATCTCACATTGTATACCAAGATAAAGTCAATGTGGGTACAAGATTTAGACATAAATGGTGATATTAAAAGCAAACAGGAAAGCAATGAATAGTTTACCTGTCAGATCTATGGAGAATGGATGAATTTATGACCAAACAAGAGATAAGAGAACATGATGAAATGCTAAATGGATAATCATCATTACATTAAATTAAAAAGTCTTGTAAACATAACCAAGGTTAGAAGGGAAGCAGAAAGGTGGGAAACAATTTTTATCACTAGTGTCTCTGATAATGGTTTATTTCTAAAATATATAAATAATTGAGTCAAATGTATAAGAAAAGATAAACAGGCAGACTTCAGAAAAACCTAGAAAGACTTATATGAACTTACGCTAAGTGAAGTGAGCAGAGTCAGGAGGACATTGTACACAGAAACAGAAACATTGTGGGATGACCACCTTTGTCAGACTTTGCTCTTCACAGCAATGGAAGGATCTAAGACAATTCCAAAAGACTCATAATGGAAAATGCTATCCACATTCAGAGAAAATACTATGGAGTCTGAATGCAGATTGAAACATACTATTCTCTCTTCTCTCTCTCTCTCTGTCTCTCTCTCTCTCTCTCCTCCCTCTCTCTTTTCTTTCTCATGTTTTTTCTCTCTCTCCTCCCTTTCTCTCTCTTTTCTTTCTCATGTTTTTTCCTCTATGGTTCTAATTCTTCTTTACAACATGACTAATGTGGAAATATGCTTAATATGAACGTATATGTGCTGCTTATATCAGCTTACACATCTCTTTGGGGAGGAGGAAGAAAAGGGAGGGGAGGAAAAGTTAGAACTCAAAGTCTTATAGAAGTGAATGGTGAAAACTAAAAAAAAAATAACGAAATTTATTTAAAATAAGAAAACTACCTCTATTATTATGGGTAAGTATCTTCTCTCTAGTTTATAGTCCTTTATTTGGAGGGGGGAGAGCAGGACAATTGGGGTTAAGTGACTTGCCCAAGGTCAAATGGCTAGTGTTAAGTTTCTGAGGCTCGAATTGAACTCAGGTCCTCCTGACTCCAGGGCCTGTGCTCTATCCACTATGACACTTAGCTGCCCTTCCTCCCAATTTATAGTATTAAATCGTTTTCTAGACCATTGAAGGGCTTAGTGACTTATTCAGGGTCACCTTATAAAAAGAAGTTCATGCAAACCCCATTACTAATATGTCTATTACAATCTAGATATGAAAGAAAGGCTAAGTAGCCCACATGTATATATACATTCGACAGCGGGTACACTGTTAGAATATGATTTTAGGGGAATCTGATCATATATGTATGTATGCACATATGTAAGCATTTCTGTGGCATGGCAGAAGAGTTTTGCATATTTCACATGAATGCAAACAATTTTTCAATTTTCAGCAATAGTTATTAGCTACAGAGTTGATGCTATTCTCTTTTTGCATATACTAATAACAACTAATGTTGGTGAAGGACTCTTAAGATTTGAAGAATACTTTACATATGTTATAAAATTCTGGTATACTAGTGACCTTAACTTAAAAATAGTAACCCATTTCTGTAGAGATGATCACTTGTAAGTAGCCTAAGGCGGTGACATGGTATTAGAGATTCTTCTTCACTTTTTAAAACATGCAGTTCTTTTTCTCTCATGCATCTTTCATAAATATCCAGCCTCATTGTGATATTACCTTGCTATTTAATAATAAAATACAACTTACTGTGAGATTAAACAAGTATGAAGGTATTCAGGGAGGAGAGGGGAGCATATGATTTAGAGCTTGAAGGGAATTAAGAGATTATCTATTCCAACCCCCTCAGACTAATTTCCAATATAAAAGGGAGGATTCTAAGAGACTTAGGAGATGTCTAGTATATGATAGTAAAAAGAAAGTTTAATTTTCAGTTTAAGGGAGGTCTTCTTCCTTATCTTATATATGAATACTTACATAAAGTAAGACCTTAGAGCACGTAATCCCTCTGAGCCTCAATTTCCTTGTTTGTAAAACTGGTACAATGCTGATCTCACAGAACGGTTGTGAGGAAAGCCTTCAAAAACTTGAAAATATTATAGAAATGCAAGTTACGTAATGAAGCAAAATATTCATGGACGATTCTTTTAAGGAAAGTGAAGATGTCTGAAAAGAGATGTACAACTACCAAATAATATTTCTGCTTTCTCATCTCCATGAAATACAATGGTCTACATATATATGAAAGGTGTCTACAATGAAAACATGAAAAGGAGAACAGGTAGGACTTCAGAACCATTTATTAATGATAAATAGCTTCATTATGAGAGGTATCAAGAAGGTAACTTTCTAATTTTTACAATGGAGATTTTAAAAAACAGTATTTGACAGTAGAACAAAATGCATCCTTGAAAGCTCTGTTGAAAGATTGTGATACACATATATACATGTATATGCACACATAAATGTACATATATATATTCAAGATTAGTCAAGATGTCATGATATAGAAGATCTGACAGTTTTAACTCCTTAAGTCTTAGTATCAGTTGGTATTTTAAGAGGGTAAATAAGCATATACTCATATGTACTCAGCGAGGTTGTTTGCTATTGGCATGGAAGGTTTCTGATTGATTTTGTTTCCTAAATACTGCTGTGTACATATTACATCATGCCAATTCCACAACATTCCCAAACATGACAATGTCTCCTTAGAGGAATCCACAGGTGCAAAAAAGACATAATTATTTTCACTAGGAAGACAAAGTGGATGAAAAATGTTAAATTCACAAGTGATTTGGGATAATCTAGTTATAAAATCTTTTGTCAAAGGTGTAGATTACCACTCCTCCCACCAATAGTTTTTTATATTTTGTT
Organism: Pseudocheirus occidentalis; assembly: GCA_028646575.1. Taxonomy (NCBI): domain Eukaryota; kingdom Metazoa; phylum Chordata; class Mammalia; order Diprotodontia; family Pseudocheiridae; genus Pseudocheirus; species Pseudocheirus occidentalis. Next base: position 229,154,323 of record CM053594.1, on the reverse strand, counting down.
TATACTTATTTTACGTTTGTGTAAATGTTGTTTCCCTCTATAGAATACAAGCTCTTTGTAGGTAAAAATGTCTTCATTTATGTCTTTGCATCCTTGGTACCTAGCACAATACTAGCAAATAGTAGATTTTTGATATTGTATATATTTCAACTGATTGAAAGGACCTATAAAACATCATCTAGTCCTTTTTTTATATTTCTGGAAACTGATGCAGAAAGATGGAAAATGACTTTCCCATGGTCATATGTTAATAAATATAGAGATTGTTCAACCCATGTTTTTTTTTACTTTGAGTTTATTTCTGTCTTTATTAAACCCTACTTATTTTTGTTATAGCCAAATAGTTTGGTTACTTTAAGGGTCATGTTGCAAAATCTTGACTTTTATGGAGTCTATCACCTTAAGAAAGTAAGCCTGAGAAAAATAAGAAGCAATTGGAGACAGAAACAATTATTTTGCATCATTCTAGTACAAAAGGCAACTATGCAAATCAGATCATAAGGAAAAAGGGACATGAAGAAAAGATATAAATAAAGTTTAAAACTGCTCTTGAAGATAAGAGGACATTAGGCTACAGAAAATTGTGAGTCTCCTTTTTCCTACTGTGTGCTGGGGCACTGGTACAGAAAACTCAACACATTCAAAATGAGTCCATTTCTCACCCATTCAAACATTAGCTCCTCCTGAAGTCCCTACAATTCTGCTAAGCATCAAGACTTGAAAAGATCAGCCATCCTTAACTGCTCCTTATTCCTTGCAATTCACATCCAACTAGCTAACAAATCTTGTTGATTCTCCAACACTTACCTCTCATTTGCGCTTTAAAAAAAATCTTCACCTGCACAGTCATTATTATTATGTACTTGCTCTTTGTATCTTATTTCTGCACATCTAGACTCCTGTGATACTCTCCTAACTCTGTTCCCCCTGAAGAATTCTAGGTTACCACAAGATTAATACTCCTAAAATACCTTTCTGACAATGTGATTCTTTTACCAAAAACATCTTATTACTTCCTTCTGGTTACTATATTCTAGTTTAAATTGTTTAATAATAGCAGTATATGTAGTGTGCTTTAAACTTTGTGAAACACGCTGTATATCCTCTCTCATTGGATCCTTGCAACCTTGGGGGGCAGGTGCTACTATCATGACCATTTTATAATGAGGAAACAGGCATATAGAGGTTAACCCAGGGTCACATCGATAGTAAGGCCATATTTGAAGTCAGGGCCTCGTGACTCCATTGTGCCACACAAAATATTCAAGGCAACAAATAATCTGACCCCACTCTACTCACATGATAATATTGGTGGTGATCAAAGGAATATTGTTAATACAGTTTAATTACATTCCAGCCATATACTTAACAAAGTCTCTCATGATATCCTTGTGGAAGATGTGTAGATTTTAAATGAATGATATGGCCTCCAGTGTAAAGAATGACTCTCCTTTTGACTTCAGGCCCCCAGTCTTTTGCTGTCACTGTCCTTTGAGGCTAAAGGAGAAGCTCTCTCCACTCTATGATGAACATTCTCACACCTGATCACACCTTTTATATCCTAGTGACTCTGAACTCTTATAGATCATCACCCAAATCCTATTCCCTAGCCTCCTACCACCTGGTTCTTCATTTCCATCCCCCTCAACACTCCTGTCCCAAAGTTTCATCCTAACTCCACCCAGGCCTTCCACTGTACCCTCTGGTATCCCTGTTCAATAGGCAACAATTTTGCTTTATCTTTAAACTTTTTTTCTCCCATTCTTTCCATCTACTAGCTCTCATTGAAACATGGCTTCCCCCTGATTACACAGCATCACTGGCTACCCTTGCCAAATATTGTCTGTACTTTCATTCACTCTCCTACGCTCACTAGTTGGGGGGGGGGCAGGCAGGAGATGCGGAATACTCTTTGCTTCCCTTTGTCACTTCTAAGTTCTCCCCATTTTCCCACCATTTAGTAGCTTCTCTTCTTTCAAGATTCAGAATATTCATATCTGTCACCCAATAGTGGCTGTTTTCTCCAGACCACTAGGTCATTCCCCTTCTTTCCTCAATGAGTTTGATATTTTGTTTACAGTTTTTCTCTCCTCCCTAACATCTACTCTCATATATATTTCAACATACATACTGATTCTCCCTCAAATACCCCAGCGAATCAGTTCTTCAACCTACATATCATGAGCTACTATTCCTCTACTCCATCTCAGCAACACTCAAAGATGGTCATACCTTTGATCTTGGCATCACCAACAAATGTACTACATTCATATTCAAGAATTTTGAAATCTTTGTATCTGACTGTAATAATAATTTTCACTTCTCCCTCTGGCTTCCCTTATAAAACCTCACTCTTCATCTGTGTCACGGCTTATAATCCCTTGACCTCTCAGCTATCTCCCAGACCATCTCTCCTGCACTTGGCACTCTCTTCTTTGATTTCTTGGTGAATCAATTTAACTTAACACTGTCTTCCACTCTTTTAAAATATTTTATTTTTTTCCAATTGTATGTAGAACACTTTTAACATTCATTAAAAAAATTAAGTTCCAAATTCTCTCCCTCCTCTTTCTTCCCCCTTCATTGAGAAGGTGAGTAATTTGATATAGGTCATACATGTACAGTCATGCAAAACATATTTTGATATTAGTCTTGCTGTGAAAAAAACAGAAAAATAAAGATAATAAAAAAAGTATGTTTTGATCTGCTTTTATACTCTTCAGTTTTTTTCTTTGGAGCTGGATAGCATTTTTCATCATAAGTCATTCAGGACTGCCTTGGATTATTGTATTACTGAGAATCCTTAAGTCATTCACAACTGGTCATTGTACAATATTGCTGTTATTGTGTACAATGATTTCCTGGTTCTGCCTATTTCACTTTGTATCAGTTTATGTAAGTCTTTCCAGGTATTTCCAAAAGTATCTTGCTCAGTATTTCTTCTAGCACAATAGTATTCCACGACAATCATATACTACAACTTTTTCAGTCGTTTGTCAAATGATGGGCATCCCCTCAATTTGAAATTCTTTACTACCACAAAAAAGATCTGCTATAAATATTTTTGTATATATAGGTCCTTTTCCTTTTTTAAAAATCTCTTTGGGATACAGACCTAATAGTGGCATTTCTAGGTCAAGTATTAGAAAGTCTGTCATATAAAAGATAAATTGGAAATTCAATGTGGATTCAGAGGGCAAGTAGAAATCAAAAGGAAGCCTGTCAGTCAACAATCATTTATTAAACACCAGCTATGTGCCAGGCACTGTGCTAAGCATTCTGGATAAAAAGAAAGACAAAACCAGTCCCTGCGCTCAAAATGTTTCCAATCTAATGGAGAGGCTGGCTTTATATAAAGCATTAGCAATGAAAGTTTCCAACAATAGGATGGATTATTGGAAGTGTCCAAAAAGGGACAAGATGGTAACTTAGGAGATTTTAGAGGGGATGTCTACAGAGGGGAGTGAATTGACCTATAGGGTTTCATCTAGTTCCATGAATCTCTAATGCAATTGTTCCAGCTTAGGTCACCACACTTCCTTATGTCAGTCCTATGTTACAATCAAGCAAGTCTACTCTTTTTTACCATTAGTATGTCTTGCACCTTCTCACTTGTAGCTTTTTGCTCACTGATTCCATCTACTTAGAACGATCTTTAAAAAATTTTTTTAATCAAGTCACACTGGCAGTCTGGTGAAGCCTATGGATCCCTGTTTAAAAATATTTTTAAAAGCATAAACCAAAATATATAGTATTACAAGGGAGGGAATCTGGGTTTATTGAAATATAGTTCTATCTATCTATCTATCTATCTATCTATCTATCTATCTATCTATCTATCTACCATCTATCTAGTCACAGATACCAGGTCTTAGAACATCCTATATTCTCTACTCTTCTGTTTTTTCTATCCATTTATCAATGACCAGTTTATAATTCACTTCCTCTTTGAAACTGTTGCTTATCAATACACCTAAAAAAAACTATAAAACTTTTGGTTGAACTTCCTTTCTACCCATCTCATGATACTTACTAAATTGCTTTGTATGGCCATAACTCCTCTACTTGATTATAAGCTACTGGAAAGATAGGATAATATTTTACTCCATCTGTGTTTCCACAGCAACTAGCACAGTGTTTTGCAAATCTTAAGCAGTGGAGAAATACTCCATGAAAAAACTGATATTGTAATTGAATACTCATCATTTAGCCATTGAGAATGAAGAGAGCTAAAGTGGTCTGGGAAAGCCTAGATGCAGAAAGAGAATAAACAAAACAAATTATTAGGTGAACTCCACAACAACTTAAATGCCAAAGTTCATCCTTCGTATTTATGTTTTAACTTTTTTTTCCCTCAACAAGTTCCATTGGGATCTTCTTGATTTGCCTTTTAAAATAAATTCAACTAATTTCTATTTGGTTCTTTTATGTGTATTTCTTTATTGATGTCACTAGAGACCTTGTGAAGTAGCATGTCCTTGTTTCCGTTAGTTTTTAATGGCCAGATGAAGTCTGTACCTCTTCTGACTAATGAAATCTCACTAAGCCCTAAGTGTTTATTGACTCACTAAGTGAAAGTTTTTTTAAAATGGATTTAGTTATGCAACATAAACATTCTCAAAAAAACTATTTTAATTTAGCTACAATACAGGGACATTGTAAAGACCTATTTCAAAGTTATTTGCACAAAAACTTTGGCCAACAATAAAAACAAAACCCCTTTTACTTGGAACCAATTGTTTTCATCATGAGGAATTCTGATTTTTCTAAAACCATACAACTTGGTAATTTGTACACATATTTTCCAAAGTTTCCTAATTCTGAAAATTTTCTGAATGTTCCTCTTTCCATCCTGGATAGCTTGGGAATGAATTGATGCCAGCTATTTGTCGACTAGATGAGGCATTTCCTTACAGCTGATGTTTACAAGACACAGCACACAGGGATTTGTATCATTTCTTAGGAGCTTCATACAGTCGAATGCTGACTGTTTTAAAGACTGTCATGATGACTCATATTTCAAAATCTAGGGGAACCACAACTGTAATCTACCACAGTGGTCACACTCAATAATGATAAAGTAGAAAAAACCCCAAAATCTACCATTATTAGAGGAATTAGAAATTAAATTTGTTGAAGAAAACCTACTCTGTGCAAGAAGTATTATCTTGAAAAGGACAAAAGCAGACTGCTTTGATTAAAGTATGCATCAAGCTAATTACTCCCTCTCAAAGGCACATTCAAATCTTATCAAAGTCCTTGTTTAATACTTTCCATCTTCTTCAGTGAACCAAACCGATTGAGTAGATTCATTGTTCAAAATAATTAACTACCATTGTCACAAATCAAATTTACACAGTTTAGGAATGAATCATGCATGACCTACTTGCATTCTCTGCTGGTCTCCTGTCATGGCTTGTGGTTCCATGTTTTGCTTAGTGACCTTGCTGATCATTTTATACCTAGAAACTAGGCTAAGAGTTTTAAGTTATTTTCCTAAAGGAAAAATATTTTTTTTAAAACCATATCCTTGAATATCATTAGGGCATAGGTAATATAATATGGTAGTATCTGGATAGAGAGTTCATGAAAGGTGATGAAATCAGGAATCATTCAAGAGCTACATGCAGTCAAAGACTATGTAACCACCCAAGAAAAATAGAAGGAAAATAGGAAGTTACACTTTATAATTAAGAGACATTTGCAAAATAAAACCACCTGTATTGCTCATGATACCACTCACATTTCAGAAAAAGCTTTGAAAAGTTTTACTGAGAATATTAAACAAGATTAGTGACATACACAGAGTACCTATTAAGGACTATTGATTTGAAGGTAATCCTTTGAACTTCTAAGACTGACTTGCATGAAACTGAGACAATGCTGGTTCTTGGTGCCAAGCTGTGATATTTTTATTTCCCTTTTTGATCTCTGTAGCACCAGTTTCACACTGGGCAGCTCCCCTGATGTGAACCTAAGAGAAGACATGACTGAGAGTCACACAGGATTTGTAGTCATGGAAGGACTACAATCTGGGTCATTGGAAAGAATACTCACATCAATAAAATCATAAATTCATTGGAATAATATATTATCCTCAGTGCTTGAAAATACATCATGCAGATAAAATGAGTTATATAGGCCTGGACTGAACTCTAATACACATAAAAATTAAACCTTTGTCTGTAATTGATACAGTACAATAATACTGTACAAATACAGTACAAATCATGGAAAGATACTTTTCTTATTTGTTTGAAATATTTGTTTAAATCTGAGTCAAAGAAGATCAACAAAGAGCAATTCTAATAAAAGGCCAAGATAGTTTTTTGGGTAGGTCAAAGGTTATATTACTTGATTTACCTTTAAGTGGAGTGAGTATAGGCCAAGAACCAGGAATATTTTTCTTTCAGAAAATAAAATGGACATGCATTCATCTGTTGTTTTATTTAAAGAACTTCAGACAGTACAATGTATATCTCAGTGATACTTCACAAATATTAATGGAAGGATGATGTCACAGAATTAGCCTAAAACCCTTAAGCATTTACTATGATTAAGACACTGTTGTAGGTGATGCAAATGCAAAGACAGAGATGAAATAGTCCTTGTCCTAAAATCCTACTTGGAAGAGAAAGCTGTCACTGTTATGTTGTCAACAGAAGTTAAACTACTGAATTTATACCAATTAATATCATTGATAATAATAATTAAGGGTATTATCTATGAAGAAGAATTTAGAATTAAACTGAATTGGAGATATGCAATTTTATTTATAAGAGAGGAAAACAGTGTTTTGAAATCTATGTGGAAATTTATTGTTAATTATGTAATTATCTGTTAAATTTCGATAGCTCACTAATACACACACAAACCTTCAAAACAAAAATCAACTAACCCCAAAAGTCATTCAAAAGAAAATTCTCAATTCTGGGGTGTGATTCCTGGTTCTGCTCCCTAATGACTCTTTGGCCTTGAGAACGTTATGTTTTTGAACCTCCATTCCTTTAACTATAGCAAGGAGACAATAATTCTTGTGTAGGGAATTCTTGTGTAAAGGAAATGCTTTACTATAAAGTACCATATAAATGTGAATGATAGTCTATTAAATAACTTTTGTGATGAAAACATTAAACAAATGTTAAAGCCATAACTGACAATTCAACTTGAGAAACTTAAGCTTAGTTATTTATAAAATTGATTTTTCTCTCTCTAAAACTATTCTTCCAAAATTCACTATGTCTATGGCACATAGTAACCCGAGTTCAAAGCCTATATCTTTATCACACTTCCTTCACCCTCACTTCTTTCATCCAATCATTTTCAAAGTGCTATCTATTATACTTCCAAAATATCATATGTAGATTCTCATATTTTCCTCATGGGTGCTTTAGAAAAGGCCCTCATTACTAGTCACCTGGATTAATACGACAGCCTCCTAACATACCTTCCAGAACTTTCTCCCTCATGCCCAATCTATGCTTCCAACTACTGTCAAATTAATGTTATTTTTTGTAGAACTGGTCATGTTATTCTTCTACTCTAAAATATTTGATCACTTTCTCCCTATTTACTCAGTGACTTACTAAATAAATAAATATAAAATTATTTTCATTGACCTCCATGGCCCTCCACATTCAGTCACTACCCTACCTTTCTAGCCTGATCCACATTTCCCCTTTATTCCCTCTTCCTAATAGGCAAAGTGGATCATTCCTGGCCCCCCAAACATAACAAGTGTATTTTAACCTCTGAATCATTGATTTTTAATATGCTTGCAATAGTCTTTTTTTTTCATTGTTTGCTCTATTCCTTTTTTGTTGTTGTGGAGTGATGTCCAACTCTTCATGACCTATGGACCATACTGTCCATGGGATTTTCTTGGGAAGGATACTGGAGTGGTTTGCCATTTCCCTCTCCAGCAGATTAAGGCAGACAGAGGTTAAATGACTTGGCTAGGATCGTAAAGCTAATAAGTGTCTGAAGTCAGATTTGAATCCAGGTCTTCCTGACTTCAGGTCCAGTACTCTTTCCACTGGGCAATCTAGCTGTCCTCATGGACTCTATTCCTACTCATTCTTTAAAGCACAACATGTGAGAGCCAGTGTGATGTCATGGATAGAGTACCAGATTTGGAATTAAGAAGATATGGGTTTGAAACTTGCCTTAGATACTTATTGGCTGTATGACCTTTATCAAGTTACTTAACATCTATGGACCTCAGTTTCCTTATTTGTAAAATGAAGCTACTGAACTCAATAACCTTTAAGATACCTTCAAATTCTAAATTTGTGATTCTATGATGATAAATGTCAATTTAGAGTAGATAGTAGACTATAAACTCTATGACACCAGGATCTGAGTTTGATCTAAAATATGTGTCATGCCTAGGACCTTGCATGCTACATTTAGTACATTTAGAACAGACACATAGTCTGTTCTAAATTCAATTAACAATGTTTATTGAATGGATGGATGGGGATGGATAAAACTAAAGTGTTGAACAAAGAGACACTCGTATTGTGTCTGTATAGGAACTCTGTTAAAGATATCACCAGGTTAGAACACAAATCTGTCCGTAAAATCCTACAAAAACATATAATGGTTGATTATGAACTATAGCTTATATATATATATGTATATATATATGTATATATAAAACTATAATATGAACTATTTAATTTCTTAAAGTGGAGAGAAGCAATGGGAGGTGGATCCAATTTAAAGAAAGCATGAACTCCAACTTAGATATCCAACTAATTAGTTATTACAAGGACAATAAAGAATTTAAGTGGAAAGAAGAAAAAATTTACAGGGTTTGTAAAAGGCTTTCAAACTAACTATTCCCTTCACTGATGGTACTAAAACCATAAAACTTGAACTCTCACATCAAAATAAATCTTTATTGAGGAAGTTGAAGTGATATTAAAAAGAATAAAGTTAGAAAACATAGTCAGATTATACCAAATATAGAGGAGGCCCATGTCTAAAGTGGTACAAATATGAATATTTTTAGGGATAGATATAAAAGGTATCTGAAAGAGGAAAGGATACCAAATGAATAAAAAAGAAATCATCTTAGATCTCATTAAACATCCAACACACACAATCTGACAGTATAGTTGGTTCACTGATTTTTCAAATAGCTTTAATTTGTTGTATCCATTCATGATGCTTAGGATGGTAGAAGATTATCCTAAGTCTTTGAAAGTACTGTTTTTTTTTTTGGAGGTTGATTGAAGTTTTTGGAGAAACTTGAATGCGTAGTAACACAATCATTTTCTTTTTCAAATTACATTTTGAAATTGGAGAGAAATTTAGTTTTCCTACATCCCTGTCTTTTGACTATTTTCTTTTCAGCTGGTTGGTTGCAGACTATGTATAAATCTTGCTGTATTTTATCTTTAAACCAGTCTAGGAAGTTTTATTTTAGGTGGCTTAAAAACACGCTTTTGGTTTTTGTTCCTTGTTTAGCTCATTTTTAGACTTTCAACATGGTTTAGTGTGGCTTGTGACAGTGGCTGGGTATGTAGCTTTTCCTTTTCTTTAAATGTGGTCATATCTTTGACCTTCCCTGCTCCTCCCTGATTGTGGTGATCATTTAAAAGCATGACAAACATTAGAAATGGCCCAACAGATCACATGGCCCACAGAACTGAAGAGGAAGCTTGCTTTTTGAACACAATGGATGTCTGCATGGATCTGCATTGAAGTATTGTTTCTTTAGGCATTGATGGTCAGAGACACAAAGGATTCATGCATCTAATCAAGGAGCACAAGCAATCCAGTCTTCTGGTTCAGCTCAGTCCCCCACATCCCCAGATCTCACCATCACTTTTTGTTTTCATTCCCCAAAAGAGAACCACTTCTTTTAAAGCCCATTTTAAAAGGAAAGACCCAAGTGACATTGCTGCTCTCCTACTGGCATTGCTCAGAATCAGGACATTAACTTAATTTGGCAAATTTTGGTGGCAGAAGCCTTAGAAGGCCCAAGTTTTTGTTTTACATTTTATTCCTATCAATCACCAGCTCAAAGCACTATGTGCTCTTTGCTCAATTATCTCATCTTGCTTCTAGTTGGCCAATCAGTTGAAAATACTGTTATGACAGTGAATTAACCCACATAGAAAAATTGTAAGTGCTGTGGAAACAGGATAACTCTTAGGAGGAATCTCTAGGAAAGTTTTATACAATCTGTAGAATCTTAAGAAAGAAGGAAAGGCCAAGAATGAAGGAAATGAATGTTGGGATTATTTTCCCCCATTACAATATGCATTCCTTGAGGCAGGGACTTTTTTTTTTGTTTTCTTTATATCCCTAGTTCTTAATACAGTTCATGGCATTTAAGAAATGCTAACTGACTTTCTGATTTCCATTATAGTATATATGCAATACTTGGATATAAGCACACTCATTACTGGCAGATATTTATACTGTGTAGCATGAAATTTATGCTTCATAATTATGGCACACCATATTCTAGACTTGACTTGAATTACTCATACCAGTCCATGAAATTGTGGCATTGCTCTTACAAAATTTAGTTAAGGGCATGATGCTGCTGAGACTGACACAAATCCCTGAAGGAACAACCAACCTGAAGCTCCAACTAAAGACAACACTGGTATCAAACACAGGGAAGTCCATTTGGAGGAAAATACCCTCCAAATGGAGTAAAGGAGGGTAGAGGGGAAAGTAGTAGTTTTCAAGAGAGAAAGTTTAGTTTCAAATATGTTGAAATAACAGTGATCCATCCATCCATCTTCAGGTGCTTTAGCGAGTAGAGTGTCTGATGACACTCTGGCCTCAGACACTCACTAGTTCTGTGACCCTCAGCAAATTGCTTAAATCTTTTCCCCTTGGTTTCCTGTAAAATGAACTGGAGAAGGGAATGGCAAACCACTATAGTATCACTGTCAACAATAACCCAAAACAGGGTCACAAAGAATTGGCCATGACTGAAATTGATCAATATCTATCTTTAGTTATTGAAATGCTTTGAGGTTGAGGAACATTGGCTTTGAAGTCAGAAATTCTGGTTTCTATAACTTGATTTGCTACTTGCTGTTGGCATGACATTGGACTAAGTCAGTTAATCTTTGTGGACTTCAGTTTCATCATCAGTAAAATGAGTGAGTTTGGCTAGATGACCTCTCTCTCTCTCTCTCTCTCTCTTTTTCTCTCTGTCACTCTCTCTGTCTGCCTCTGTCTGTCTATCTGTCTGTCTCTCCCTCTCCCTCTCAGCTTGTCTAGCTCTAAATTCCATCATCCTATTGATTATTGTTACTTCCCATGGTTTCTCAATTTTGAGATTCTTTTCTTATTTTCAAGTTTCATTATTAAGTTAGTTTTATTTTCCTGAGTATATGTAGGAAACCTCAACTCTTCATTTTCTTCACTAGAAAAAGAATCACTGCTTACACAGGACACATACAGTAGAATGTCTAATTTGAAACAAACACCATATGTCAGGTAAGTTCCAGGGACTTGATTAAACATTTTTCTCAGAAAGCCTGCTATATAGTTAGTAGTAGTAATGAGTTTTTCTAGGATCATATCTTTCAAAGGGCCTAATTTAAGCAGAGTAGTTGGCTAGGCACTCTCAGAAAGAGATAAAATCAATTTCTGCCTCCAGAGAATTTACAGTTCTCTACAAAAATATGAAAAATATAGTCATATTCATAAACTAGATAGGGTCAGCTAGGTGACATAGTGGATGGAGCCCTTGCCCTGTGGTCAGGAAGATCTGAGTTCAAATCTGACTTCTGACATTTGCTAGATACATAACCCTGAACAAGTTACTTAACCCTGTTTGCCTCAGTTTCCTCATCTGTAAAATGACATGGAGAAGGAAATGACAAAGCACTCCAGTGTCTTTGCCAAGAAAACTCCAAATGGGGTCATGAAGAGTCAGCCAGAAATGAAACAACTGAAAAACAAAATAAACTAAATAATGGGATTAAGACATGAAAGCCGAACCACAACAAAACAACAAAAAGATAGCAGGTGAGGTCCAGGAAGGAAAAGTTCATACAGCTAAAATAGCTGTCTCTAAAATACCAGAGGGAAAAATAAAAACAACATTTCCTGAACAGCTAGCTCCAAAATCTCACATAACATTTTTATTTTTTTTCCTTGCTAAGGCAGCAAAATCAAATGAACCCAGTGCAGACTATTTTTATTCCTTATAAATGGAGGCTTCTAAATTTTCCTTTGTGATTTTGTGTGAGGCTGTGACACCCTCTCTTCAGTCACAGCTACTAAAAATTTAAAGAAACCACTGCTTTCCATGGTCTCTAGATCCTTCAGCAGGTGTCCTAATAGGTTGTATTTAGAAAAACAAGCTACCTAAAATGTGCTCATCTGAAAATTCTACTAAAATGAGAATCAAATTGAGGCAAAAGAATGTACAATTCAGATAAAAGAGAAGAAAAATAGCTAGACCTATCTTCATGAACACAGGTGATTACAAAGTTAGGATTCTTCCTGCCTGTGAAGTCTGTTAAGAAGAGAGATACCAACAATTTGAAGAACAATGTGTGTTTATTTAAAAAAATTACACCTGGCTGTTTCTCCAAGGCAGTTTCCAACTCACTAGGGGTGATAAGAATCATATAATATGAAATGCACTTATAGAGTTTTTCTATGATTAGTAGCCCAAGGCACTCTATCAAATACAGAATAGTGTGCAGAGCTCAGAAAAAGGATTGAACAAAAGTAGATTTTTGCTTTAAAACATACAAATAAAGGAACAGAACTAAAACATCATCATTGGTAGAAGAATGTTATAACCTTGAACCAATATATTATGCACATACCTGAGCCATCTAAATGTGAAAATATTAATAAATGAATGACAAGAATTATAAGCAGATAGAGAAATTTTTCAGTAAATAAAAGCAATAAAATCAATCATTGTAATGAATTAATTCAAAATTATATGAGGACAAATTTTGCTTTTCAAGTTCAAGTAGTGATACATCTACCCTGAAAACATTGTTTCTTAATTTCTAATGCTGTTTTCTTGTTGTTTTAGTCATATCCAACTCTTTGTGACCCCATTTGGGGTTTTCTTGGCAAAGACAGTGGAATGGATAGCCATTTCCTTCTCCAGCTCATTTTACTGAGGCAAACAGGGTTAAGCGACTTGCCCAGGGTTATACAGCTAGGAAGTGTTTGAGGCTAGATTTAATTTATGAAGATGAGTCTTCCTGACTCCAGGCCTGGCAGTCTATTCACTGTTCCACCTAGTTGCCCCTAATCTCTGCTACATAGCAATTAAAAAAAATGAATCTGCTAAACTTGTACTATTCAAGGTCCTTTCTCAATATCCAGAAATAGATTAATCATTTTTCTCTTCTCTGTCTCCTGCTTCTTCTGTCCCCTGCCTCCTTCCTTTATCTCATGGTCCTGTATCCCAAAACTGAATTGCAATAGAGTCACAACACTAGGATTGAGGTGGGCAGAGTGGTAAAACAAATTAGATGTTACTTTGGGAAATACTCTTCTAGAGTAGCTGAGGGCATAGAATTTAGAACTGAAAAAGATCTTAAAGATTATCTAGCCCACACTTTTCATTTCAGAGTTGGGGAAACTGAGTCCTATGGTAGTTAAGTAATGGATCCAGGTTACGAAGTAAGTAGAAGAATTATTATTATGACCTAGGTCTTTAGACTTTAAGACCAGTACTCTTTCTACTATACCATGCTAATCCTCATTATAACTGGCTGCTACTCTTTAAGCAAGTCTTGCTAGTCTTATGTTCCTCCTCTTCTCTCCTTTCCTCTCCTCTCCTCCTTCTTCCTTCCTTCTTTTCTGTCTTTTTCCTTCCTCCTCCTTCTTTTTTCTTTCCTTCTTAGAAAAAGTATTATCAAAATCCAATAAATAGTAAGTGCATTTATATTCAATTTTGCTTCTTATAACTATTACCTTTTCTGAGTCCTTTTTTTATCCATGTTTAATTTCATCTGTTCATTTTCATTTATTTTAGAGAGTAACGGTGTATGCTTGTTCAAAACAGCTATAATGTTTAAATAGTCAACTTCCTGATTATTTCAGACATCAAATTGCTTTAGTCTAAATCATTCAATCAATAGTTTTTGAGATATATATATATCAGGAAGTGTGCTACATGCAGGGGATTGAAAAATAAGACAGCGAAAAAGAAACATCTCCTGTCCTCAAGGAGCTTATAATCTATCATAGAAAAATATTAGCAAAAATATGCCAATAATTACAAGGTAACTTCCTGGATTAAGGGACTATCATTTATTGGGGGAGGGGGGCAGATCAGGAGAGATCTCTCATAGGAGAGCTTTCTATCCAAGCTGTGCTCAACTACCGAGCTAATTGAGGAAATACTTAAAAATACTTTGGCGTATTTCATGTTGGTGATTTTATTATTTCCTACATTTCTTCTGTATGGTATCAAAGTACTAGATATTTTTCTGTACACATAATGTGCTGAATGAATGCTCATTAAATTATTAGTGATCATAACATTATAAAAATAAATGTTATATAATTGATAAATACCAACATAAATGTAGAATTTTCTTCTCTTTTTCATTTTACTAAAGAAATGATGGTATATAAAATTGTACATTTGGAGTGCTGCATTTGGAGTCAGAGGATATCATTTCAAGTCCCATACCTACCACATACTAGCTGTGTAACTTCAGGAAAGCAACAAGCCTTTCTAGACTTCAATCTCCTTAGGTATAAAATGAGGGAGCGGGAACAGATATAGTCTCTATGGCCTCTTCTGGGTTTGTATCTAAGATCTATAATCCTATTTTTTTTTTTTTGCTTTTTGGAGGGAGGGGAAGGCAGGGCAATTGAGGTTAAGTGACTTGCCCAAAGTCACAGGGCTAGTAAGTGTTAAGTGTCTGAGGGTGGATTTGAACTCAGGTTCTCTTGACTCCAGGCTCGGTGCTCTATTCACTGTGCCACCTAGCCACCTCAATATAATCCTATTATTTAGGGAAAAAAATTAGACACTGAAGACCCCCCCCTTAAAAGTTTCATAGAAGAAATCAGCTTTGACCATTGAGTATTATGTCTATCTCTTGATATTTATAAATAGTCATTATGTGACAATTTCTGCCCTTCTATGTGGTACATAGAAATACACTCTTCTGTACTGGAGAGAAGACCCGATTGAAGTTAGAAGAGAGTATTTTGATGGATATCTCCTCAATTTCCAGCTTTTTGTCACCACAAGAGAGCTGCTATAAATATTTTAGAACATATAGGTTCTTTTCCTTTTTCCCTAATCATCTTTGTAAATAGAACTAACAGTGGTATCTCTAGGTCAAAGGGTATAGGCAGCTTAATATCTCTTTGGGCATAATTTCAGATCACTCTCCAAAACAGATTGGTTCACAATTCCACCAACAATGAATGTATCCCATTTTCCCCCCACATCCCCTCCAACATTTGTCACTTTTCCCTTCCATCCTTTTAGCCAGTCTGATAGGTATAAAATGATATCTCAAGGTTGTTTTATTTTGTAATTCTCTAATAAAAATGATTTAGAATATTTTTCATATGACTAGAAATTGCTTTTGATTTCTTTATCTAAAAACTGTTCACATCCTTTGACTATTTATCCATTTGGGAAACTGAGGGTATGCCTGTCAATTGGGGAATGATTGAACAAATTATGGTAAATGATTGCTATGCAATGCTACTGTGCTATAAGAAATAATGCTCTATGATCTTAGGAAAAAACATGGATAGACTTCCAAGAAATAATGAAGAATAAAATGAGCAGAACCATTATATATAGTAACAGTAATATTGTCTGAAGAATAACTTTAACTGAATGTCATTTTGACTATCATAAATATCCAAATTAATTACAAAAAACATGTGAAGGAAGGTATCATCTGAAGCCAGAAAAAGAACTGACAAATAGAAGTATGCATAGAATGATTTTACTTATAAACACATATTCCTTTCTATTCATGGCTATCTCTAGGGCAGTGGAGGAGGGAAGAAAAAAAAGAAAAAGAAGAAATTTACATGATTAATATACATTTAAAAGAAATAGCAAGTTATATGTAGTAGATTTGCAGTTTCATGTATAATCATCTTTTCTATTATACTAAGTTATGGAAATGTTTGTTTGATTTAATAATTTAAAAAGAAAATTAATTTAAACAGAGAAAATTGTTTTGAATCTTTTAAAATAGAATGATTGGATGAGATGTTCTTTGGTGTCCCTTTCAGATATAAATATTATGAACTTGGAGGATTAAGAAAAGATATAAAAATGCTTTCTGATACATTTTTCACCAGTATCTCATAATCAAGAAGATGTAAATTTTGGAATCACCATCAACACACAACAATAACATCTAAAGAACAAATGTGAAAAAAATGTGAAATCATTTGGTTAAAAGGTGTATGAATATTTTTAATGTGAATATGTAAAGTTATTCTAATTGCCACAAGTGCTAATTTTTCTGATGAAAACCTTGCTTCACTCGTGAACAGTTCCTTTTCTCTTTTTTGGTTATCAAAAGATCCAAGTCTAGCACCGAACTCAATGATTTCAACAGGAACATCATGCTTAGAATATGACTTGGGACATTTGAGGACAAGATACTTAGCACCCAACCCTAATTCAAACCTCGCCTTGTAATCATTCTAATATCTAGTTCAGAGAATACCTTATTCAATATATTTGCTGGTTTTTCTTTGTGAGTCAAAGATTTGAGATAATTTTTTTAAAATCACCATAGCTTAATGTTTAGAATTGTCATTTAGAGAATCCTGTTTCTTTATTCCACTAGATTAACTAAGTCTTAACTTAATTAGAACTTTTACTCCATTTAATGGGGAAATAGTTAATGCTTTTTTAGTGTCCCATATCTCTAGAGGTTTGAAAACTTTTTTATAGCTTAAAAGAAAATTTAAATACCCTTTGATCACTAGGATTTCAAATAGTTTAAAATTAATTTTGACAGCTGACATTTATATGGTATTTAAATGTTTATAAATCTACATTTATGTACATTATCTAGTTTTATTCTCCCAACAATCTCATGACATAGTACTGGCAAGTAGTAATAGTACAGACTTGTGATTATATTGGTATAGAGAACACCCAATAAAACAACTATCTCTACAAATTAAAATGCCAAAGACTCTGAAATTTATAGAATTAGGGACTTGCCTGGGAGAACTGGGTGATTAAATGAATTGAACAGAGTCTGACAACCAGAATTTTTAGATGTGGGACTTTAACAAAGGTCTTTCTGAGTGAGATTATCATATTTTTACAATACACCATGCTATCTGCTGAGGTAGTATTATTATTTTCATGTACAATCACACACACCCACATCAGAATAATTGGTGTTGAGAAAGAGGTTAAGTGACTTCACTAAAGCTTGACAGTTGGTAGACAAGACTTCAGATCTGACACAGTGCTACTCTCTCCCATTCCAAAGCTTTTTACATTAAACTATGATGTCCTATACTACATTTAGTGTGCTTCATATGAGTTATCTTTTGTACCTAAAAACAACACTGTGAGTTTGGCAATATAAATACAAATTATCTCTACTTTTAATAAAAATACACTGAAATTTAGTTACATGACTTGTGCAAGGCCACAATGCTAAAATATAATACAACCAAGACTCATTCTGACTCCAGGTTCAGTGCCTTCTTCACCATATTGCAAACTATAATGCTTTCCAGGATGATACAAATATTATTTGAAGGTAGTGATTATTTGAATCCAAGATAGGAACTCTCCTTGTAATGCTAATGTAATACACAGATTATTATGTTGAAGGGGCTTAAAAGTCAATAAGGAAAAATACTAAAATATTCTTTGTAATTTGTGACCTTTTGATATTTTCTATGACAAATTTGCAGTTGATTTTTTAGCATATTTTTATAGAACCCATCAAACTCTGAATGGGGGAGGTGTTAAGAGAAAGGGCAGGGAACTCCAAACTCCTAAAAGGCCCAAAGGAGAAATTCATCCCATTAGTAGTTATGATGTTCTTTGTAAATGTCATTGATTTCTATCATTATTCTCTAGTAGATGCCTTTGGTATCAGTAGGTACTGGAAATTATTTTGGAACACCATGTGTAAATAAAATGACAGCTTTATTTCAATGATTAGTAAGATTTAGGTAGACTGCCTGAACATTAAGTTCAGATATTTACATTATAGACCTGTTTAAAAAGATGTGTCTCAGAAACTATGAAGAGAAGGGACTAAACCTAATGAAGAAAAGGACAAATAGGCTGTGCTGCTACAAAAACACACTGTTCAACGGGCATGTTGAATCAAGCTGGAATATAAGCAGCTTTTCAAATGGTCATAGGGTAATGTATTTCTTCATTAGAGAGTTTTAAAATGATATTGATCTATACCTGCCTTCATGAATTTTTTCACATTTTGTTAAGTGTCTACTTAACTCATACAGGTCACCAGTTCTTCATAAATTTTGATACAGCAAGTGTTTAATTCTATGACACTTTGCAAAGAGATAAATGTCGCTGCACATTGGATAAGCAATATGACATCAAGAGCAGAGTGAAATGTCAGGATTTTGATACTTGTCTTGCCATAAATACTACCCAGAATCACAGAAGAGGGTATCCAAATCAGCAGATGAATGCTGATAGCCAAACTATTTCTGCAAATAGCAAAGTTAAGCAAGAGCTTAACAGTGTTTTCCTCCAGAGAAATGACCTTTGACTATGTGGAGCATAACTAAATACAAGAACACACAGGGCAGATCATCTGTCTTATGCCATATAGAGAAGTAAATTATCCCTACAGGAGGAATCAGTCACAGTCTAGAGCCTGCAAATGCCTGTGATTAAGGTATAAGCCAGACCAACGTGTATTTCCATTTAAGGTCAATCTGTGTCAGGGGTGTTATCAGTCAGGTTTTGGACTTCATGGCTCTGAAACTGACATCTGAGTACCCTCCAAGCATGTTCAATCAGATCATCCTGCTTCCTTCAATGCAGATGTGATTCCACAGAACAATTTAGTAAGGTAAAGTTTCTTATTCATACCAGTAAGATGATACCTATCAGGACCTTGGACAGAGCAGGCTGCAGAAGTTGTGAAATCAGCCTTTGCCATTAACAAAGACTGATCCTCCAAAAGCTAAAATGGGTCTTAACAAAAACAATAATCAAATTGTAGCTTGAATGGAATCTATGGCTATGGAAGGCTTAGTCAACAAAGAGGAAATAATCTATTTGGTAGCATAAACTTAAAAAATATTAATCCTTACTTATATTTGATATACAACCAGTATTATTAGTAGTAAATTTCAAAATTTCAAGTGAAAAACTCATTTAGGAATTCATACCTAATAAATGATTGTAAAAATGAGTTATCTGAAAAAAATTGATACTGACAATGTTATTAGGATTTTAGCCTGTTTAAATGTCTATTTTTGCCATGCTTATTGCTTTGATTCAGTCCTTTAAGATAACAAAGCTCATACTGCAAAAGAAATGTTATAGCTCACTAAAATCATATTCCAGGTATTATAGTGGTATATAATCATCATGAAAGCAAGTTGGCTACTAATACAATTCAATGGTAGAGAGGAAATGCTACATTCTCTTTTTCACTTTAATTATACTTTGAGAAACTCAAAAACTATCCATTCATATCCTGGATTCATTTTTTCAATGTTGAGATCTTTAAAGTGAGAGAGATGGTTCAACATGTCCAAAATAAATGAGAAAATTAAGTGGAATACAACCAGAATATACTCCTATTCATAAAGAATATCTAACTGATCTCAGAATTTTTAAACAAAAGATATTCACAACATAATTCTTTTGTATTCAGTTGCTGGATAATCTGAATATAATATATAATCATTTTAATTGTTGTTCAATAATTCTATATACGAGAGATTTTTATTAAAAATTGCACAAACTAATAATTTAGATTTTTTCCTGTAAGCCAAAAACATACATACTGTGAATTGATAATTATAAATATAAATATAGGACTATTGAAAACACAGTATTAGCACTTTTAAGAAAATCAGTTAAAAATAAAATGCTAAATGACTCACTATGATTTCAATGATGTAGTATGGAAGATGAAGAGCCTTCAAAATTTATATTTGTTAACATCAATGTCCTATTATTTATTCTCTTTACATAATTATCTTCTAAGAATATGTTCACAACCTTTTTCTCTTTAAAGAGACCTTAAACAAAAGAAGTTCAGGCATTGTTGCAGTATCATTAAGCAAGTTCAAATTATAAGCACACCTCACCTTATGTGGCAGATGAGTTTCTAAAATGTTGAACGTAAATTTAATTTACAAAATAAATTGTGTTTTTAATATGGTAGGAAAATACTTTTCAAAGAAATCTTGAAGTGATTTTGAAAACTGTTCTTGATGTAACAAAACTGCACCTAACATAACTATTTTGTATGGCTACATTTTCATCAAGTATTTGCTGAAATGTCTATTGTAGGTAAAGCAATGTTCTAGGGTCTGTAGGATATACAAAATACAGGACACCAGCCCTGTCCTTATGGAGCTTCCAGTCTAGTAGGAGCTGACTTATACCTAGCCTTTTAAGATTTAACATATGCTTTATTCACAAAAAAACATTACAAGTTTTATATCCCCAGGAGAAATTAAAACAGCTAAGGTTCTAGAACCAGAACCTAAACAGTCTATGTGTTTCCAACTTTAACATTCTTTTCAGTAGAACATCACCGTGATGACTGCAGCAATTCACAACATGAAAATGTAGCAAGAGGTATAACGTACTACCTTAGTTCAGGGAATGGATAAAACATAGTTATATTGGATTTTCTTAAAGTGACATCCACTTATATTTTGACAGTAACTAAAAAGGCATGAAAACAACTGCACTGTGATGTGAGAATATTAAATCAACAAATTCTATACTCACACAATGTCATGGTCAAATATCACCTGAAATTTAGAGACATTAAAGCAATTTTCCGTGGTAAGATTTGCTGTTTAAGAAATGAGACAACCATGAAACCAAGGAGATATTTTTTAGAGAAATAGCTCTATCTGAGCTAAAAGAAAAGGTTGTATTCTTTTGTAAGGACTAACAAGTAACCAATTCAGGCAGAGGTGAAGATTAAATTTCAAAATCCCATTTGAAAGAAAGGAGTTTTATTCCAACTTTGTATTTCCCAATATTCCTTATAAACTTATGCCCATCACCATAGGCACATTTTCTATTTCTCTGATATTTCTCATGATAAAGTGTGTTTTTCTTTAAATTATTTTTTAACTAAAGATTATGTTGAAGCTTTAATGAGTGAGAAAATTAGAAAACTAATTTATGCTTGGTTTTGCTTTTAATAGAAAAATCTTAATAACATTCTTCCTGTTCCTACAATGAGAATCTGATAAGTATGCAATTATGGTCTTAAGTACTACCAAAATTGCTTCAAGGTAAGTATGTGCTTTCTACTTGCTCCAAAATATGTACTAAGATGATGTGATTGAGAATAACATTACATCTGATTTCTCTACCAGGTTAATTGAGATATTATTCATATACCTGTTGGATAGTAATCATTAAAATTCAATGCACCTTGGCTAAAATATTTTCAGCATAATGTGAGAAAACAGATTAGAAATCATCTTGCCTTCCTTGCTAAGCTTTCTAACACATTCATTTGTTTTTATGATTGCTAACCAGTAACATGTTTTTTGGTGATGTGTTTAAGGTATGGAAATAGGAAAGTCCATAGAATGTCACTCACTGATGCAATTAAACACAAATAATACGTTAGCTTTCTTACCATACCCTTTCAATATATCTTCCTGTGTTTATGCCTTTATAGTTATATATCTTCTGATTTATCTCATGCAATTCACAATTTTCTCTTGCTGTTTAATCATAGACTTCACCAAGCAAGGGAGCCCATTTTAGGGGGAAATTTATCTGGATGTAGTGCAATTTTTCTGTGAATACTGTATTTGGCTTGCACTTTAAGGCAATGAATACCCGGATTTGTTTGTGTGTGTGTGTGTGTGTGTGTGTGTGTGTGTGTGTGTGTGTGTGTGTAGGATCCATGGCTGTATAAAGAGAAATGAGTAGGGTGTACATTGGAGTGCAATTATGGGCATTAATCAAATGCATTCATGGGGGAGAGTGTCACAAGAAAATTCATCACCATTTACTTTTAGACTTTGCACCAATATTTTCATAAGAAAATGGTAGAAGATATTGTATGTTGTTTCTAGTTCACAAAAATAAAATAGAAATGGAAGGCGTTTCAGTCTTTAAGAAGCACGCTGCTTGACCTAGGTTTGTAAGCTTTCTGCAGTGCATAAAACTTCTTTGACAAGGAATATGCTAATGTTTAGATCTTGTCTTAAAATGGGGCAAACACTGAACCATTATATTAAAAATAAATCATTGTCATAGTTTGACATTTAATAACTCTACTTTTTATTTTGCAAACGTATTTTCACTATGTGATCATGACTATTTTAAAATCAAAAGCATCACTGAGGAATAACAAAAACTGCAGGTTTTGGCAAAGAGCTAGGTAGTTGTCACAGAACCTTCTTCAATTATATGCAGTCCAATACTTGTCCAATCTGGGCTGACTATGGTATTTTTTCCATGTGAAATCTTCCATATGAGGAAGATAATATGTTAGAGTGTGACTATAAACATATATAAAATACACACAAATATACACATATATACACATATAAGTGTGAGACTGAAACTTTCCATGTGTGCATTTTGGCTACTGACATAGGTCATATTTTGATCTTTATCTCAATAAAATCTCAATAATCCCTTTATGTCTCAATAACCTCAACATAATGTTTTCCTGTTTCAAAATCATCACCATTTATGCTTTATCAGTAGAACTTATGACACTCTTTTTTTGGAGGGGGGAGGATTTGGGGAAATGGATTGAATCTGCTCCATCCACATATAAAGCTAAAGTCAAGTGTCACCCTAGTGAACTATGAAACAAATAGGCTCTTAATCAAGAGGTTTTGAATTATATATTGACAAAATCCAACTTGTGAATTGCATTAACCCACTCTCTCTGCTGCTTTACCTCTTTCCTCTAACTCTTATATATCTATTTCTATTCCCCTGAAAGTTGTATTTCATTGAAGTTTTAGGGTCCTTATAAAGGTGACTTGCCAACCTTTACAATAAACCTTCAGGAAAGAAAAGTGTGTAACTCATGGCAAAGCAAAAGATATAACCACCCAATCATAATGCCCCAAATAAAGGATGCTGAGCTGGACTGAAATTGAATTTGATCTGTTTCTCTGTTGATTTTATAAAGCCGTCTACTTTCTGGGGGTTTCCATAGAAACAAGTGATCTCCCCCCTAATATCTTTTAAGCATGCAACATTTTAAAATGTAAGGATTAGAAAACACTCCAGTATCTTGTATAGTATTAGGAAATGATTGAAGAAGTAATGAATAGTTTTTTTTAAATCAAGTATGTTTTCTCCTCAACAATCAGATGAAAAGTTGGGTCAGGATTTACTTACATCTCTGGTTTCTGCGTTTGCTCTTGTACATGGTCATTCTGAAGAAATCCGACTTTCTAAGAAGTAATTGTATTGAACACGGAGACAAAGAGAAGAGATTGTGCCTCTGCTTTGCAGTAAGACAGTTGCTCACTGACAGGAGGTAACCAGCAATCTCACAGTGAAAGCCAGGGTAATACCATTCTCATAAAATTACAGGGGAGATGCTACAGCCTGTAACTACTATTCTGAATGCAAATCTTAAGGAGAAAATCATGTTTTTTCCCTAATATTTCCCCAATGTATTGATTTAGGTTCTCAAATAAAATCTGCAAGCTAAAGTCTGTACATAGAGCAGTGTTGAATTTAGAATGTATTTACACACCTAGAAATGCCAATGAATTTGAAAATATATAGACTATATAATGCAACTCATGCAATATTCACTCTAAATGTAAAAAAACTCTATAATTTGTACATTTCTTTTAGTCTACATACAAAATAGAGACCCATATTTTAATCTAAAAGTCAGTTAACCTGTTTTACCTTGGTGCAAAGTGATATAAGCACCTCTCTTTAGAGCAGCATTCAAAATAAGAATTAAATGGTACACTTGAGAAAACACTAGATTTGGAATTTAGGACCTAGGATCAAGTCTTGTTTCTGTCAGTTACTACCTGTGTGACCTTGTGTAAGTCATTTAACCTCCAAGCCTTTCTATCTATGAAATGAAGAAGGTGGACTTGCTGGATTCTGAGGCTCCTTCTGTTGCAGAAGTTAAAATTCTAGGAAACACATTCAAATCTTTTCCATTGTGTATTTAATCATTATAATGTTTATTAAATAAATGTCATAAAAACAGTTTTCAAAGACTGATTTAAAATATGGTTGCACCAAAAGACTTTATGGTAAATATTTTCAGTCCACAGTTAGATGATGATGCTTCCTTCAAATTCTGTTAAGCTTTTAGTAAAGTAGCTGTGGCACAAGTATTGCTATTATAGATGAAGTTAATGGAGTAGATGAGATCACCACTGGAGGGATTGTAGAGAGAGAAAACTATGGAACTAATGTCAGAATCTTGCAAAGAAACCATGTTTTAGGGGTGCCAAGAGATTATAGTAAAGGAGACAAAGGAAGAGTTGTTAGAAAGGTAAAAGGCAAACCATGTGATTTCATCATAACAGAAATCAAAGGGGAAGAATATCAAGGAATGAGCAGTCCATAGTGCCAAATTCTGAAGAGGGGTCAAACATGCGACTTTACATGGTCAGGTGGCCTCAGTTTGAATCCTTCCTGTTGCTTTCTATCACACAAGTCAATTAACCTCCCTGACTGAAGTTTACCAATGTGTAAAATGAGGAGCCTGAACCAAAAGCTGTCTCTGTTTCTTTCTACATCTAAGGCTTTATCACTTTATGAACAAGTTGAGACTCTAAAAAGCTAAATAATGTGTTCATGGTGACACCACTAGTCAGTGTAGTCATTCAGGATCTTAACCCATCTACCTTGACTCCAAGTCTACTTTTATTCCATTATGCCTTGATACTTCTCAGTCCAAACTAGAACAAAAACCTATTCTACCATACTGCCAACAAGTGGCCATCCAGTTTCTGCTTAACACCTACTGATAAGGTAAAATCTTTCACCTCCTAAGGTAGCCCAGTATACTACTGCAAAGTTTTTTTTTCTTTTCTTTTTTTTTCTCTCTCCCTGTCTCCTCTCATTCAAGTCCTCTCCCTCCTCAAAATTTCACCTTTTGAAGTATCATCTCTTCCCAATTAATTGATCCTTAACCCTCTATGTATACATATATACCCATGCTCAGATATGTATTCATACACATATATACCCT
>CM053594.1:229113266-229128447 GCA_028646575.1 Pseudocheirus occidentalis | reverse complement strand
ATACTTCTCCCATCCTGATGAAAATGACTTTTTTGAATCCACATGGTTCTAGACTACTTTTCTAGGATCATTCCATATTACTGCTCCTCATTTGCTCTAAAGCCAAAATAGCTTTCTTGTATTCCTTGTATGTATTTGACGTTCTATTTCAACTTCTTTATCACTGCACAGTGGCCCCTCATGACAGTAATGCTTCGCTCAATGACAACTCTTGTAACTAATAATTCCTTTCAATTCATCTAAAGTGCTGCCTCCTACTGGAGGCCTTTCCTGCTTCTTCCAAGGATTTAGCTTCTCTCCTTACTTTTTGATTATTTTGTGTAAATTGTATATTTACTCATCTATGAAAAATGCTGTATCCCCTGGTAGAATGTAAACTCTTCAAATACAAGAGCTTTTTGTCTTTGTTTTTTGTTTTGCTTTTCCATCTCCAGTGACTAACAAGGTATCTGGAACATAGAAAACACCTAAAATGCTTTATGAATTAAGAGCAAAAATTTACAAGGATCCTTATTCTCACTTTTTTAGACTCAACTCACAAATCTATCTTATCAACATAGAAGCATAGATCTACAATTAGAAGGGGACTTAGAAGTCAGTTAGTCTAATCTCCTTGTTTTACAGTTGAGGAAAAAGGAGCCCAAATTGTTTAAGTGATTTTTCCAAAGTCACAAAGGTAGAAGAACTTGAGATCTCACGTTCTGGAACTCTGTGTTCAGTATTTACTGTCTACCTCTCCAAAATCCATATAATATGCAGACCAAAGTCCCTATCCTATTTCCGTAAGTAACTTTTTTAAGATCAAAAGCTCAAACTAACATCTTTGAATTCCAATACAAATATTGTTCCTTTTATACTTCCTTTTATAACATATTAGCCAATTCAAATCCATTTCACCATTAGTTCCTTCCTATTTCTCTTCTCCTCCCATGGTGTGGATGAGTAAAGAATTATAAGAGTGAAAAAATAATTGACCAAGTCATGATAAGAGATAAGGAATGGTAATGACAGAGTAGAACATATGATTATTGTCCATTGTGACCATTTGCTACCAGGCGCTACTGAGATTATCACTCCCCTCACTGAAGTATGAACATAAACTTGATTCTATGTCCTTCATATATGGCTCTATTTTCCAACTGCAACCTCTAATTTTTGGCTTTTATATCTTGTCAGCCAGAGAAGGAGCATGTGCTTTTAAAAGCACCACTTCCCTTTTAGTTTTCATAATCTACATAGACTTTATTGAAAGCAATGAAAGAAAAAATGCAACTAAGAAGAAAAAGGCATTTGAGATTAGGTTCTCTGTCTGTAATGCTCTGGCTATTTTTAATGAGTAGCAAGTTTTAAGTCAGTGGTTTTAAAATCAATCAGAGGGACTTGGTATAGGAATTGGCAGTAGTAAGGAAAAATGTGGCAACAAGAGAGGGTGGCAATGGAGAAACTGAAATACAACATTAAATTTGAAAAGAGCTAAAGGATCAAGGGGAAATCTCTTTTATGTTAGAAGTGCTTTCCCTAATATTCTCTATCTTCTTTCTTCCTTTCTTGCTTGAGTCTTGATTCTAGGTCTTCCCAGGTTCAATTACTTTCATCAGTGGTTCTATTTTTTCTTTCTCTGGTGCAGTGGAAAGAATATTTGCCTTTGAGTCAGAGCTCCTAAAGATCATCTTGTTGAGACCCTTTATTTTATAGATGAAAAGATCAATGCTCAGGGAAAGGTAATGAAGAAGGCAAGTCATTCAAAGTCATATAGATAGTAAGTGGCAGAGCTGAGATTTAAACCCAAGATCCTTTTATTTCAAATCTAATGTAATTCCCACTTTACCTGGGTCTGAGTTTTAGGTCTGCCATTTACTAACCATGTGGCCTTGAACAAGTCACAATCTCTGTCAACCTATTTATTCAGCTGTAAAATTGGGATATTACAATTGTCCTATATATCTCATTGGGCTATCGTGACAATCAATGAATGTGATGCATATAAGGAGCTCTGTATATTTTCAAGTGATATCTAAATGCCAACTACTATTGTTATTCTACTAGAAAACAGAATGGACACTTCAGTTCAAATGAATGTACCTTTTCCCTTCTGCCAGTCAGACAAAGAGAAGGGAAACTACTGGTTAGTTACAATTTCTCACACTTGAAGTAAAGTATCATGCTGGATCAAGGGGAAAAAACTTAGCAGGGAGTATGTGGAATGACTTGACCCCTGTCCACCTGGGAGAGTGCATAGCTATCTTCAGTGCAAACAGGAAAATGAATTTCAACATTTAACTTCAAGTGAGCCAAAGGTAAAACCAAAACAAACCAAAAAGAATTTCTTTACAAGATGAATACTTGATACTTCTTCAGTTTTTCTTTTTTCTTTCCTTCCTTCTTCCTTCCTTCCTTCCTCCTTTCCTTCCTTCCCTTGCCCCTCTCTGTCTCTCTGTCTCTGTCTTTCTCTTTCTCTCCCTCCCTCTCTCTCTTTCTCTCTCTCTCTCTCTCTCTCTCTCTCTCTCTCTCTCTCTCTCTCAAGGCAATTGGGATTAAGTGATTTGCCCAGGGTCACTAGTAAGTTAGATGTCTGAGGTCATATTTGAACTCAGGTCCTCCTGACTTCAGGGCCAGTGCTCTATTCACTGTAATACCTAGCTGTCTCTTTAGTTTTCATAGTCTGTCAAAGAGCAAGAGTAGAAACTTTAGACTTCTAGAATTCTTTTCAGTACTGACAGATTAATGGTGTTGGTTGATAACTATCTTTGTCTCCATAAAAACAATGATTTTGATGCCAAACATATTGTTTTCGGCTTATGTAATTATTCTCAATTTTCACAACTATCACATATAGCTGCTTAATATTTCCCAGTATTATCCTCATCAACTATTCATAGTTGTGAGTGTTCTCCTCGGCCCTCTCAAATTTTTCTGTATTCTTTGTAAGTGTTGTATCATCTCCATAGAATGTAAGCTCTTTGAAGGCAGGGTCTTTTAAATTTTTGTCTTTGTTTCCTCATCCTCCCACACAGTATCTTGCTTATAGTTAGCACTTAATAAATACTTGTTGAATTGGATATTGGGAATCTTCACTATTTTCTAGCAAGTAGATCAAAGAACACCTAATTCAAATAGTTCAATGTCCCTTGAAGGCAAAATCATTATTATGATGATTCCACGTGCAAAGACCAGTGAAATATATCTTATGTCTTTTAGTTTTATGTATTTTTGTGTTTGTTTTTAGTACTGGGATGCAAATTTTGTAAACAATCAAAATATTTTTCCAATACAAACTGTAAAACTGCTATAGCTAGAAACTTTTTTTAAACCCTCAAATTAAGCCTACAAAAACTCTTTTTAAAAATCACGAGTTTTCTTTTTATAGATCTAATTTATAAATCTCTGGGAATTTGGATAATTATGAAATCTACACTCATTCACCAAATTGAAGTCTGTTTAACTAGACTAATTTGCACCTCACATATGTCTGTTCCATGAAAACTTTTTAGGCACAATGTTGTAAGATGTTATTTGGAGTTTGCAGCTCATAATTCTTTGCTTTTTTTGGAATATGCTTATTCCATTTTCTTTAACTTTTTATGACTACAGAGCAAATCAGGGATATTTGGACTGGAATTTCTCCATGTTTAAAAATCTTCCTCCCCCTTCACCACTGGTTGCTTACAAATCTTGTTTGATATTGGGAAATTTAACTAGTATCTTGGAGTTTTAAGTGTGATTTTTTTTCTTGGAAGCAATCTATAATGTAATATATAAATATAAAATATGTAGTATCATATCATATCCTAACATATACCATATTGTCTTTATGTAAATTTTCTGAACAGTTATTTTTGGGAGGTGGCATAATTTCCTACAGTACAATCCTTAGGTTTTTTATCTGGCATGCTCTTCTGAAAGATTAGCCTTCTTTAATTTATTTCTATGGATTCCCTGTTGAAGGTCAAGCATCACTTTAACTGGTATAGAATTAGTATGTCCTTTTAACATTGCTTTTAAATTCCCTCCTACCAATTTTTCTTAAATGTCTGTATTTTTTTTTTTGTTCCAAAGTTGTCATTTTCTCTTTAGGAAAATCTGTTTCCTTACAGAGAGTGTCCACCATATCTTCTAATTTTTGTTTTCCTTTTTTAAATCTAATGTTCTTTTAATTTTTTTGTGTGTGCTTGTATATAATAAGAGGTCTCTTTCCAACCTACTTTAATTCCTAATATTTTTCTTCTAATAGTTTCATATTTCTTTTGATCCATTCCAGAGTTTTTCAGTTGTTCCATGATCTTTAGTGAGTCATCAAATTATTGTTTTTGAAAGGGGAACGTAGGTTAATTTTGCTTGTTCATGGTAAGTTAGGGTCCTTTTGGAGTTTTTCTTTATGCTTTTTCCTGCTTTTATGAGTCTGTGTTGATTTTTCTGTTTGTGATGTGAGCTTTGTATGAGGCATTCTTTCCTGGCCTTTTGTTCTCTAACCCTTTCTTTTATATTCCTAGTTAGTTGACTAGCTTCCCTTCATACTCTTTGGTTCCAAAACCGTAACCATAATAAATAAAAGAATTTGAGATTTAAGAGAGACCTTAGTAGCCATTTAGTCTAATCCAACCTTACTGGTCTGGCCACAGCTAGGTTTCCAAAATTCTTTCCCTTGGGCAGAGACTTGACAAACTGACTTATGACCTCCTCATTTAACTCTTCAAAGTAACCAGTTATTTACTAATTGTCAAATTTAATGTTTCCTCAATCATCCTTCTTGACTTCTCTGCAGCATTTGACACTATTGACTCTCCTTTTGAACTCTTCACGTTCAGGACATTGTTTTCTCTGAGTTCCCCCTTTACCTTTTTAACCACTCTTTCTTTTGCTGGGTCATCATTCATATCAGAGACTCTAAGGGTAAATCCTGGCTCCCCTTCTCTCCTCTCTCTACATTCTCTTATTTGGTAACCTCTTCAGCTTCCAAAGGTTTGATTACTCAGCATGCCCAAAAAAGAACTCATATTTCTCCCCAAATCCATAACTCTTCTGAACTACCTTGTTACTCCACTATCTTTCCAGTGACCTCGATCAGTAACTTCAGTGTTAACCTCAATTCCTGACTTTCATCCCATTCATTTAACCACTTGTCAAATATAGTTTCTACTTCCAAAACATTTTATATTTGCCCCATTCTTTCCTCAACTCATTTTTATTTCAGCTTTCATCATTTCTCATCTTGATTATTGTAAAAACCTTCTAATTAGTCTCCCTGTATTCACATATGTCTCTCCCATAATGCAGGATTCACCAAAAGAACAGGCCATACACATGACACTTCTTTGTTAAACCTCGGTACTTCTCTATTAACTCTGGGTCTAAATAAGGATTCCTCTGTTTGGCATTCAAAGCCCTTTACAATATGGTGCATACCTACCTTTCCTGAGGAGAAAGAGGAAAATATGAAGAATTTTTTATAGATTATAATATTTATATCTAGATTTATCCAAATAGAAGGTGAATAAAACACTGGCAAGTTTTCAGCTGAGCATACTTTCTAGAATTTTTAAAAATCAAAATTCAGTGGAGGATTAGATGTTCCACAGAGTAAAGAGTTAAATTATAGTGAGATCCACAGTTCACAGGTAGAACCACTAGTTATATCTTAATGTAGCTATAACTGGTAACAAACTGATCCTATTGGCAACCCTTATTCATCCTTCCCTCTCAGCTGATATTATCATGATACTTAATGTGAGTGTCTTTGTTTAACTGTCCCTTCCCTCTTGATTCTGGAGGAAGAAGGCCTGGGTGCAAACTCTGCTTCTGATGCCTACTAGCTCTATGACCTTGAACAAATCATGTAAGTCTGTGGGCCTCAGTTTCTTCACCTATAAACTGAAGGGTTTGAAGAGTTTTCTAAGACCCCTTCTAGTTCTCAATTTATGATCTTTCTCTTGTAGAATATCTTATCCACTGGTATGCCTTCCATAGTTTCTTGTAATTAATCTTTTCTATCTGACATCTTCCCAACTACTTTCAGTGATAAATATGGAGGAGTTTTCAACTCACCAGCCCACTCACCAATTCATCCTTTCCCTGCATGTCTGATATTGTTATATGTATCTGAATTGATTCTATGTTTGCCTACCTTGTTTTCTCCATCAGATTCCTTGAGGACAGGAGATCTTTATTCTATGAGTACTCAAGCAATGCTTGTTTGCTGTCTGAAAAATTCAAGCACTAATACCTTATAATTATTTTTTTCTAGAAGGATACCTTACTGTACTAATTCTAAAGTGTGTTTAAAATGGCAGAACAAATAATGCTTCTTTTCCATCATCCCAATGATTCATTGTTATATTATATCAAATTAGGCTAAAGAACCTTCCTATGCTTTTCTTTTATTACTGACTGCTCATGGAAATTAAGTACAGGTCTTGGTAAATTGTGTATTCTTTAGAAGATGCTTAGGCAGTTCCTAGCTCACCTTGAAAGGCTTTTTACAAAAGGACTCTAATTACAATCCATTGTTTCTCTTCTCCCTTTCTTTGGAAATAGTCTCTCCCCTCCCCACAAAAGCCTGCAAATCATTGAATCATTGAAATATTGAACTTTTGGTTATTTTAACTGCCTTAATTTTTTTTTCTAAATTGGATGTAGAGTAACTTGGGACTTTTAAAAAATATCTCTTTATCAATGGTGAGTTATGTGCAACTTTAGCTTTGTTATTTTTCTTCATTTTGTGTACTTTCAATTTACTCTTACCTGATTTTTATCTGTCTCTCTTGCACTGTCAATTGTCTGCTCTTAACTCTATTAAATTAATTTTCTTTTGCATCTTTTAATTTTTTAAAAAAGAAAATATAAATCTATCAGTATGGTGCCATTTTGTTGTTATAATACAATTTTTAAACAGCCAAAAATTTAACTTACTGTGGCATAGTTAAGGAAGCAAAAATCTGAGTTTAGGAATTGCAAATTGCTTAAGGCAGAGAATTTATTTTTTTTTCTAAAGTAGCTATTGAAAGTGTGAAGAAACAAGTCTATATTTGACTTACAATTACTGTGTTGAGTAATTTAACTGTATTTAATTTATTTTGGTCATATATTAAAATAGACTAGACCATTCAAAAAAGCTAGATTACTTAGTCACACTCAGGCTTTCAGTAAGAGAGAAACTAGAGATCACAGAGACTTCTTCATATTAACATATCTTTACTTGATAAAGTAATATTGAATCTGGAAGACAGTGTGGTGATATTTGTCTCAGTGGTTCTGGGAATGGGTATACGTAGAGTGTGAAGAGGCTAGTGGTTTAATTCAATTCATATTATTCCAGGGAAATCAGAAATGCAGTCTACTTCAAAGGGGTTTTAGTTGCAATAGGCAGGCTCCTCAGGGTGGAATTGAAAAGTTGACTATATTCTAAGAACTAAGAAGGAATCAGACCAGGTGAAATCAAGACATTTGGATTTTATAACAGTAAATGGCAAAGTAGTTCTATTTAACAATCCTCAGACTTCAAAAACAGAATCAGCTTAGTTAGGTTTTTTTTTTGGATGGGGGGAAGGGACTTGCCCAAGGTCACATGCCTAGTAAGTGTTCCGGGTGAGCATAGTTAGGTTAATATATATATATATATATATATAATTTTGGTACATGGGAGATTTCATTTAATACTTTGCTTAGCACTTGACTAATTCATGCTTTAGAAAATTAAATAATTTGTGTCATAGTAGCATGGTCTAATGTAAATAATAAAAGTCTGGAGAAACCTGGGTTTGAATACCACTGTGCATTACAAAGATGACCTATATACTAATCCTGACTTAACCACTTACCAGTTTCCTACCCATATATGTATCACTCAACCTCACTGATCTTTGGCTTTCCCATCTGCAAAAAGGGGATAGTTCCTTACAGTACCTAAACCACCAGGCTATTGGAAGGTTCAAATCACATAATGTTTGTAAAGTACACTGCAATCTTTAAAGGGCTATAAAAGTATCAGCTATGAAAATAAATGTTTATTTTTATGTAAACAAACTGGTGAGATATTTCCCAGGGAGTCATTAATGTTTTCTGTCATAAGGCTATTCATACCAAAACACACTGTATCATCTATATGACACAAATATGAATCTCCAGAGTTTACTTCTAGGCAATGAAGAGAGAGGCAGGAACATAACTCAGTGGAAGTCATAAGAAGCTTCTTAGGACATGTCTAACAAACACAAAGCAGTTTCACAGAGATATTACAGCAGGTATCTTAAATGTAATATTTTATCTAACTTATTAAGATTATTCTCTGTAAATTTCAGAGGTGTCAATCTGCAGTGGCAGAAGGATTTTCCTCATCAAGGAGATCCTTATACTAGTGAAACTATAGTTTTAGTTCCTTTCCCTATCCTTACTCATTGAAGCAAATTGATAGGATCAATGATTTATATAATCATCTTCATCGTCTAATCTTATTTATGGATTACAATGGCCAAAGCATTTGTCACATAGTGATCAATTTGCTGGTGAGGAGCTTCTCCATACTCTTGCTTAGCTAGGCAAGAGAATGTCATCTCTCAAGAGGTTTTTCCAATCTGGTAAAATCTGCTAGAGTTTTAGTTGTTCTAACATAGTCTTTGGGAACCCAAGATCACCTTCATGTTACAATGAGGAACTATTGATCCATTATTGATTTCTTACAGTCAGGGTGAGTTGGTAATTTGAGGAATAATGCCTTTATCTATGTCAAGAAAATATACATCTTAGGAGGTTACATGTCATTGATTATTAAATGAGATTATTTAATAAAGTTACATTTTTTTCCTTTTTTTTCATTGAGAACCTTGGGCTCAAAATCAGGACACTTACAGTAACTGTGTAATAATTATTCATAAGTTGGAACCTCAGTTTCAATAAAATAGGGATAATAATACTTGCATTTGCTACCCCAAAGGGTGTTTGCAAGAGAAATATGAATTGTTCATAAAGTCAGCAATTCAAGGTTCTCATTTGAGGGACCTGGACTAATGGGATTGTGCCATTATTTCTCATTTCCACGTATTGTGTCAAGAGTTATATATAACACATATAAAGCAACAGATATTACTTATCTCAGAGGAAATATATTTTACTGATTCAAAGTATGATTATCATCTTCATAAAGCATGGTGGAATGCCTTTATACACTAAAATTCTGACAATACTATACAAATTCTATGTAGTCTCTAGAAAACTCTTTATGAAATGCAGGAGCACATGTGCACACATGCATGCACACACACACATAAAACCCACGTTCAGTAATTCATTACTTTTGCTCTAATATCATGTCTCGATTATATGATGGAGAAAAGGTATAGGGTTGAGCAGCAAAGAAAGATAAAGTAGGGCCAGTTGGAAGCCATGAGATATCATCATGAGAAGCTGTTAGTGAAGCATCAGAGGTCTAATTGTGAGTTTTCGCTTCATGCATATGCCCTAGTTAGAACTATTCTCTTTGTGTGTGTCCTTCCGCATATTTCCCTAAAGGTATACAAGTTGCCCACTGATGTATTTATAGGAGCATGTGTGTCAAGTTTATTGGTGTAATGTTTTACTGACCGGAATGTTCTATTGCATCTTTCTTATTATGCTATTTCATTAAATGCCTTTCCTGTGAGTATGCTTTTGAATGGATACAAACCTGCAGAAATGCTTGAACTTGAATTAGCCTATATAGATGGATATGAATGTGAGCAGAGGTGGTCCAGGTACCACATTGCCAAATATGATAATCTACACTAATACTTCTAATCCTGTTTTCCCTTAAGAGAATAAATATAGGTGATGCAGTCTGAGGATTCCATGGCAAAATAATGTCCAGGGGGTCCACAGAGAATGTATCATACTTTAGCTTGTAACTGAAGCAGATACTTGGGAAACCAAAGTTAGTACAGCATGGTGGTAGTAGTGAGAAAGCAGAGCCCAATGTTCCATACACAGTGCATTACACATCATAAGTACTTAACATTGTTTTAATGTTGATGATGGAAAGAAGGGCCAACTTCAAAAGAGCAACCCTAACACAGAAAACATCTACACGATAAACTCCAGGAGAATAACAAAAGTGTCAATTTCACATTTATGTCTTGACTAAAATTACTTGCAATGTCTCCTATCATAATCTTCTTAAAGAAGGAATTGACTAAAGTTGTCTTAAATTAAATTGAACTGAGAAGCAAAAAAAAGAAAAAGAAAAAATGAAGTGGCATGTATGTGGAAAGGAGAAGGGGACTGCTTTGATACAAAGCTTTTGTGTCCTTTTTCTCTAAGTCTCTCTTCCTCTCTGTAATCTCTCTGATCTTTTCCTTTGTTTCTGCCTCTCTCTCTCCCTCTTCTTTTCTTTCTCTCTCTTCACCCTCTGCATGTCTCAGGCTCTTTTACTCTTCCTCTCCTCCCTCCAGTTCTAATATCATTTCTTTCACAAGAAGATGACCTCAGCCTGCATGAATCTTTTGGTTCTCTGAACTTAAATTGTACTGATGTAATCCAATAGAATGGAAGTTCCTTGAGAGCATAGGTTATTCTTCATTTTGTTTTTGTTTCCTCAGCCCTTGCAGAGCACCTTGCATAATAGCAGGTAACTAATGCTTGTCTGTATGAATTATACTTGATAGAGTAATTAGTAATTTAAGACTTTATTATCTACTGCATTGTATTGTTTTCAAATTGTTTCAAGCTAAACTCCTTATCTGGAGCGCTCTCTTCTTGCTTCTACCTCTTGGAATCCCTATCCTCATTCAAGGCTCAGTTCATATGCCACTTCTTTCTAGAAGTCTTTATATTTCTCTTTGCAATGGAGCCTATGAAGCTGAGATGCAAGAAAGTATGGATCAATTCTTTGCTACTTGTGCTAATTTTGGCTGAACAATTAA
Organism: Pseudocheirus occidentalis; assembly: GCA_028646575.1. Lineage (NCBI taxonomy): Eukaryota > Metazoa > Chordata > Mammalia > Diprotodontia > Pseudocheiridae > Pseudocheirus > Pseudocheirus occidentalis. The sequence continues at coordinate 229,117,561 of CM053594.1, read as the reverse complement.
CACCAAGAAAACTCAAGTACTCCATCATCCACCACCACACCATCCATACATGGAACCATTGGTAACAGCAAATGGAGACATTTTGGATTCTGTGGATAAGTTCACTTACCTTGGTAGTATACTTTCCAGGGATGTACACATTGATAAGGAGGTTGACACATGCATTGCCTGAACTAGCTCAGTATTTTGTAAGACTCTGAAGGAAAGTATGGGAGAGAAGTGATATTAGCCTGACTACTAAACTGAAGGTCTACAGAGCCATTGTGCTGACCTCATTGTTATATGCCTGGGAAACCTAGACAGCATGCCAGTACCATGCCAGGAAACTGAATTGCTTCCATCTGAATTGTCTTAGGAAGTTTCTGAAGATCATTTGTCAGGATAAGGTACCAGACATTAAAGTCCTTACTTGAACTAAACTTCCAAGCATTCAAACTCTGCTTCAGAGAGCACAACTCTGATGTGCTGGCCATGTTGTTTGAATAAAAAAAAATGTATGCTTGCCAAAAAGACTATTTTATGGAGAACTCACACAGGGCAAGAGCTCACATGCTGGTCAGAAGAAGCACTAGAGGGACACTTTCAAGGTCCCTCTTAAGAACTTTAGAATTGATTGTATGACATGAGAGACTCTGACACAGGACCACTCAGCAGGCCCACATCAGAGAAGGTACTGTGTTCTGTGAGTACAGCAGAAATGAAACAGCTCAAAGGAAATACAGGATGCGCAAATTTAAAGTATCCACCCCAAATGTTCACACGGACTATTTGTGCCTGACCTGGGATAGAGCATTCCAAACTCATATGGGTCCAGTCAGCTACAGTCAGATACATTGAAACTTGCCTCTAGCTAGCATAGTGATATCATTTTGGTCCCCTTCAAGAATGAAGGACAACAACCAATCATTATTTCTATTTAATTTTTAGCATTCACCCACACCCGGGGATTGTTCTGTACTTTGTATATATGCTGTACTTACCTATACATGTACATGTTATTTGCTTCAGCAGAACATGAGCTTCTTGAGGGAAGGAACTCTCTGAATTTGTATCATAATTCCTAGAAGGTGGCTTGGTAAATAGTAGTACATTAATAAATACTTATTAAAATAAGTTGAATCCCATGAACACTGATTTGGCATCACTGGAAGAGCCATTGCAGAGTACTACAATCATACTTTTAAAAAAATTAAAATATATTTAAAATGAAAATTTAAAATCAGTTTTTAACCCTATGAAGTAACATCAGTTAAATACTAATTTCCATTTATGGATCCCATTCAGCATATTTTGTGTTTTAGATGCCAATAACAACATCCTACTCCAAAACACCAATTTTTCTCTTCATGCAAAATGTGCATGTTGCTGGCCTGTGTTACATCTTTATAAAATTGTGTTCATTTGTTGTACCAACGTAGTGTGCATAGAAGTTCTATCTTCCTCATTCACTTCCTGCTCACATTTACTTATAATTATCACACTGATGAGCTACTTCAACACGCTGAGTTGAATAGAAGAAATTTTCAAACATAATTTAACTTTAAATAGCCAAAGGGTATTTCAGGAAGCCATCTCAAATCCACTTTTCTTTTTTTTTTTCTCTTTGTCTCTGATAAGGGGCTCAAAACCACCTGGATATTCTTTGACCTCACGTACGTGTTTCAAAGACAGCTATTTGAATAAACTCTGTATTTCCCATTACCAGCACAGCAGTATGTGAACAGTAAATATGTAAATGAGATTCATGATTCTCCTACCATTACAAAACCATTTTTAGATGTTTACCTAAACTGCCTTAGATACAGAAACAGAAACCGTAAGGAGAAAAAAAAATCCCACACTTCCCAAATTTTATTTTCAAGACTGTCTCCTTTAGTTTGGTGAACACTATGTATATGATTATCTTCAAAGCAGAGCTAGAAAAACCTGAGAAATCCCACTTGGTACATACTGGAAAAATTTAAATGATTAAATTTGGAGGGTACAAAATTTGAGCACAAATATGGCTTGTGAAATAATACTATCTAAAAAATGTTTGGTTCTCATATTCTCCATGTAATTAATATTTTAGTGAAGCTTTGTAAGAAAATGGAAGTGCAAAGAAAGACCTAGCAAATCATTTTGCATGGGTCTGACTCAGTGAGAGAAAAAAGGCCATTTTGCAGTATTGTTTTTAAGGCAGGTTGATTGAATATATTAATATAAAATGCAGAAAAATATAATAAAATTACAGCTTCATAGAATCTTAAAATTGTAAAGATTCCCCAAATGTCATCTAGTCAACCTCTTTGTCCAAAGAAGAATGTCCTTAAAATGTCCCCAACAGGTACTCACAGATCCTCACCTGTAATAGGGAATCTACTTTTTTTAGTCAGCTTACTTCATTTTCAGATAGATCACATATATAGGACTTATCTATATACATTTTATCCTCTTAGATTTAGCTGTGAGCAGCCTACAGAATATAACAACTTTGAAGGAATTTAGAAGAACAGAAGTGAAAGATGTCCTCAGGGAAATAAATAATAGAAAAGGAAAATAGACTAGTCTCATGGTGAAGATGAGGGATGACAGGGGGACAGTTCAAGTGTCTTTGAAATGAGAGGAAAAAGTGAGGACAGCCTCCAGCATGTTGGGTGGACCCCTTGTCCCTGCAGTGATCTTATGTGAGGATATTGACAAGACTCACATAAAAGATGAGCAGGTAGGGATGGATTATAAAGAATGCTGTTGTAGAGAACATATAAATTTATGAGATCTCGGATCCATCTGACTGTTCAAGTTTCACTTCCTTTGGTAGCTTATGAATGCCATTTTAGATTCTCAACTTGTCATTTCATATATTGTGTCGCCTTCCTAGCTTGATGTTATTTGCTAATCTGATAACTAGGACATTGATGACTTCATCAAAACTGCTGATAAAATTGCGGCTTTTTTCTGATAGTTGACTCACTGTGATAGCAGCCAGTGACAGTGACAGTCCTTTGACATGCAGTTGGTGACTAGTCCTTTTAACTGAGTTCATGATTTTTCTGGCTATACAATCCTATTTCTATCATTCTGCCCAAATCCAAAGTAGATCTTTTAAATTTCTTTTGTTTTTGTTAGATGTAAAGTATTTTCTATTTGGGCCTTAGCCCTACTTCTTTTGTTTGCTGGTCAATTCCACTTTCTTGGTATCTAATTTCCTCATCAGCTGAATCGGTATCTTCATTTTCTACTTCATCACTCTTCCTTCCATGATCATTTCCTCTCCAACCTGGCCTTTACTTTTATATCTTTCTTATATGGAATTTGGCCCACCTCCTTCATTCTGTATGCTTCTGTTCTTTATCATACCTATTTTCCTTATTTTTTTAAAATCTGAAATACATTTTCTTAAAAACTTAGCTCAACCTGGAATACTGAAAAGAGCACTGAATTTGGAATAAAAAAATGTAGGCTCTAAAGCCAGCTCTACTATATGATTTCTGTAGGACTCTGGAAAAGTCACTTCAATTCTCTGGATCTCAGTTTTCCTCCTTTGTAAAATGAAGGGTTTTAAAATAAGATTTAAAGATCAATTCCAATTTTAAAAGTATGATTCTATGAAGCTAATCCTTACGGTGCAACAAATCTGCCTCTCTGAAACTTATTCTCATTGACACACCTCACTCTAAACCTTGACAATCACAAGTTTTAATCTGTTAAATGTCCCACTCCTCCACAGAGTTTTCCTTCAGTGCCTCAGTGTGATGTAGAAGTGACCTTGAGTTCATAAAAGCAATACCAGAGGAGGACAAAGTATATCAGGCTCTATAATGATGACTTCCGATATTTTGCAATGATTATATCTCCTATTGCTCACCTGTACAATTAGCTATGTATGTTTTGTGGGTGCATGAGATTGTTACAGCACATGAATTGAGACCAAAATGAAAGTTAGCATGCACGGCACAGAAGGGTACAATACAGTTTATACCAAGACATTAAGACAAGAGATGAAATGCATTGATAATTGTGTTGTAATAATAGAAGACCAAAAAGGGCCTAAAACAATTCCAAAGGACACATGACAGAAAATGCTAGCCACATCCAGAGAAAGAACTATGGAGTTGGAATGCAGAATGAAGCAGCCTATTTTCTTTTGTTTTTCTTCCTTCTCATAGTTTTTGCATTTGTTATAATTCTTCTATGCAACATAACTAATGTAAAAAAGATGCTTAATAAGAATGTATGTCTAGAGCCCATATCAGATTGCAAGCCATCTTGGGAAGGAAGGTGGAGAGAATTTAAAACTTATGGAAGTGAAAGGT
>CM053594.1:229080054-229112766 GCA_028646575.1 Pseudocheirus occidentalis | reverse complement strand
AGTGAACACTCTGTTTATTCCATTACAAAATCAGATTCAGTACAATGTTCACAGTTTCAACAATTCACAATATTATATACAATCTTCAGAACAAGGAAAGTCTCAATATTATATCTTATTACAGAAAGGAACAAGGAATAAGAGAGGAATCAGCTGGTTTCCCTAAGGGAAAAACCAGCTTCACATTTTAAGATTCAATCAATCAATTAACAAAAGGAACGACCTAGTTTCCCTAAGAGGGAGTCAATTCAATCAACAATTCACAATATACTCATCTTCCACTCCTGGGGTAACCATGAACTTTAGTTTCCAAATAAAGTTCTTAGACAACCACACAATTCTTCCACCCCTTGATTTCCAACAAACCTCAGTTTAGTCTAAGGGGAGGCTTTTTCTTCACTTTGACCCTGGGTGGTCTCTCTGATTCCTTGGATCTCCTTCCCTGATGCCAGCTCCCTCCTGAATCTGCCAGACAATCACCTAGATTCAGGAGCTGAAAGCTTACAGGTTCTCATCCAGTGCTCAGGGATGAACAGCTCCCAGGTCCTTGTCCAGTCCTCAAGGCAATCCCTGGCACACACTGAAGTTCACCGGATTCAGCACACCTCAAACCCTTCAGGACTTCTCTTGCCTGGAACTCAAGGATCAGCCAGGCCACCAACAAACAAAGTCCCATCCTGTTCATGTTTTCAGTCAGCCACTGAGGAGCCAAATCCAAAAACTGTCTTGACTGTATAAAATTATTCCTTGTAAACACTGGCCTTCTCCCAAGTCAACAGGGGAGTGTCTCAGCCAATAGCATTCTTCCAAGTCAACAGGGGAATTTACACCTTTTCACCAATGGACAGAGTTCTATACTTAACCCTAAGTTACTAGGATCTACTTAACCCTAAGTACTTAGCCCTAAGTATCTGATCAAACAAATTGATTACCATTACAGGGGACACAATGAAGGCTAGAAATTCTAGACTGGATAGAGGTAATCAAATAGCACTTGACATTGCTTGAAAATGAAGTTTTTCCAGTATCCTGGTGTAGCATATTGTATTCTGAAGGAAGTCAATCATGATTGGGGTGGCTTGAGACAGGGCACAGTGTGTCTAGACACTGGTGTTCAATTAGTTCCTCCTCTTCCTCCAGTCAACAAAATAATAGAAGGGGCAATTAACATGGATAACAAGGCAGTAATGTATTAAAGAAAGTGCAAAGGCATATCTATGCTTTTTCACTCCTTTGTGAAGACTGCAGAAGTTCTCTTTGATGGAAATGGAGAGTCTGTTTGGCACTGGATGGCTGAAGATCACACATTGTTATTTCAATGGAGCTGCTCTCTCAGGTGGAGAGACTGACTTTAGAAGGGAGCATGCCAACATAAGAGACAATAAAAAGAAACAGTTCCAAGGAGAATGACCCTTGGCAGCAGTGAAGATATTTAGCTATGCATCCAAAAGAGAATTAGTTCAAATCTTGCAGTCAGGATTTGATCTGCAGAGAAGGCCAAAGGAGCCCATCTGAAGAAACTGTCCAGCTGAGGCACTTTAGAAGAGAAGAGAGGAGAATTGGGGAATGGGGGGGGGAGAAGATGGAAAGAAAGGGGAAATAAAAGGAGGAAAGGAAGGTGGAAGGGAAGAGTGAGAGATAGATAAGATAAAGGGGAAGTGGGTAAGAGAAGGGGCAAGGAAAGGATAAGGAAAGGGATAGGGGAAGGAGAAAGGGAAGTAAAAGAAATAGAAGGATGGGGCCATCGATATAGTACCTACTGTGTGGCAGACACTGTTAAACATTTTACAAATATTGTCTCATAATTTTCCTCACAGTAGGAAAGAGAAAGAACATCAGGGTCCTATGGTATAGGTGGCATGAGTTGATTAAGTGTATATGTATTAGTGGGTACTTACAAGCTATAGTTTATGTTTTGCAGACCCACAGAATACTACAATCTAAGGAAGCTATCCCCTGGAGAATCCAATGTTTGAATGCAGGTTGGTGGACAGGTCATTCTGGAGGGGCTAGTACATTTACTTCATATGCAAGTCTTAAATTCAGAATATTTCAATGCTTATAGAATCTCATAGAACATACAATAAAATTTTCACTATTGAAGCATTTCATATCTAAAATGTCTGCTATATTTAATGCAAAATTAAATGCTAAATGAACAGTCAGCTACTGGAAAATTTACATTGTTATACTAAAAACGATCAAAATCTCAAATAATTTTGATCATCCATGGGGGAAAAGAGTCACCTTTCTGTCAGAAAATCAAGTAATTCTCTCATTTGATAGAATTAACTGACACATTTGTTTTTTCCACTAGGGTATTTCTTTTCCATGTAGTTTTTTTTTCCCATTCAGGGATATTTTCTGAAAGTTATTCTCTAGTGAAAGGCACAGAGGGGACTGTTGTGGAAAAGGATACAATGATATTGAATTGCAAAGTTTGAGATGGTATGAATATATTGTAGGGGTTTCATAAATGTTTGTTAATGGAAGTAATGGATAAAGGAAAGGAGGTGGGAAGAGAGGAAAGAAAAGAGGGAGGTAGAGTTTTTATCTTCTTGGATAAAGCTGAAAAATGAATCCAGCCTGGAAAATGTGGGTTATGGTTAAAATCCCAATTTCAGATGATCTTAATTCTAGCCAGTCAGTTCTTGAAATCTAGTTATAATAATGGCAACTTGTGACGTTTTTTTTATCACTTAACTTTTTCTTCTAGTATGTTGTTAAGTGCTCACAAAACTAGAGAAGAACTAAATCCTTTCTGTTATTCATTAAACTTAACATAGTGACATTTGAAAAAAAAATTCAGACTCTACTTTTACAGTAATTCAAAGCATTTAACATACTCATTTAACTTATTGTACTAAAAAATAAGAAGTGGCCAATGTGGATAAGCACACAATTATATTAATGATTACTGAAATAACAGAAAGATGAATAAAAGATAAATTTTGAAAGCAATTAATATGAGTATTACAAAAATCACATATAGAGATGAACTCATATTCAATTTAATAAGCCCCTACTGAGCATCTGCTATTGCCAGGAATTATGCTTGTTGTTATGGGGAAGGGAAGAATAAGAAGCTTACAGTCTTTTAGGGGGAGTATAATAACTATAAGGATAAAACTGGACCTGTGATTTCACTGGAATAGGGGACTTCTGCTACAATGGAAGTTAGCAGCTTCTCTGAAACTTTCGGAGTCACATAGTTCACTAAGAGGTTAAATGATTTTCTTTGGGTAAGGCAACCAGTATGTTTCAGTGGTGGGACTCAAAACTAGTCTCCCTGGCCTCCCTGGTATTCCAGCTCTCTGCCACATTCCTTGTGACTAATGATTAGCAATGGAATGTGTAGCTTCCTTCAAGGCTCAGTTCAAGCTTTCCTCTTAAGGAAAGCCTTTCCTAATGACTTGAGTTCACAGAATCACAGAACCTCAGAGTTAGCAAGGCCTCAGTCTTTATCTAATGACCAAGAGTTCTTAACCTTTTTTTGTGTGTGTCATTGCCATCTTTAGCAGTTGGGTGAAGCCAATGGACCCCTTTGTGGAACTGTGTTTTGATATGCATAAAATAAACTACATAAGATTATAAAGAAATCAATTATATTTAGTTTTCAAAATATTAAAAAAAACCAAGTTCATGAACCCCTCTATTAAAAGGTAAACCATAGTTGCTTTCTTCTCTTTTTTTTTAAGGGGCAATTGGGGGTAAGAGACTTGCCCAAGGTCACATGGCTGGTAAGTATTAAGTGTCTGAGGCCAGATTTGAACTCAAGTCTTCCTGACTCCTGACTCCAGGGCCAGTGCTCTATTCACTGTACCACCTAGCAGCCCCATATAGCTGCTTTCTTAAGAGAACATGTCATTCTCCCTCAGGTCATTTCTCCAGTTGGGATAAACCTAGCATTATCACACCACCATTTAATTTTCAGTCTTCTTTTCCTGTCAGTTCATCCTCTTTGGTTAAGACTTTGGTTCTACCTCATTTATCCTTGTCACTGGGCCATCCTGGGCTCAGACTCCCTAATGTTGCCCTTTAGTTTACTTGAAGAATAAATGCAGTGTGGTACAGTGGGAATAAATTTCTTAGATTTGAATCCTGTCTTTGAAACCTACTGTCTGTGTGACCTTGGGCAAGCTTTAACCTTTATTAGTCTAGGTTTCCCTGTCTACAAAATGTATATAATAATGCCTATACACATTACATCACTGGGTTGCTGTGAGGACTGAATAAGAAAATATAAATGATAACACTGTGTAAACTCAAAGCTACTACATGAATGTTAGGTAATGTTGTTGTAATTATTGTTCATGTTAAATCTGATCCAGTCTGAGCACTTCTTAAAAGGGAATAAGGGCAGAGGCAAAGTCAGTATAGATGAGGAGTTTTGTAGTTAGGCAAAACTGCAGTAGAAAGACCATCATATAGATAAGGTATTGGGATTAAGTAAATAGCTCACAATAGAGACAATCATTACATGTAGAATTGCTCTTTCCTGCATAGGCAGAGGGGTGGGAAGAGGGTTGGACTTGTAGTCAGCTATGAATTAGGTCAAATGCTCACCTTCCACACTTACTAATTGTATAACCTAGGGCGGTAGGAAGGGAATAAGCATTTATATAGTGCCTACTATGCGCCAGACACCATGCTTTACAAGTATCTCATCTGATACTTAGAGCAACCCTGGAAGAAAACAGTTTTGCAGGGGAGGTACTATTATGACCTCCCATATGGAGTTGAGGAAAATGAAGCGAAGAGAGGTTAGTTGACGTGCCCTGGCTTGGACAAATCATTCAAAGTCTCACCTGCAAAATGAGGATGATAATATTCATCATCATTTCAGGATGTTGTTGTGAGGATCCAAAGAGAAAAGATTAGCAAAGAAGTTTGTACATTTTAAAATATCATACAAATGACAGCAAGTATTACTGGTCATTAAAATTAAAAGGCGGTCAACTAAAGCATTTTTGGGAAGTGATTAATTTATTATTAAGGTGGTTTTCAAAATAGAAGATTAGTTTTTTTTAATAGTCTAGAAATTTGTAATCTTACTTGATTCATACTACAAAACACTTTTTGGAGATTAACTGTGGTTTAAGAATTTAACCTCCTAAAAATGGAGAAATAGAAAATGGTTTACTTTTTCCATGTGTTTTATAGGGATTTGTCATTTTAAAATGCTGCATAAGTTATGCAAAGTTTAAGTTGTTCAGACAAAAAATTCAGATCATTCAAATATATACATGTGTGTATATGTATGCATGTATGTATGTGTGTATATACATATATACACAATATATATGTATGTGTGTATATGTGTTATATACACACACACACACACACACACACACACACACATATATATATATATATATACATATATATATATATATATATACACACACACATGAATTTGAAAAAAAAAAGGAATATCCCATGGGAGAATCAAGTTTATAATTAACTCCAAAAACTATTTTCTTTAAATCTATCTTTAATTGAGAAAGTTCACTGGAACACTTTATTTAGGAAAACAAAAAAAGACACCAGTCATACTTCTGTTTTCAAACCTATTTTTCTTCAGAAGCAGTCCTCATTATTTGCAATTTCTAGGTTTCTCACCAGTTTAAATTATTGTATTGAAAAAATTACACATATTTTTCTAAGAGTTAAAACTTTCTTTATAAAATACAGTCTACTACAATCATATGGAATGGTTTCTTTCCTCTTGAGTCTACAATAATCTACAGTAAATAATTTCATTGTATTTATTACACCTTATCTTCTATCCTTTTCTTTTCAAGATACAAATGGTGGTAGCTTGTGACTTTTCTGTATTATGCTTGATATTGGTCATTTTAAAATACAAAAAAATGCACCTTTATTTCAGAAAAGTCAATGTGTTTTACAAATATAATCATTAATTCATCCACAAATCAAGCTATTGAAGGAAAATGGTAGAAAAGAAGTGGTAGCTGGAGAAAATGATCAAGTACTACAAGGTTTACATGGTATCAAGAATTGTCAGCATTACTGGAAGGGAAACCAAATAGAGAAAACAAAACAAACCAAAGGAAAAAATCCTGACAAAACATACAGCCAGAAATGGAAGATGGAAGAAAAAAAAAGATGAGGAAAGGCAAAAAAACCAACACATGTGTGGCATGGATAGGGAGAGAGAGATGGAGGTAGAGAGAAAAAGGAGAGAGAGAGAGAGAGCAAGAGACAGACAGAGAGACAGAGAGACAGAGACAGAGAGGCAGAGACAGAGACAAACACATAGAAACACACACAGAGACACAGAGAGAGACCAAGAAACAGAGAGAGAAACAGAGACAGAGAGACAGACAGACATAAAGAGAGAGAAAGAGACAAACATACAGAGAGATAGAGAGAGAAACAATAAAGGAGGAACAGTCTCATAAGCATGCCTGTGAGAATGCAAAAGATTGTATGTTTTATTATCACTTGGAAGAATGAAAATGGTAGGAAGCTAACATAACTGAGGTGGATTTTTTTTTGTATTTCAGAATCAATCTTATTGTTGAAAAGGACATTTAAAATTCTACAATCTCCATTCTTTAAAAAAAACCCAAACTCAAACCATCAAAACAGTAAATTTTTTCTTAGGTTAATATTATAATTGATTTTCACTCTTCCATAAACTTGGTACTGAGTTATTTCTAGGTGCTTAAGAAATAGCCTTAGATAAATCCTTGTCTATTAATAATATTTAAAATGAATAGTTTTCACACAGCTAATCATCATAGACCATAGTTACATTTAATCCATGAAATAAAATGGAATTAGACCATTTAGAAATCACAGAAAAATGGATTTAGAAATAGAATCAACCTTAAAGGACATCTAGTTCAACCCACCTCATTTTTAGTTTGAGCAAACTGAGGCCCCAAGATGAAAACTGATATGTCCAATATCTTATAGGTAGAAAGTGGCAGAAATGGGATTTGAATCAAGATACACTGACTTCAAACCCAGCATATTTCTACTGCATTAGTCTACTTCCTGAGCATAAGAAATTAGTGCTTTCCAGCTGTCTCCTTATCATATCTTTTGCCCTTCCTCCATCATCCTGATGTTCCTCCTGACAGAAACCTGAATTCTTTCCCTGAGACCCTTCCTCTGATTTGTGGAGTTTCTTCTTATCTTCATGGAGGCCTATGCCTTCATACCACTTTCCTGCCAACTTCTCACCATGTAACTTCATGTCTTCTTCCTCCTTACCTCTTTTTAGTATATCTTTACATGTTGCTTTTCTCCATTAAAATGTAAGCTCCTTGAGGGCAGGAGCTACATTACTCACTTGCTTTTGTAACTTTAGTACTTAGTACAGTGTTTGGCACTCAATACTTATAAACTTTATCTCTCTGCCTCTCTGTCTCTCTCTCTCTCTTCATATATATATCCATTATCCATACACTCTAACCATTCTTGCAATGGTTACATAGCCTTAACTTCTTCAAGGACTTTTAAAAAAAATATTTATTATGCTTATTTTCTTCAATTTTTCTTTTTTTGCATTTTTGTAGGGCAGTTGGGGTTAAGTGACTTGCCCAAGGTCACACGGCTAGCTTTTTGTGTTAAGTGTCTGAGGCCGGATTTGAACTCAGGTACTCCTGACTCCAGGGCCGGTGCTCTATTCACTGTGCCACCTAGCCGCCCCTCTTCACGGACTTTTAAGTAAATGCGTAAATTGATTTTAAAGTATAGAATATCACATAGAGTAGGTCCTAATAAATGTCTGTTAAAAAGACATGAAGAGACAGTGGAAGCAAAGGTAGCTAACGAAAGCATTACAAGAATAATATTTAAGAATAATTCCAAGTGCTTTGCTAAAGCTTAGAATTAACTGAGGCCAAAGAGGAAAATCTTAGGACAACAAAAATGCTTCTCAGTTTGTTTTTGCAACACAGTGGTGTAAAGCCAAGCACTAACAGCTTTCCAGAGGATGGCTGCTATGGATAGCTTTCAAGATTCTGATTACACAGTATAGTGAATACTCTATTAAATAACAAATCAGAGCAAAACAGAAAATCAAGATATAGCATCCACAATATTACAACTCATCACAAAAATAAAAATATAGCATTCACAACTTATCACTAAAATGGCCACATAGTTTTCACCACAGTGGTCACACAGTTTTGAACACAGTGCAATCATTTACTCAAACTTAGTAACTCAATCATTCAATTAACTCAATCATTCAATTATCCTTAAGGAGGCTTTCCTCCTTAAAGGTCACAAAACACAAGAGTCAAAGTTCTCCACTCATGGGGCACACTAAGTTACAAATCAGTTACTCTTCAGTCAACATTCACTATTCAATCATCAGAAAACACACAGGCCATCCACCCCTCAGTCACAAGTAAATCACAATCTTATCAGTCAGTACACAGTATCCAAGTAAAGTCTTCTTTCAGCTTGACTCTCAGATTCCCTGGATCCCCTTCATGGACCTTAACACATTCTGGAACTCTATATCTTTTCTCTTGAGGTCTGAAGTTAGAAGACCAGGATTTCTCTTCTGTCAAGCTTTCCCTAATTCCACCCTTCATATAAGTCCCAGTTCACCAAACTGTCACTTGGGTTCAAAGGTGGACAGCTCCCATTTTCTTGCCTAGCTCTCTGTGTAGTTCCTGTCCCACATTGAAGTTAACATTGTCCAGTCTACCTCAGATTCTTCACTGGGTCTGTTCCTGGTAAGTCAAGGCTTAACAAAGCCACAAACAGACAAAATACCAGTACCACAGTCGAGCTTACTCAGTCTTCTGCAGCTACAGCTGGTCCTCAGAAACCCTCAGCAGTTCTGGCTTGCCCTCAGACTGAGCAGCTCCTCAGCAGCTCCAGTACAAGCTCAATCACCACACGTTCCCAGGAAATTGTGACTTTTCCAGCTAGTGTTTTTCCTTATATATAGTATTGTTCTTCCCTATTCAGTCTCTGTCATGTCAGCAACAGGGGTTTCTTGTTCAGCCCCTTCCTGGTATGTCAGCAACAGGGGTTCATACCTTCTGTTTCTTTACCAGAGGTTTAATTTTAAACTAGGTGCTAAGTACCTGTCAGTTTTCTAATACAAAGGGATCTTTAAATTTCATTACCATTACAAGTGGTAAAAGAAGAAAATCATAAGGATAAAACTATTGCTTGAAGTGAAAGGGAAAATGATAGAAGATGATCAGGATTTGTCTAACTCTTATTTTCTATCTGTTTTCTCTGCTAATGAGAATGATATTTGGGCTGAAAAGGATGGAATGAAAATGAATAATGGGGAGTTGAATCCTAAGATAAATAGGAAACATCTACCTGATGTTAATGAGTTTTAGTAGCCAGGCCTAGTTGAACTATACCCCAGGTAGTGAAATGCATGGCTGCTGAGCTACTCTCAATGTTCCAAGAAAGACTGAAGAATGGGTCAAATACCATAAGACTGCAGAAAAGGAAAGGTCACGTTAATTTAAAAAGAAGGGAATAAATTGAAGGTTGTAATCTCAGACCTTGGTTTAATTTTAGATGAAATTCTATAATACATTGGGAGAGATAGGTAATATCTGGAAAAGTAAGTGATGATCACAAGAAACTAACATGGTTTCATGAAGAAATGGTCATTTCAATTTAATATTATTTCTTTTTGTGACAGAGTGACTCTGATTTCTCTTTTGTTATACACTTGGATAAATGGGTTTATTAGCTATATATATATATATATATATATATATATTCATCACAGAACTGACATTTGGTAGGAAGAAATAGTCAAAGCCACATACCCAAGGCTGGACTCCCTTCCCACCAAATTCCAGTTCCATAATGAATATACATTGTCAATAGTGAATAGCAAAACAAAAATCACAGAAAGTTTACACAGGAGAACACAGACAAGGCTATACTCAGAGTAGCCTACTCCTGGGCAGTACATTCCTTTAGTCTCTTTTCAAATGGAGAATAGTTTCCAATCATAAGCTAAGTACATTCATTTAGTCAATCATGGAGCACAAAAAGGCCAAAGGTTTCCTGCCCCTGGACACCACTGAATTACAATACCATCAATTAACACCAAACACTTTCTTAAAAGGGGCAGGAGAGCACAAAAGGCCTTTAAGTTACAACAAGGTTAAGATATCATCTCAGCATTGAAAACCCAAGAAAAGGCCTTTCTTTCATCTTGAATTGAGGCAAGCCCTCAGCAATCTCAGTTCCTGGGGAGACAAGGCTCAACAAAGCTATAGAGAGTGTTCTCATTAAGTCACTCTCTGTAGAATAGTCCCAGAACCCCTGAAAACATCAGTAAGGCCCTCTTCTAGGATTTCTGTAAACATACCACAAGAAAATTTTCCTTCAGGGCTTCTGAACCAACAGCAAGGTTCCATGACCTCTACAACAGCAGCACTGTCCTTCACCAGCAGGTGAATCTGGCAAAAAAAAATGTCAAAAGAGTCATGCCTCCTCAGTTCCCGGTAGCTCCAGGTGGCAGTTCTGAAAAGTCCTAGGCAGCTCCAATGGGCCATCAGCAGTCTTTATCTTAGCAACTCAGGATCAAAGATACTGGATACTGCTCTCCAAAAGTCCTTCTTGCCTCCTCTCAGCTTGGGCCTCCCAATTCACAGCTCTCCCAGTTCAACGCTGTCTTTTCACATCAACAAGTCCATCCCACAAGTGGGATTCACAAGCTCTGGGTTTTAACACTCAACCCCAAAAAACAAGCCAATACAGGGGCATCTCCAAATTCCATTACCATTACAGAGCAAAGTAACTCAACTCAACAAAGAGTCTCAGATCTCCCCAAAGGAGAAAGTCCCTAGAATCTCTAATGTAGTATGTTACAGAAAAGGATGTGTTTGAGGTGCTGGCTCCTCTACTGGTCAGCTTCTTCCCAGAGTTTTCCTTTCCCTTCACGGACCTTAAGAGATTCTTGAGGTCTGAATTTAGACCAGGATTTCTCTTCTGTCAAGCTTTCCCTAATCCCACCCTTCATATAGGCACTGAGGACTGAATAATTAATCTCTACCAATAAGGAAAGTCTTATGTGAATGGGTTTGAACTCACCTATTACCATCACCATTTGAACCCGCTCACTTGAATATATAATGCTAAGTTACCAAAGAAAGCATTACTGATGACATTAGTACTTAATGTACGAATATCTTCTGAGTAGTAATACATTGAATTTAAATATTAGATTATTTTAAATAATAATTATTATATATAATATAATTATTCAGAATATAGTAGTCAACATGCATCATTTTCTATGTTTTTCTTTTTTCCTTATCATTAGAAGAGAAGGAGGAGGGCAAGGAAATATACACTATATGCTAGGGTGACCTTGGGCTAAGAGCTTCTTACAAATATCTCACAAAGAGTTTGACCAGACTGAAAAAAATCAGTAAACAAACAACATGTGATGCTCACAATAACCTAGTAAGATAAATGCTATTATTATGCCCATTTTATGGTGGAAGAACCAGAGGCAAACAGAGCTTAAATGACTTGGCCAGGGTCACAAAGCTAGCAAGCATTTGAGGCCAGATTTGAACTCATATTTTCCTGATTCTATGCTCAGCCTTCTACCCATCATACTACCAGCTTCCAGAAAACAAAACAAAACAAAACAGTAATGTAAACATTTCTTCAATAAAGAAATAAAAAACAAAACAAAAAACAATCCCACTTAAGAAGCAAATTGATCTAATATATATTTAATTTAAAATGATTTAGGATAGTGTTTATTTCCCTAAACATCTTTTTTTTAGATTTAGTCATTAATTACCTAATTTGCAAAAACAGCTTTCTTAGGAGAAGTCAGAGAAGTAGTCTGACTTAATGGGTTAAGAGGTGGGTACTACCTAGAGAATACTTATTTTATCTATTAGTAGAACAGCATACTTTTCCCCTTTGAGACCATTTTTTCCCCAGCATCATACTATGCTAGAATCATCTAAAATTATTTCCTTTTAAAATTGATTTAAGCACTCTTATTACTTAAAACTATCTAAACCAATTCCTTAAGGTCCTATCTAATCACGGATGCTAATAAATAATCAAAGAATAGAAAATAAGTCAAATACCAGACTGGAGGAGTCAGGAGAAAAATAAGCAAAGATAAATAGTGTGTTGGTCTTGCAGGGTTATCAGAGGAGAGAAAGAAATAGTGGGGAAAAGACAGAATGCCTTTGGTTAAGAGTAGACTAAGTGGGGGAAAAGGTGCAAAACAAACACGTAAGCCTCCCTCTCCATTTAGCTGGGAGCATTCAAAGAGAAGATCTGTAACAGCAATAAAATTTAAGCCAGCCCCTGGACTGCAAACTAGTTTGGATTGTGACATTAAGCAAACCTGCAACTACCATAAGATGCCTCAGAGGAGACCTAACATAAGCTTTGTAAGTGAGAGACTGAGAATCGGAATCAGTTAAGAAAGATGCATAGTGTCCTGGCATCTTAATATTTCTACATGTTTTAGTACGTTGCTCTTGATATTATAAATGCATGGAAATTGCTCTAAAGAACCACTATTTAAATGGGATATTTAATTGTGCAGTTTTTTTTACCTTTTCCCTGAAATAAGCAAATATACTATATATTTTAAAACAGCAATATTCTTCTGATGATTCTGTGTGGTAATAATGTCATAGCTTCCAAAGAATAAAAACTGCAAGTCATCTAAAGAGTAATGGAGACATATGGTGGACATAAAGAGGCTGCAGTTGGTTAAGTTAAGAAATGGGTCACTGCTATTGACGATGCCCTAATTTGTTGCATTAGAAGCCAGGATACAGGAAAGGCAGGAGAAAACCAGATGAAAATAACAGGAGAGGATGCTAATAGGTACAGAGGGAATTGACAGGGACAGAAAACACAGAAGATGATGCTTATAGAAGACAGAATACAGAAGCTGACAGGAGCTGATCAACACTGATAGGAAGATATCTATAGATATTTTGCTGAGATCTGTGCTGATTGAAAGAGAGATACTGCTTTGCTAAGAGCTAAGTAAAAAGAGGAAGGAAGGTCCCTTTAGGACCATCTACAGTTTAAGCCTGGGGATAACATTCAAGGTTAATGTACTGCCCTTTTAGTACCCTCTCTGGTTTGAGAGGGAGAAAAAGAAGGGCAAAGATGGACTTTATGTCTGCTTTTCTGTGGAAAAAAGTGACTCTTCTGAGAGGTGATTAGAGAAAACAGAATCCCATGTTATCTGATAATTTGTCTGAGAAAAAGTTATTGGTCTTATTGGTGTTTTCATCTAGAGATGGATCAAGATCCCAGAATACCAGAGAAAACCTGAGGAGTTTGATAATTCTTTTGATTCAACAGATATTCACTGAAATAGTGTAACACCCTCTGCACTCTGTCAAAGGTGGCTATGTGCTAAAAGAGCTTAATATTTTATTAGGAGCCCAAGAGCATAAAAAAGGCTTTAAAAAGCAGTATTACTGTGAGGTCCAGAAGGGTACCAGATAGCCAAGAAGCAGTTTTGTCCAACAGACTGTTCTCTAAAGAAACCAAGGACATGCAGACCTGCTGTCCAACTTTGTGAATTGCCCCTGGCACATGGATTTATTTCCCTCCTCATGTGCCTTCCTATTAGGTTTCAGTAAATGTGTATCTACTCTTCTCCATGATCGCTTTATGTCTAGGTTGGAGATCTGCGGAGATCTATTATATTTTGATTATTCCTGCCCTTGACTTCTCTTAAATAAATATTAATAGTAGTCTTAATTTTATTCTTTTATTGTTCAAATGTTATAATCATTCTTGCTTGTCCTTTATTATGCAGTGTTTCATGATTAAGAGTCAATAGTGTCCCTGTGGTTTTGTTTAAATGAGAAGTGCATCCATGAGAGTTCAGGAACTAGAGTGGGGAATAATTGGACGCCTTCACCAATGCCCCTAACAATACTTCTCCTCAAAATCCCCTCTTGCACGCAGACACAGACACAGACACAGACACACCCACCCACACACCAGGGTTACCTCTAAGAGAGAAATTTTTAGTTATATAGCAAATATATATATATATATATATTATATATATATATTTATAGCAAATATATAGCAATATATATAGCAAAATGACTGACACCCTGGCAACACTATCTCAACCTGAAGTGGATGCAGGTATGAGTGAGTGATCCATTCCAAGCCCAAAAAGAGAGTCTGGGGAGATTTGGGGATCAGTACTACACTCAGGCTCAATAAGTAAGAATGTTGATCTAGTGAGTCATAGCTAACTCTTTGGAGAAGAGTGGGTACACACTTACTAAACCCTAGCAGGAAGCTCTAGTGTGCTACTACATATCAAATATACTGTAAATAGTCTGATTTTTAATATATTTCTATATTACTACTGAGTACAGCTATTCACACTATTATTTGATGCATAGGAAAATGTGTAACATATAAAGTGCACTGTATGTTCCAGATCTGTAAACAGTACCCTATGTTTATGGCTGCTGATAGGTTTTTATTATGTCTTAAAAGTTCAGCAAAAACAACCTTTACAATGCCATCAGCTAAAATGTCATGTTCTCTCCTAATGTAATTCTGAGAATGTTGAATTTTACATAAAATCTGATTCAACAGCTTGTGGGAGTCTTTTTTTTTAAACCTGAAATATCACTTGATTGCCCTGTGTGTATTTGAATGATTTAATCTTTAAAAATAGTCATTTAATCAGGGTCAATCAAATGAAAGATAAAAACCTACCAGGTACACGGACAATTTTAAAGATGAAGTATCCAATAAATTTTTCATTTCAGATGCAATTATTTCACTGACAATCATAAAATTTCAGAGTTGAAAGGGGCCACAGGTAGCATCCATTAATTAACTGCATTTGTAACAAAAAAAGAAATAAAGCCAAGGGAGGTACTGGGATTTGCTCAGGGTCACATGGTCAGATACTAGTAAGGCTATGGCTCCTCTCCAGTATGAAACCTCTTAAGCAGCTGCTGCATAGAAGGCAAGTAAGGTAGTAAAGGCATCCAGCCAAGGCAAATTTGAAGTAGACTGGATACAGGATTGACCACACATGACTGGGTATCCCAATTTATCTATCCAACCTGCCCTCTTCCTTTCCCCCCTCATGAATATTAAATGCAGTAAACCAAGGAAATGCTTTGTCAGACTTGGTACTCTGTTGTTTATCTTCCTACTAAACCCTGGCAGTGAAAGCTAGCCTTTGCCTCTTTATCACCCTCCCTCAAACTATTTTTTCTTCTGTTTTTAATCTTTGTCTTGATCACATCATGCTCCAAACACCATTTCCAGCTCTGGTTACTTCATTTAGACAAGCCACATCTTAGTTACTGGATCATAGAGTCAATGGAGGATAAGGAAGTTTAAGACTGAAAAGATAGGAAGGGGCCAGATTGTAAAGGACTTTAAAAGCTAAAGTCATCACCATGGAGCCAAGAAGAACACTGCAAAACTTCAGGAACTTCCTGTGGCATACTGAATAAAATTCAAACTTCTTTGCCTGATATTCAGGGGTTTCCACAAGCTGGTGCCTTCCCTACCCTTACCTGCCATTTTTCTTTCATACTAACCTCCTCTGGGTACTGTCCTCTGGGAACTTTAATATTTTTTGTCCTCTGAACATAGATGTGTTCTCTGGCCTCTATATTTCCTCCCTACAGTATTTATAAGATCAAAGTAACATAGATTTAGAGCTGGGAGGGATACCAGAGGACATCTAGTTCAACTGTCTCATTTTATAGATGAACATTCTGAGGCTTTATGAAGTGATGTATAATACAGTAAACATCAAAGGTAGGATTTGAATTCAGGCCCACTGATGACAAATCCAGGGCTATTTCCACTGTAGCATGCCATCTTTCTATGTTCCTTATTATTATATGATGCTTTCTTTCTCTTCTTGTATACTGAATTCTTTTATAATTATTTATCCAAAATTAAACATTAATACAACTAAATTTTCTTCACAACTATTTGTAATTTTGACTTAAAATTATTGAGGTCTTTTGTTTTATAACATTTATTTCTGAATTTAATCTGCCCATATCCCTCATTACACTCATCTTTTACCCATGGCCATGAGCCAACACTTGAAATAAAGATTTTAAAAAGGTAGGAAAAAAACAGTTAATTAAAATTAACCAACATATGATCAGAAAATCTAAACAATATTCTGTATCTGTGGTGCCCTACCACCTCTACAAAGGGAGGAAAGTGCATTCTTCAGCTCTTCTTTTGGTCCACGGTTTGGTTATTGTAATTCTACATATTAAATTTTGATCAATCTTTTAAGTCCAAGTCAAATGTCTTCTCCAAAAGACTTTCTTTGATCCCATTTTTCAATGACATTTGCTTTTTTAAAATGAATTTACCATATATTATTGTTCATAATGATGGTCAACATATGTTTATTATAACTCGAACTGGTTAGATCACTTTTTCATTACTCAAAATGCCGCAAACATTTTAATAGCTGTGTCTATAACATTCAAATATTGCATATGGTCATTAGAGGAATTTCACATGTGCATTTTCTCTTTTATTGAAAGGTTAACAAGTTCAGGGAATTCACTCAGCTGATTAGCCAATTTGTCTCTAATAAGAACTTTCCAGGATCATGGCATGAACTATGTCAACTTATTAAGAAAATAAAGAATTGAAAAGGTCAAGTAAGAGTTGCCATGGCTTCTAGGAACTTTTTAATAGCTTAGTTTCACAACAATCTCAGGCAAAACTGATCAGTAAAGGGCTCCTTGGTCTTTCAAATGCCTGGCCTTAAAGCCTGACCAGTCTAATGCTAACTAGACCTCCAGAAACAGTCATCCTGAAGTCTGAGGGATCTACTCAGGAACGTTAGTTGGGAATGCAAGAAACCACAGTCCTCACTACAAAAATATCCACACTACAATACTGCCCAAGTGGTATTCTTGTTGCTCTGCTAGGGCTTTCTGAGCTCCCAAATATCCCAAATTTGGAATTTTGAAGGCTACTCTACTTCTTACTTCTTTTTTCAAAATCTATTTTTTATTTTTTCAAATAACAGGCATTTTTTTTCTCATCTCCTCATCCAAAAAAAGGAACCCATGGAACAAACATGCATAATCAAGCAAAACAAATTCTAACATCAGCTTTGTCCAAAAATGTATATTTTCTTTATCTTGAGTCCCTTACCTCTGTTAGGAGGCCAGTCAGTTAACATAAATTTATTAAATACTTGCTCATGCCCAGGTAATGTACTAAGTGCTAAGAATACAAATAAAAACAGAAAGAAAGATGGTCCCTGACCTCAAAGAGCTCACATTGTAATGGGGGGAGACAATATAAAAGGGAGTTGAAAAGTAGATGTTTGTGGGTATATGGCATGGTGGGCATTGTAGACAATGTCCTGTGAAGATGAGCGAGCATTTCAGTCTGGAGAATGATTATATGGTTGACTAGGGCTACATCCTTAAAATGGAGATTCTGGAGGGAAATACAGTTCTTTCCATGTATGATACTTCTCAAGGAGCCAAATGAACTTCCAAAGTGAAGAGGTTTCTTTGGCATGGTAGAAAAGGTACTGTGGAAGTAAGTCAGCAATATAGCCTGGAGAGAAATGAAATTGGGAAGCATATACTTCCTCATTGGTCTCCTGGAATCATTCATTGTTTTTAAGTTGATCTGAGTTTTAAATTTTTCAAGGTTGTTTATCTCTACCATTTTTTTCTTTGCTTTGAGGGTGGGTCTCTCTGTTCTCCCCAAGCTAGAAGTACCAGGGCCATTTACAGATCTGATCACAATACTGATCTTCATGGAATTGCTAACCTGCTACATCTTCTAAGCTAGGCTGGCTTGTCCTTCTTTAGACAGCCTGATAGCTCTCTGTTTCCAGAGGCTCATCATACTGCTTTAGCCCGCAGCTGATCTACCAGCAGAAGGGTAATGTGACCCACTCTTGGAAATATTATTGTTATTTTACAAATTTTTTCCCGTTTTTGCTCACTTCGCTTTATATTCATATAGTGTCGTGGGCTACTCAGCATCCAGCACTAAGTATGAGCAGAGATGTGAATAAGAAATGACCGACCGATCTGATGACCAATCTGGTCATTTCTTATTCACATCTCTGATCATGCTTAGTGCTGGACACTGAGCAGCCCATGACAATACAGGTCTTCCCAGGTTTCTTTGGTTAACAATAATAAACAGTAAGCATTTAAATAGTATTTTAAAGTTTGCAAAGCATTGTGAATGTTATTTCATTCGGTGCTCACAAACTCTTCCAGTTTATGCTTCAGAGAGGTATTATCCTCATTTTAAAGATTAGGAAATTAAGGTTGAGACAGGTTATGTTATATGTCCAGGGTCTTAGATGTCTGAAGCAGGATTTAGACTCAAATCTTTTTGACTCCAGATCTAGCCCTCTTATCTACTATGCATCTCTTTTGTCATTTTTTAATGGCAAAAAGTATTTCATTAAGCTCATATAGCATAATTCACTTACCTATTCCCCAATTGATAACATCCTTAGTTTCAATTCCTTACATTACATTTTTGTACATATGGGTACTTTGCCTTTTTATTTTGGGGTTACAGGGCTAACAGTGACATTTTTAGATCTAAGAACATGCCCAGTTTAGCAATTTTTGAAACATATTTCCAAATTGAATATCAGAATAACAGCACAAATTTGATTTTTTTAAAAAAGAAAGCCAGAAAATCAAACTTCAATTTGCACTCAGAATTCATTGGGTCTTTCTGGAGGTAGATAGCATTTTTTCACCATGAGTCCTTTGGAATTGAATTGGATCATTGTAATTGATCAGAGTAGCTAAGTCTTTCACAGTTCATCATCATCACAAGACTGCTTTTATTGTGCACATTGCTCTCCTGATTCTTTTTGCCTCACCTTGCCTCATTTTTTTCTGAAACAATCCCTTTGTCATTTCTTATAGAAAATTAGTACTCCTTGACATATGACACAACTTGTTAAGTCATTTGCCAATTGATGAGAATTATCCAAATTTCCAATTCTTTGCTTGCATAAAAAGATCTGATATAATTTTTTTATATATTAGCCCCTTTCCTTTTCCTTTAATCTCTTTAGGGTACAAACCTAGTAGTTGTATTGTTGTGTCAAAGGGTACATACAATTTTATCTCCCTTTGGACTTAGTTCCTAATTATTCTCCAGAATGGTTGGACCAGTTCACAACTCCACCAACAATTTATTAGTGTACCAGGTTTTTCTCATTTCCTTCAGCATTTGTTATTTTTGCATACTAAATACATATTTAGCCATGCTGTAAAAAATGAATCAGAACAAAAAAGGAAACACCATGAGAAAGAAAAATAAAACAACAAAAGAAGGAGAAAACAGTACATTTCAGTCTGCATTCAGATTCCACAGTTCTTTCTCTGGATGTGGATACCATTTTCTATCATGAATTCTTTGGAATTGTCTTAGATACTCACATTGGTCAGAAGAATTATGTTAAACAAAATCGGTCATTAAACAATGTTGTCGTTACTGGGTATAGTGTTCTCTTGGCTCTGCTCACTTCACTCAGCATCGATTCATTTAAGTCTTTTCAGGTTTTTCTGAAGTCCACCTGCTCACCATTTCTTATGCAACAATAATACTTCACATACCACAACTTGTTCAGTCATTTCCCAAATGATGGGCATCCCCTAAATTTCCAATTCTTTGACACCACAAAAAAGAATTGATATAAATATTTTGTATATGTGGATACTTTCCCCCTATTTATGATCTTTTTGAGATACTGACCTAGTAGTGTTATTGCTGGATCAAAGGGAGGCACAGATTTATAGCCCTTTGGGCATTGTTACAAATAGTTCTCCAGAGTGGTTCAATCAAGTTCACAATTCTACCAACAAACATATGCCATTTCTGAGAGGCATGAAGTGGTACCCCAGAGATGTTTTATTTTTCATTTCTCTAATCAATAGACATTTGGAGCATTTTTTTCACAGGATTACAGATAGTTTTGATTTCTTCTTCTAAAAATTGCCTATTCATATTCTTTAATCATTAATAAATTAAAGAATGGCTCTTTTTTTTAATAAATTTATCTTAATTTTCTATACTTTTGAGGAAGGAGGCCTTTATTAGAGAAATGTGATATAAAATTTTTGGATATTGGTTCATCATTTATTGTAATTTTTGCAAAATGTATTTTCCCTGACAATCTTTTTAAATTGGGTCTGTTTTTTATTTGCTTTGCCTGAGATCATGATTGCTACCTGTGCTACACACATGCATATGTGTGTATGTATAAATGTGGATAACAGGCATTCTTTTTTGAATAATTATTAAATTTTATTTTATGGAAAAGAACAATAATTTCCATAACACAGTACAATAAAAAAGATGGCTGATAGCATATGAAACTACAAATCTACTATGCACAATTTACTATTCCATTCAAATATACAGTAAAATTGTCACATAAATTTCTTTTTTTTCTTTTCTCCTCCACCCTGCCCGAGTGATAGCTCACAAATAGGTGTGTTTGTGTGTGTTTAAATGTATGTAAAATTATTCTATACTTACATATGTAAAATTATTCTATACATACTATTTATCAGTTCTTTCTCTGGATGCAGATAGCATCTTTCTTCCTATTTACTTTATAGTTAACTTGGGTATTTATAATAGTCAGAAGAAACTGTTCATTCAAAGTGTACTTAAAACAGTATTGCTGTTACTATGGTTCTGCTCATTTCACTCTTCATTATTTTGTGCAAGTCTCTCCATGTTTTCCTAAAATCATCAAGCTCATCATTTCTTATAGCACAATAGTATTCCATTACATTCATATACCACAACTAATTCAGCCATTCCCCAATTGATGGGCATCCCTGCAATTTCCAGTTCTTTGCCTCCACAAAGAGAGCTGCTGTAAACATTTTTGAACATATAGGTTCTTTTCCTATAATAGGCTTTCTTAATCTACTTCATTTTTCTTGCATTAATAGAATGAAGTCTTTTGATTGACTGTGTGGATTAGCACTGTTTTACAAGGCAATGTTGCTTCTAATTTTCCTCCATCATCTGAAATATTGTACTTAAATTACATTCTAATTACA
Organism: Pseudocheirus occidentalis; assembly: GCA_028646575.1. NCBI lineage: Eukaryota > Metazoa > Chordata > Mammalia > Diprotodontia > Pseudocheiridae > Pseudocheirus > Pseudocheirus occidentalis. Next base: position 229,091,677 of record CM053594.1, on the reverse strand, counting down.
CTCTCATTTAGGATGGTCTGCAGTGTTCTGGGGCTTGATACAATCAACACAATGTCGTTTGCCAAAGGAAATTCCCTGGGGTACCACATCATCCTTTTAGGCTATCTTTTCCATTTGGAGCTATCTTCCATAATGATGCCAAACACATTTGTTGAACCTACTCCTCCAGTTTATTCCTCAACTGCTATTAGCAGAGGATTGTCTTATGAAGTTTTCTCTGTTGTTATATTCTTGAAGGAAAGCTGTCCAATTTGTACATCCATGGAGCCATTTGTTGAAGAGCTTTAAGGTAATTTACTCTCTGGAATCAATAGTTTTTTCATAGTCAAGAAAAATGATCACAGTAGGATTTTGTATTCTCTATATATGTTTTAGCCAATAGTATGATGATAAAGTTGTGGCTTGATATGGAATATTACTTACTAAAGTATGTTTGTTGTTTGTCTTCCTATCTTTGTTTTCATTAGTGCCATTTATCCTGGCTCTTGCAGCCTGTTCAGGACTGTGAAGTTGGAGACCAGATGTGGTGGCTTCACTTTCACTAATGTGAAAAGGAGTTTGTAATAAATATCCTTAGAGATCTTTTCAAGTTTTGGTCTGCTTGGCGTCCTTCTTTCATTTCCATTCTGACTGCTCTTGAGATAATTTTACTTAGTTGGTTATCTTAACCAGCTCTCTATAAAAATGGTTTTTGCCTCTCCTCTCAGATTCTCATTGTTTTATGAACTTGTTACTCCTAATTTTCCACTATCCTCCTATGAAATATTTTACTTAAATTATATTCTAAAGTAGTACTGTTTTACATGTCACTCTATGTGGAAGACAGACAAAGAGTTTGTGAGATCAGTCCATTAGTCAAGATAGTTTTTCTGTGTTTTTCCTCTCCTTGTTATTGCAACTGATTCACACTGGTGAATTTCTTTAGGAAATTTTAAGAGTTTGCATCAAAGTCTATTTTATTCAATTTCCATTTTTCAGCATCAACAGCTCATTCAAAAATATCAGACTGTAATTGTTTCAATGGCACATCATTTTTTCTTCGTTTTAGTCTTCTGTTCCAATTTGGCATTGATTTTATTCTTTATTTTTACAATTCAGAGGTCTTACAACACAGAGACAGCTGATTTGACTCCCACACTTGGTAACCAGTCATTTGCTGTCTGTTAAAATGTAATCAGTCTTTTAAAAAAGTGTTATTTGGCATTCACCAAATGATACTTGACTCTCTTCTCAACTTAAAAAAGATACTCATGGTTTATAGTCATGATGATACTATATTAGTTTTTAGTTTCTGTTATTTCAAACTCATAATATATGTATAAAATAAATAAAATATAGTGAATCTTTCCTCTACAGACTAATCTTTACCATTTACTGTGTGACCTTGGACAAGTCAGTATCCCTCTGTGGTCTCAATTTTTTCATCGTAAGTCATTGGCTTAGTCCAAATGATAACTAAGATTTCATGTAATTATTATATTCTCTAATGATCGAGGCATATTTTTGAACCCCCAAATCAAATCTTCAGAAATATTTGGAGATGTGAATGCACACAGAACTCACTAAGTAACTGGAAGAAGAAATATACAGAAAATGGAAACAAGTGAAAGTAGCAGAAGAGATAAAAATATAAAGTATGATACAGTCTTGTCTAAATAGCCTCAAGAATACAAATGTTCATAATAAATTGAGGTTGATGAGGAAACCTAAGGACAACAAAATGGAATATTATCTTAAACTACATTGGGAGAAAATGGAGAATTAAAAAAAGTATAGGACCTTTGTTTGGGGAAGGGATGGTAATATCCAACAATATATTTTTGTTTTTGTTTTCTCTGCAAAGGACAATGTCTTTTACAATGGAAATGACAGAACACAAATTGCTAATAAGGAACTGATATGAAAGTTGAATAAAGAGACTGAGAGAATTCATAGCTTCCCTTGATGAAGAGAATTCAGCTTGGTTAACTTTATCATTAGGACCTGAAAGAACTGGCAGGTGTTACTGAGGAATGACTTTGTGATACTGAAAACAATCTAGAAAATAGAAGTACCTCACAATGAGTAAAAGGCAAATGTTCTGATTCTTTTCAAAAAAGAGAAGATAATAGCAATCTGCCAACTACAAGTCAGTAAGTTTGATTTCAATTCCTTGTAAAATTCTATAAATCATTAAAAAAAATGAACACCTGGAAAAGAAGGCCATGATCACAAAATGCCACCAGTTTCATCAGAAAACATTATATCAGAAAACCTTATTTCTATTTTTGCCAGGATTACTAAATTAGTAGGTAAAAGGACAACTGTCAGTTTCCACTCTTGAGGAGCTCATGGTCTAACATGGGAGACAATATACAAACAATTATGTTAAAAAAAGATCTTGATAGACCAGGACATTGAGCTGAATCTAATAAGATGAAATTCAATAGGGATAAATGAAAAATCTTGCACTGGAGTATAAAACAACAGTTCCTTAAGTATAATATAGAAGAGGAATGATTAGATTGTGGTTCCTCTAAAAAAGATCTGAGGTTTTTCATAGGTTGTAAGTTCAATATAAATCAGTAGGGATATATGGCAGCCAGTAGCTAATGAGATGTTAGGCTCTATTAAAAGGGTAATAACTTTCAGGAATGGAGAAGGCATAGTCCCGCTGCACTGTGCCATCATCAAACATCACCTGGAGTATTATGCTCAGTTTTGGGTATCACAGTTAATGAAGGCAACTGAGAAACAATTAGAAGTGTCCAAAAGTGGAATGACCTTCTTCTAGAGGTTTTGGGTTTTACCTCTTGGAAAGTCTTCAACCACAGAGTAAAAGGTCACTTGTCTATGACCATTGGTCAGTATGCTATAGGGTCAATTTCTTGGAAAGTCTGAGTACGAAAGATGCATTTTTCTATATAACAGAAATATTTATTTGGGGACATGATAGTAAAATCTAGAGAATGAAAGATGGCTACTGTTGTCTCTTTTTTAAAATGGAGGTTCTAGGAAGAACCATGATTGTTGGATCATAAATACAGAACTAAACAGAGGTCATCTAGCCCAACCTCCTAATTTTACATATGAAGAAATTGAGACTTAGAGAAATTAAATGACTTGCCCAGGGTCACACAAGTAGTTAGAGGTAGAGGCAAGATTTTAATGTAGAGCCAGGCCTCTTTCCACTGTACTACTCCTAGAAAAAACAACTCAAAGCAGTGAGTCGATAGCATTCTTTTCTTATTTAAAACCTATTTTCATTCAGTTTATTTTTGTGTGTGTCACTTTAAATCTATATTTACTCAAATAATTTGTTCTAGAGAGATAACTCATTTATTTCCATAAAACTGGAATAATTTTTATGACAGTGACCACATGATTCACAAATGACCACATGATTTCATGAATGAAACATTATCTGACAATCTCAATATCAGTACAAAGCACTTCATGAAAGAAAATAGTTTATAGCTTCAAAGTTTTCATATACAGAGATGTGCTATCAAATTTATTCATGCAAACTAAAAATAACGTTTTGATAATAGTTTTTCAGATGCAGATATTTCTTCAAAGGCAAGGTTGGTTAACTCCCTTCTTCCTCCTCACACAAATGATACTTCATCTTTGTCTTCTATTTAAAACAAATTCACCTCGGAAAATGTCCTTACTTTTGAGATTCCTCTGGGTAAACATAGCAGGCGTGAATTCTTATGAGCCATAGTTAATATTTCAAGAATTCAGTGACATTTTCCATTTCCATGCCAATAACAAAGCTAAGAATTTTAATCAGGGATTCCGAAATGCCTCCTAGACCATGACAATTAATATCAATTCCTTTCTTCTGGAGACTGCAATTTTCTATTTCTTTCTCTACCTTTTAAATTCTTTTTTTTTCCTGCTCACTCAAGTGGCTCTTCCCACCCTAAGTTTTGTGTATAGGATTTAAAATTCTGCTCCATCCTTCCTCCCAAGTTTGATCGACTCAATTCTAATTATTTCTCCCTTCACTTCTACAATTCTCTTCACTCAATTTTCTTTTCTTCTACCTCTTTTGCAATTGTCGTTTGTATTTTTCTACTGGTTTAAAAAAACCCAGTCTATCAGTGTGTGTGTGTGTGTGTGTGTGTGTGTGTGTGTGTGTGTGTGTAGGCAACATAAACGAAAAATGCCCATATATATACCACTGCCACATATCTACAAATCTATTCACATATACCTCATGTGCCTTACTTTGCTGCCATAATTTCAACAGTAATCTTTTTTATTTTATTTTTTTGCTTGAAATTGTGAAATATTCATTATTTAACTGACAGAAATATTCAGTAAACCTATGCAGATCACAATGCTATAAAAATGTTCATGACCAAAATTTAATTGCTTTATGATTAATCCTTTGGTGATGAGTCTCTCCAGATTTATGTAGTTCTATTATAACAGCCAGAATCTACCACTGGGCCCATACCTGAAGCCTTCCCAATTTGGAAAACCTGAATCCTTGAAGAATGGGCTTCGCTGGCATAGCTCACAATCATCCGGAACCATCCTCCTATCACAATGAAGCATCAGAGTTGTGATCTAGGGAAGGGTTTATTTTTCTTCTCCACATGGTCCAGTGGTTTAGAGGAACCTATTTTTCTTTATATTAGCACTCTTTTTTTAAAACCAATATTACTTATTTATAATATTTAGTAGCAAATATAATGGTAAGCAGTTGACTTTTTTTTTCTATTATCAATAAAGGACTAGTATAACATTTCAAATTGTCAATAGATTTCCTAATTCAACTACTATCATAATAATGTAATTAAAATTAAACTCCATAAGTTATTATTTATTGAACTACTATTTGTGCCCATCTGATTTATGTGACAGATATAAAATAAGGAAAATCACATAATCATAGGATTTAAAATGAGAAGCAATCTTAAGTCAGCCGTCTTATATTGCAGATAAGGAAATTGAGATTTAAAGTTATGACTTGCTCAACATCACTTATAGAGCCACCATAGAGAAGTAATTGGAACCCAGGTCTCTGGTATACACAGTACTCTGTTCTTTCCATCATATCACAATGTCACTCTGACAAAGTTTCTGACTTCAGCCAGCTGCATCCCAATTACTGAAAATAATCCCATGAAATGGTTCGATGTTTTTAAACTCACAGAATCTAAAGTTATAATTATATAAGATATGGTTATTGATTCTAGCCTAATTCACATATGGAGTGCCAATCTGGGTCTTTCGACCACTTAGGATTTGTTATTCATTTGATTAGGGACCTCGCTGATGATAAGGGATATATTTGCAACAAATACAGGACAATATGGAAAGGCCGTATTGTATTGGAAAGAAGGGGCTGCTTTGGAATCAGGAAGATCTAACTTTAAATTCTACCTCTGCCACATACTGGCTCTATCACTCTGGGCAAGTCACTTTACTCAATGCTCAGAGGAAATTCTTGAAGCAAGCTGAGTTACTCTGGTAGAGGGGGTTCCTTAAGGAGAGCTATGTATATTGGATAAAGTAATAATAAAAACAAAACATTTTGTAGTGTTTCAAGTTTTGTAAAATGCTTTACAAATATATAATTTTATCCTTACAAAAACCCTGGGAGGTGGGAGCTTTGTTATTCCCATTTTCAAATGAGGAAACTATAGCAGGCAGTGATTAAATGACTTGCTCAATCCATCCTCTCCCCAAATGAATGAAACTCAAAAACCCCCCAAAAGAATAAAAGTTGAAAAAAAATGAATAAATCTTGGACCCCCTTCCCCAACAAAAATGACTTGCCCAAAGACACACAGTTGTAAGTATAGGAGATAGGGCTTAAGTCAGATCTTCCTAACTCCTGGTCAGGTTTTATTTAAACAAACAAACAAACAAACAAGAAAAAACAATGCAAGGCAGAACATAAGTTCCTAGAGATACAATATTGACAATATACATTATATGAGGTTAAGAAGAAGGGATATGCTAGGTTTAGCTAGAGGGGTCAAGGAAGTAGCAGAGTTTGAGATAAGCCTACTTTGTGACTAAAGAATAATGCAGTATGATAGAATGTATTATACATACATATAAATAGATAGGTTACCCTTGCTTATAGTAGATAATAAATATTGAAATGAACTGTATTAATACCTTTATGTTTACTATTTAAATTAAAGAACACCAGATTTATTTCATAATGCCAATTTAACAGAAAGGATAATTCTTTTATTTATTTTTTCCAAAATATTCAACCCTTATACTCACTCACACTCATATTTGAAATTCATAAACCTCAATCACTGAAAGATATTAAAATAATCTGTTTTGCGAGTTTTTGGTGTTGTTGACAAGTAAGGAATAACTGGGGGATGTATTCTTGTTTGTCATCATCACAACAACAGCAAAGTAAAACTCTTCCCTAAGAGCTGATTCTCATCACTGAATTCCAACCTGATATACTAACAACCAACTCTCTGGTACCATCTATTGACTGAATGAATTATTTCAATTTCAAATCACCAAATGATATGCAAATGTAGTAATGAATGAATAAATCTTAGGATCATAAATACTGAGCAGGAAGGAAATTAAGAGGCCATAAAAATCCAGGCTCATTTTACAGAGAAGAGGTTAAGTGACATGTCCAAGCAAGGTCACATAGGTAATATGTGATAAAGGAAGGTTTTGAATCTAGTCAGTCAATAAACATTTATTAAGTAGCTACTATGGCCCCAAAACTTTAAGTGCTCATGAATATAAAGAAAAGCAAAATACAGTCCTTAGAGGAGCTCACAACAAACTATATATAGGATAAAGAGAAAATGATCAACAGATGGAAAACACTACAATTAAAAAGGTTTGGGTATAATTTCCTACTGAAGGCAGGATTTTCACTGTGACTTAAAGGAACTCAGGGAAGTGATGAAACAGAGATAAAAAGAGAGTTTTCCAGGCAGGAGGGACAGCTACAAAAAATTCCAGGAGCTGAGAGAGGAGTGTCTTGTTCAGTGAACAGCAAGGAGGCCAGTGTCACTGAAGTAAAAAGTAAATAGGAATAGAAGTTTGGAAAGGTGGGGTAGAGGGAGTTTAAGGGACAATTCATGTCCCTATAGTGAGTAACTTTATTTTGCCCCTAAGATGACCTGTCAAGGACCTGTGCTGCGTAACTTAGCTGCTATTTATCATGTCCCAGGAACTAGCCATTCCTGGTGCTGAGGTATGCTTGGAGGAACTGGCTATTCCCCCAAGCTTGCCATAAATCATCTTGCAGCAGCACGCAGCCCTTCCTTGGTAGGGGGAAATATGAAGAGCCAGGTGCTAAACTTCTTGGCTCAGAGCCACCTTTGTTCAGAAAGCATACAAAATCCCCTATGGTCCCTTACCCACTTTGGAATCTCACCCACGGAGGAGACGTCCTGCCTGGAACCTTTCCCTTTCGGGACTCAATGGCTGAATCTCAGGATTCCCCAGCCTCTGAGGGATGAGTTGGTGCTCCCTGATTGGTGATGCTTTCTTTTTCTTTTCTCTGCTTACCTCATAATTATCTTTATAGTTATATTCTTCCTGTTTCTGTGTATATAGGGACTTTGTCGTCACTTTTCTAAGACTTCTTGTATTATTCTATGTATATAATTAAAATAGATATTGTTTTCTAATTGTAGAGTGTGTCATTTGTGGCAATGAATCCAAACCAAAAATTCTACTCAAGACAGGAGTAGATTATTAAGATTTTTGAATGCAAAAAAAAAAAGGATTTTGTTTTTGATCCTGGTGGTGATGGAGAGCCACCAGAGTTTATTGAGTAGGGAGATGACAGGGTTAGGTTTGAGATTTAGAAAAATTATTTTGGCAGCTGAATTGAGGATAGATTGCGTGAAGTGGGCAACCAGACTAACGAGCAGGCTCTTATTGGTGCACTTCAGGTATGAGGAGATGAAGGCTTGGAGCAGGACAATGACAGTATCAGGGGAAAGGAAGTGGTACATTCAAGAGATGTTTCCAAGGTGAAATTGATAGTCATTGGCAACAAATTAGATATACAGTGGGTGCAGCAGGAGTTAGTAAGGAATTGAGTTTGACTTGTAGGTTGCACGCCTAGGGAACTTGTAGGATGGTATTGTTCTTGACTATAATAGGGAAGTTTGGAAGAGATTATGGGAGGAAAGAAGAATTTAGTTTTCAATATATTGAGTTTAAGAAGTCTACTGAATGTTCTTTTTGACAGATGTCTGAGAAGCAGCTGGAGGAGAGAAACTGGAGGTCTTACAGAGAAGGGAGGACTGATCAGGACATTGGAAAATCTTCTGCATAGAGGTGATAATAAAACATATTATAGCTGACTAGATCATCAAGTGAAATAGTACAAAGTGGAAAGAGAAAAGGGCCTAAGACAGAGTGCTGTTAGAAACTGATGGTTAGTGGGAGCAATCTGGATGAAGATCCAATGAAGAAGACTGAGTCATCAGGAAAGTAGGAGGTGAAGCAGAAGAGAGTGGTGTCCGCCAAACCCAGAGAGAACACAATATCAAGAAGAGGGTGGCTGACAGTGTGAAAAGCTGTGGAGGAGTCAAGAAGGATGTAAACTGAGAAAAAAGGCCATTGGGTTTGATAGTCAAGAGATCACTAATAGCTTTGGAGATAGCAGCTTTCATTGAATGATGAGATCAGATGTCAGAATGTAGATAGTTAAGGAAGGAGTGAGAAGAGAGGAAATGTTGATACCTATCATAGATGGCTTTCTCAAGGAGGTTAGCCACAAAAGGCAGAAGACACATGGGATGGTAGCAGAGATGGAAGATTCAAGTAAGGGCGTTTGAGTATGAGGGAGACACAGACATGTTTGTAGGGAGTAGGGAAGCAGCCAGGATCCAGCTCTTCTAATCATTGATTTTTTTTTTCGTTGTACCATAATTTCCTTTCTCTAGATAAACTTTTTTTCATAATTTTTGTTCTTAAGATGATATATATAATATATTTAAAACAGTTATTGTACTTGATGTTATTCAGTTGCCCTGAAAACTTTACTGCCAGTTCCCTAATAGTTAATGTGTGTGAGCAATTATTATGTATAAAAATTTGCTCTTCTTTTTCTTGCATAAATTGTTCCCAAAAGGCAATAGTCACATTAAATCTATAATTTAAATCTATCAGTGGGTCTTCACTTGGCTTACTCATTTTCTATACATGATTTTATCTTGCACTCACCTTATAGGGTAATTCATTATCTAGTGAACTTTTAACATTACTAATACTGGAAGGTGAGGAGAAGTGCTGAACTCTGTTTCACAAAAGGTGTAAAAGTACTAAATACTTGAAAATGATCTCAATGCTTCATTTCAATTGTAATTTCATGGGAAAGTAGGAAGATTAGCTGCCTAACACAAGCAAAAAGGAAAATGAAATTGCTAAATGACCTCCAGCAATCTAAGCCTGTCTCTACTGTGTGTATGTATGCATATCATATACATTGAAAAGTAAAAGCTCCTATCAGAATTCAAGGAAGGCAGATTACCTCCCAAATACCTAAGAATATAGGAAGATGTTAGGATAAAAAAAAATCTTTCCCCATTTGTGATTGCCTAGAGATACAAAGAATTGTAGCAACAGTAGGGTACCACAAAAAAAAGAGAACACGCGAATTCGTTTCTGCTACTCATTCACTCTTCCCTAAGTGCCCAAACTGAAAGAACTTTGTTCTAAAGCCGTAATCTGTAAACTTTTTGAGGATAAAATCTTCTATGTATTTTTTAGTACTCCTTAACTTTCTCTTCTCCCCTTTTCTTCATCTCCCCTCATGTAGATACTTTCTGCTGCTCCTTCCTCCTTTACCCATTTCAGATGAAGTGGTCTTACTAAGGCCAACCCCTCTACCTATTCAAGTGATCCCATTCTGTTCCATCTCTTCAAATGAGGAAAGGTTCTCAGATTCACTTAAGCCTATCAAAGGGCCTAAGGGCAGGGAAGATCTTCAGATTCCCATAACAATTTCTTAGCTCTGGGCATTTTTTCTGACTGGGTCTAAGTTTGGAACACTCCCCGTTCTCTTCTCCAAGTACAGACCTCCCTTTCTTTTAAGTCCCAAATAAAATTCCACCTTCTGCAGGAAGCCTTCACTAATCCTTCTTAATTCTAATGCTTTTCTGGTTTTATTTCGTATTTATTCTGTATATAGCTTGATTTGTAAATATTTATTTGCATATTGTCTCCCCCATTAGATTGTAATCTCCTTTAGGGCAGAGACTATCTCTTGCTTCTTTTTATATCCCCAGCACTTAGTACTGTGCCTTGTAACATAGTAGAAACTCAATGAATATTGATTTGAATTGATGTAAGTATATTTAGAAATACACTGTACATTGATCTAATAAGTATGTAGCATAAATGAGATTTCATAGGAAAACATAGGAGACACATAGGAAATCTCATTAATTAATGAAATTAAATTAATCTCATTAATATGGACAATAGTCCACAATAGCTAAAGAAAGCTTTTATTCCATATGAAATTGTCATGACTAAATTTTATGCTAATTAAATAAAATGTTCCCGAAAATTTCATTCATTTTTTAAAATTATGCATAATTAATGAGATTTCCCATGTGTCCAGATTTTAGGGACATCCTGTATATTATAAAGCATATAGAAATTAAAACTGATCAAATAAAGACCAAATAATGTTTGATCCTGAATTCATTAGGAAGTCACTGGAGTCTACTGAGAAAGAGAGCAACAGGGACATATCTAGGCTTTAAAAAGATCACTTTGTCAGCCGTGAAGAAAAGACTCTTGCAGTGTGATTGGTGAATATGATGTTATGGCAGTAGTCCATAGAAGAGGTGATAAAGGAGGGGACATATCCAAAGGATCCAACTTATTGGATATGTAGGATGAGTGAAAGTGAGGAGTTGAAGAAGACACTGAGGTTTGTGAATACAGTTGACTAGAAGACTAGTAATGGCCTTGACAGTAAAAGAGAAGTTTGGAAGATGTATGTATTAAGAACTCTAAAGAAAACAAGGTTCTATTCACACCTGTTTATATTGTGAGGCCCTTTCACTCTGTTCCACCCAAAATTAAAAAGAAAAAAAAAGAGGGGTGGCTAGGTGGCACAGTGAATAGAGCACTGGGTCTGGAGTTAGGAGGACCTGAGTTCAAATATGGCCTCAGTCACTTAATGCATACTAGCCCTGTAACTGTGGGCAAGTCACTTAACCCCAATTGCTTTGCCCTCCCCCCTCCAAAACAAAAAAAGAGCAAAAAACCAAGGTGTTAAAGAAAAAACAGTAAAAAAAAAAAGAGATGTGAGATTTGTTGCTCTATATAAGTTGTTGGATACTACTGCCATCACTACTTTGAAAGACAGATCCTCCCTTTTAGAAAAGCATGTAACAGTCACAAGGTGATTTGAAGGGTTGTAATGGTAATCAATTTGTTTGATCATATACTTAGGGCTAAGTAGATCATATACTTAGAGTTAAGTAGATCCTAGTAACTTAGGGTTAAGTATAGAACTCTGTCCATTGGTGAAAAGGTGTGAATTCCCCTGTTGACATGGAAGAAGGCTATTGGCTGAGACACTCCCCTGCTGACTTGGGAGAAGGCCAGTGTTTATAAGCAGGAGAATTTTGGAGAGACAGACAGATTTTGGATT
>CM053594.1:229045094-229072103 GCA_028646575.1 Pseudocheirus occidentalis | reverse complement strand
GGACTTGCTCTTCTCCTCCCGAATTAGCAAAATCCACTGACCTTTTCTCTTAGCCTTTTTTTCCTTCTGGCCTGATAAATGTGGTAACTGTGCCTCCAGTGCAGCCAATCTGCTCTTCCATAGATGCGGCTCCCTGAATGCCCTGAGGCCTGACCCGGCCAGGGTTTCGGCCACGACTCTCGGACTGCTGTGAAGAGCCCCACCCGCTGAGCTGCCTGTAGCAACAGATGTGCTCTCTGTCTTTTGGAGAGTTTTGGAGCTTGAAAATCCGTTTAGAATCCCATTTCATGAGTTTCTAGTGTGTCTGTGTGGGAGCTGTGGTGCTCCGTGGCTTCCACCCGCAATCTTGGCTCCACCCCCCAAATCAAATTAAATTAAATCAGATCTTTAGTTCTTAGTAGGTTGATGGTTTTTTAAATTTAATTTTCAGTTCCAAATTCTCTCCCAACCCCATGCATTGAGAAGGCAAGAAATATGTTGTCCATTATAAATATGAAGTCATGAAAAATATATGTCCACATTAGCCATATTGCAAGAGGAAAAAAGCAAGAAAAATAAAGTGGAACCCCCCCCCCCCCCCCACACACACATTTCGGTCTGCACTCACTTTTCTCTCTGGAGGTGGATAACATTTTTCACAGTGATTCCTCTGGCATTGTCATGGGTCATTGTATTGATCAGAGTAGCTAAGTCTTTCACATTTGATTATCATCACCATATTTATATTGTGTTTGTTTAGTTATTTCAGTGCTATTCCACTTTTCATGACTCCTTTTGGGCTTTTCTTAGGAAAGATACTGTAGAGGTTAACCATTTCCTTCTCCAGCTCACTTTACAGATGAGGAACTAAGGCAAAGAGGATTAAATGATTTGCCCATATTCACACAGGCAGCAAGTATCCAAGAATGGATTTGAACTCACAAAGATGAATCTTCTGGATTCCAGCACTTCAGCCACTGCACTACCTAGGTGCCCATACAATATTGCTATTACTGTGTACAATGTTGTCCTAGTTCCATTCACTTCACTTTGTAGCAGGTCCCATATGCCTTCCTAGTTTTTTTTTAAACTAGTCCCTTCATCATTTCTTACCAATATTCTACCACAATCATATACCACAACTTTTTCAGTCACTCCCCAGTTGATGAGTATCCCCTTGATTTCTAACTGTTATTGTAAAAATAAAAACTGCCATAAATAATAAGTTTTGAGTTAGCTCTTTAAATTGGAAGATGGCATTTGCCTTCTACTTACCTGCCCTAATTCTTAACACATCTTGATCTGTTGAGTGCAAATAGAAGTATAGTATAACTCTGGTCTTATAAACTTGTTCTTATATTTCTGTAGCTAATGAACATTCACAGAATTCTCTTCTGTTAGTCTCAAGGTTGTTTAATTCAATAGCCAAAACACTCCCTGGCTTTATCTCCATGCTTGATAAATATTTTAAATAAAGTTATCATTATTCTTTATAACAAGAGTAGTCAGTTAGAAAGGACCTTAAGGGCATATAGTTACCTACTAACCCAATCCTGACCTCAGTTAACTCACCATAGGGCCAATCTAGTCTGAGGTCTAGCTATTAATAAGACAAGACAAGAAGAGGTGAGTGTAAGACCTTGTAATGCCAAGCAAAAGCAACTTCCAGGTTCAGATTACAAGCATATATCCATTTATCAAGTGACAGATTAAGGCAAAACATTCACAGAAAACCAAAATATAGCATAACTTAATAATTTAGTAAGTCCTCAATTCAATTGCAAAGTACCAAGGTCCAAGTACCCCACCCCTGGGCAGTACATTGATTTAGTCTGTCAACAAAGTTTTTCTTCTCAAATGGAGATTAGTTTCCAGTCATAAACAAAGTACATTCATTTGATCAGTCACAGAGCACCAAAAAGTCAAAAGTTTCCTACCCCACGATCACAACTGAATACCATCTATTAACACCAAGCGCTTTTCTCAAAAGGGGCAGTGGAGAGCACAAAAGGCCATCCACCCTTAAGCTACAACAGGGTTAAGATATCATCACAGCATTTAATACTGAAAGAGAGGTCTTGTCTTCATCTTGACACAAGGCAAGTTCTCAGCAATCTCTATTCCTGGGGAGACAAAGCTTAACAAACCCACAATGCACATTGCCAGTGTCCTCATCAATCCACTCTCTGCTTGCAGAACAATCCCAGAACCCCTGAAAACATCAGCAAGACCCACTTCCAGGATTTCTGTACACATACAACAAGAAAGTCCCTCTTCAGGGCTTCTGAACCAACAGCAAGTTTCTAGGACCTGCAGTGACAACACTGTCCTTCACCAGCAGATGAATCTGGCAAAACAACATCAAAACAGACAAACAAAATACTGGCATCACAGCCATGCCTCCTCAGTCCTTGGCAGTTCTGGGTGGCAGTTCTGGGTGGCAGTTCTCAAAAGTCCTGGGCAGCTCTAAGTGGCCCTCAGCAGTCCTCTCTCAGCAACTCCATGACCCAGCAATTCTCCTCTCTCTCTCTGCCTCCACGATACTGCTCCCCCAAAATTCTTCTGCCCTCCTCTCCTTGTGTCTTCTCTCTGCTTGTGCTTTTCTCTAAATCCACAGCACCAGCTCCTCCCAGTTCAGCCCTCTCTCTTCACATCAACAAGTCCATCCCACAAGTGGGATTCACAAGTTCTGGGTTTCAACCCTCTACCTAAAAACCAAGCCAATATGGGGGATCTTTAAATTCCATTACCATTACAGACCTCTAGTTATTCCTTCCTATTTTCCCCTCCCTCCAGCCCCTATGCAACCTGTAGGCCTCAATGATTACATCTAAAACCTATCCTAAAATTCTCATTTTCCCCTCTTTTTAATTTGTTTTAAACATTCTTTTCTTTTTAAATTTTGAATTCCAAATTGTCTCTTTCTCCCTTCATCTCACCTTTCCCTCACCCACTGAAAAGTCAAGCAAAAATATGTGAATTAGGGGTGGCTAGGTGGCGCAGTGAATAGAGCACCGACCCTGGACTCAGGAAGACCTGAGTTCAAATCTGACCTCAGACACTTGACACAAAAACTAGCCATGTGACTTTGGGCAAGTCACTTAACCCCAATTGTCCTCCAAAAAGCAAAGCAAAACAAAAAAACAATGCAAAAATATGTGAATTATACATGTGAAATAATGTAAAACAGATTTCCATATTAGCCATATCACAAAAAAGCAAAAAGAGTGAGAAAATTAAATTCCAATTTATGCTCAGATATCATCAGTTCTCATCCTGGAGGTAGATAGTATTTGTTCATCATGAGGATTGTCTTGTATCATTGTACTGATCGGAGTAGCCAAACCTTTCACAGTAGATCATCATTACAACATTGCTGATACAATGCACAATGATCTCCCAGTTCTTCTCACTTCACTTCATTTGTTGCTATGTTTTTTTTTCATTAAACCATCGTTTCCTCATAATTTCTTATAGAACTTTGTTGCCAGCTCAAACAGAGTTGATATAAATATTTTTGTAGATATAGGTCCTTTTCCTTTTTCTCTGATTTCTTTGGGGCACAGACCTAGTACCGGTATTTTTGGGTCAAATAGTATGCACAATTTATAGCCCTTTGGGCATAGTTCTAAATTGTTCCCCAGAGTGGTTGGACCAGTATACCTGTTTTCCCTTATCCTTACCAGCATCTGTTATTTCTGATAGGTGTAAAGTGGTACCTTAGAGTTACTTTGATTTGCATTTTTTAATCAATAGCAATTTTTAGAATATTTTTTATGACTATAAATAACTTTGATTTCTTTTTCTGAAAATTGTTCATATCTTTTGACTACTTATCATTTGGGGAATGGTTCTTATTTTTATCAATTTATCTCAATGCTCTATGTATTTGAGAAATGGGGCCTTTATCAGAAAAATGTCCCCCAATTTTTGACATTATTTAATTGTCTATGCTATGGAACCTTTTAGGAAATGTAATTTGCCTGATTACCTCTTTTAATTAGGCCTACTTTTTCTTTTGTTTTGTCTGAGATAATGATTGCTACCTTAGTTTTATTTTTACTTCAGCTGAAGCATAATACATTCTGTTCCAGCCCTTATTTTAACTCTGTATGTGTCTTTCTGTTTCAAGTATATCTTTTGTAAATAACATGGTTGAATCCCAATTTCTAATTCATTCTGCTACCCACTTCATTTTTTAGGTAAGCTTATCCCATTAACATTCAGTTATCACTACTATGTATTTCTATCCATCCTATTTTTCTTCTATTTATCTTTCTCTCCCTCTTTTTTTCCCTGTTCCTTGTCAAAACTGTTTTGCTTCTGAGAACTGTTTCCCATAATCTATTCTCCTTTGTCATTCTACACTTAACCCCTCCCCATCTTATCATCTTCCCCTATTATTTTCCTATTTGCTAAGTTAGATTTCTATACCCAATTAGGTGTATATGCATATTCTTACAGCTTAGAACAAATTCTGATGAAAGATGTTCAAGCATTTCCTTCTCTTTTCCATTTTTTCCCTCTATTATAAAAATCTTCCTTGAATACCACTTTTATTCAAGAAAAATTCCTCCATTTTGCCTCCTTTCCCTCTTCTCTTGATACATCCCTCTTTCTCACCACTTCATTTTTTTCCAGAGATCATCATAATACACTAGACCCTCTCCTGTGCCCTCTGACTATGCAGACTCCTTCTAACTGACCTACTAATGATACATTTTTTAAGGAGTTACATGCATCATCTTTTCATATAGGAATATAAACAGTTTAACTTTGAGTCCTTTTACTCTTTCATGTTTACTGTTTTATGTTTCTCTTTAGTCTTGTGTTTGAATATCATACTTTCCATTCAGCTCTCATCTTTTCATTAGGAATGCTTGAAAGATATTTATTTCCTTAAACATCCATTTCCCCATTGAAGAATTATACTCAGATTTGCTGGCATTCTTGGTTGTAATCTTAACTCCTTTGCCTTTCAGAGCATCATATTAAAAGTCTTCTTCTCATTTAATGTGGAAGATGCTAAATTTTATGTGACCCTGACTTTGGCTTCATGATATCTGAATTGTTTCTTGCTGCTGGCAATATTTTCTCCTTGTGAATTCTTGTTGGACATCAATTGGGGATTTGAGCATTTTTGCGTTTTTCTTTCAGTGTTTGTAGCTGCTTTCACATATTGTCCTGATCTGATCTTATGCCCTGCTGCCAAAGTTTTTTTTTCCTTTTATGTCTTTTGTCATTGTTTGCTCATTTCCCCAGTTTATTTCCCATTCTGTTGAAGTTTGGCTCTGTTCATGTTAGAATGAAGAGGTAACAAGCTTCAGCCTTTTCCTGCTACAGTTTTTAAAGCTTGTTCTGGGAGGGAGTCTGTGAGTTTGGAGTTTCCAAGGTTGTGTGATCCAGGGTGAGATGTGGTCTCTGTTGTCCTGGTCTGTGTTCTAGTCCTTACTCTGTTACCATATAACTGCAAGCACTAGCACTCCTATGGGCCCTGGAGCTGTGATCAGGTCCCCTGCTCTCCCGCAGCCAGAAGAACTAGTGTTTCTCTCTGTCTAGGAGCTGTGACCCTGTTCTCTGCTCCATACCTCAAGCACTCCTCTCTGCCCTGTAACTGAGACCCAGAACTGCATATGGGAAATAGAATTACCAATTGACACCAGCTGTTCCCAGTGCCAGCAAAGAGCCCCTCTACTCTGTTTATGGCTAATTATCCAACGTTCTCTGGGCTGAGAGTTTCTAAAGTTGTTGTTCCCCTGCTGGCCCATGGCTGGTGCTGTGACTGAGCTCTGGCCTGACTCCTGACCCAGTGTTACAGACCTCTTTTGCTAACCTCCTAAGATCTCTTAGGCCAGAAAAAAAAGTTGCACTGTGAACTTTTGATCCTTTGGCTGCTCCAAAATTTGATATGAGGAATTATTTTAAAGTATTTTGGAGGTGAATGTTGGTAGAGTTCAGCTGGGTGGCTGCCTCTAATCTGCTATCTTGGCTCTTTCCTAACCCACTATTCCACATTTCAATCTTTTCACTTCTAGACCCTGGTAGTCTTTTACCAGACTCCTCTCCTATGATAAAATGCCACAAATGGTTTTCTTCTTCAATGTAAGTGAATATTATTTCAGTTCTTTCTTTACTTGAACTTGTCACATCATCAAAGTATGCTTTATCTTTCTTCACAGGATCCATATGTATATCAAAAGATAAATTGCAATGGATATAGAAGATACCTTTCCTTTTGCCATTATTTTCAATAATAAAATTTTCAGAGGATTTCAAAATGGGATATGTGCTCATTTCAGGAACAGGAATGTATCTCTATAAGTATAATCTATGAAACTATCTTCTCTTCTGAAATAGGTCAGAGGGAGCAAAAACTTTGGTCAGAGGCAGTAAGTGGGAAAGGGAGTAAGACAGGGAAATCCTTGGAACTTGGTAGAAAAGAATGACTTTGAATTTGATGGGAGTGAGAAGCAACCTTTGGGTTTTATACTAGCAGGAAGATTACCAATAGGTTCCCAGTCACCAGTCTATTCAAATAAAAGCTAGCTGAGTACTTGTCACAGTTTAAAGGGGATTCCCATTTAAGTATGAGGTGAGTAGGACTTTTTCTAGGATCCAGCTAACTCTGAGATCCTGTACAATCTCTGGTTAAATGAAATACCAATCCTCACAGCTTCTTGCCCCTGGGAACTGTTACTCTTGATCTTTTCTCCATTATTTCCCATAACCCTCCGCCTTCGGGGTCCTTGACTCTCAACCCCCTGACTAAACCTAGTCCTCTCCTTATTTTCTGATACCTAGCTACTCCCATCCTATAGTCCCCTTTACCAAATTATAAGAAGAAACACTAACTTGGAGCTTATAAGAATTGTATCTCCTTTTTTCAGAAAGTGGTAGTAGGGAAGCAGAGGGGATCAAAGATAGGGAAATATTCCTAATCACACTGGAAATAGAATGGTTAGAAATGGTCAGGATGCAATCTGAAAGCCCAAATCTTTACTTCTTCCTCAGTAATAAAGGCACAGAATTAATATCAGTTATTCATTAGTGAAATTTTGTGTACCATCAACCAACTGACATGTAGCTGAGCACCTTTTTTGTTTCAATTTTTTAAGCCCACATTTCAAAGAAAGATAAATCTCCTCCTCTGACCTTTGGCATCACTCTCTCAAGGACTGATCAGAATTGGAAAAAGGGAAGATAGAAAAGGGAGCTAGTAAGTGAAAGAGGGAAGATAGAAAAGGGAGCTAGTAAGTGACTTGCCCAAGATGCCAGTGCACACAAGGGGCACATGGGGAGCTGAACACAGGGCTTCCAATTCTATGCCACTGTTCTGTCCACTGCAAGCAAAACTAGACAATCTTGACAGAACATACTCTGTGATATTCAGATACCGGGTGTTTTTTAGACTATTCCTCTAAAATGTGATTCTTTCTCATTTGGCAATTCTTGCTGTTATGGTTAATAAAGTCATTTTGTCAGCATCTGGGATCCTTTGTCAGTTCTGATTAAGGTTCTAACCCCAGTGGCTAAGATGAAGATGATATGGAATCAGACCAGATATCAGAAATGGAGTCATGATCTATTGTTATACAATAAAGCAATCACTCAAAGGCTGACCCTATACTTGAAAGCTCAGTGGCATAGTGATTAAAAATCAGTCCTGGAGTCAAGAAGATCTGAGTAAAAATCCAGTCTCAGACACTTACTAGTTGTGTGATCCTAAATAAGTAATTTAATGCTGTTTGCCTCAGTTTCCTCACCTGTAAAATGAGCTGGAGAAGGAAAAAGCAAGTCACTCCATTATCCTTGCCTAGAAGACCCCTGAAGGGGTTACAGAGAATTGGATATGGCTGAAAAATGACTGAACAACAACAATCACTTAAGTAGAGCAGCACATAAGAGTGTTAGACTTTGAGTTATGATAACTTAAGTTCAAATCTTGCCTCAGGCATTGGCTGTTTAACTCTGGGAAAGTCATTTAACCTCTTTAACTTCACTTTCCTCAGCTATAAAATAGGGTAATAATTGCATGTGCTCAGAGGTTTTCTGTGAAGATCAAAGAAAGTAACACATGGAATACTTTGCAACTTTACATTATAAATAGATACTTCTGCTTCCTTAAGACACTGTATAAATACCAGATAGTTTTCTTCTTTACACATGTATACCTATGCTTTCAAGATTTCAAAATGAAGCATAGCATATATGTGTGTATGTTATTTGTGCATAAATATGTATATGTGTATTTATCTTTTTTTTAGTCTTGAACTCTATGTTGTTGCTTGTGGCAATTTCCACATGCAGAAACTCTCTCCACTGATATAGATTAGCAACTCTTTTGTAATGTATAATCTAGTTGCCTTGAACAAAAATATTAAACGATGGTCAAACTGTTAGCAGCAGAACTTGAACCCAGATCTTTCTCATGCTAAAGATATCACTCTAAGCATTATATAACAATTGCCACCCTAGTAATTTTTACAAGATATTAATGGTCAGGTTGATTACTATTAGATGCTTTATATCTACATAATTTTTCATAAGGATTGTTCTTACCCAAATCTTTTCACATGTACTACTCTATTCTAACAGTAACACTGCCAGATACACAAGGTACCTGCTCTTGTTCCCTTTTCACAGATGAGGAGACAGGTTTAGAGATCTTAAATGGCATATCCAAAGTCATGGAGTTGAGTGTAAATATTTTTTTAGGAGTCTATCATCTGAAAAGTACCCACTAGATACTAGAGAGAAAAATTTAAAAATGACAATTCTTTTCCTCAACGAGCTCAAAATTCAAATTTTCTGCTTCTGTTTTTTCTGTGACATGATCTAATTTAAACATTTTGTATGTTTGCTATATATATATAAAAATTATATACATAATAATATATATATATATAATATGTAAATTTTTGTATAATTACAATTATAATTGTGGTATAATTACATTTAGTACCATCAAATTTTTATTTTGTTTAATCAGAAAACCACAAAATCTCAAAGTTGGATAGAATCTAATGAAACCTTGTCTGACCAATTCCTAAATAAGAATCCCCATTCTACTGTCCTTGATAGTCATCTAGCTTTCATTTGAATACCTGTAGAGATGAAGGTGTAGTGGATAGAGTGCTGGCTCTTGAGTCAGAAAGACTCCACTTTCTGAGTTCAAATCTGGTTTCAGATACTTGCTAGTTGTATGACCCTAGGCAAATCACTTCATCCTGTTTGCCTCAGTTTCCTCATCTATAAAATAAGCTGGAGAAGAAAATGGCAAACTACTCCATTATATTTGGCAACAAAACCACAAATGGAGTCATGAAGAGTCAGAAATGACTTAAACAACCGAATAACAACAGTGTGTTTGGGAACCTTCTACTTACAGACAATTCAATTCATCTTTTACAACTTCAATTGTTAGATATGTAAGTCTACCTCTGTAACTTTCACTTGTGACTACTTAGTTCTGTCTTTTGAAGCCAAGCAGAACAAGACTAATCCCTTTTCCATATAACAGGCAATCAGGTTTTTCAAGAACCTTACACTAACCTTCCCCAGTCTTTTATTCCCTAGGAAAAATATTTCTGCTTCCTTGGACTGATCCTCTTATGACACATTCTCCTGTCCTCTACCTATCCTGGTTGTCCTCCTTTGAATATTCCCCAGAATACAAATATCCTTACTAAACTATGGTAAGCATTGTGTAATACAAAAGAATTGTTTTTATTTTTCTAAGAAAAGTTTTTTCTCTTATCCTTTCAGGAAAAAAAGTAACTCTATCTGGCCCTAGTAATTGCTTGTGTCTTTTATAAAATTTATGATTCATTAAAAATAAAACAGTTACAAGAAACATAAGGTATTTGGTTTTCGGGGGAAAAATGTCAATAAGGAAAGCTTAACTTTGTCCATTTTAAATCCTATTATTGAAGAGCCTGTGTTTATATTGATATTTTAATTCCACTCATTTGTTTAATTTCCTTTATCTCAGGCAACTCATAAATCCCTAATCTTCTTAGGAGTTTCTGCACACTGTGAACATAGATTAAGATAACTAAATACTTTGTAAAATCGTTTCAAGGAAAAGTAAAAATAATCACATTTGCACAGTAAACTTGGCTACTATATGTGAATTAGAGCCAATTGGAAAATTTAAACATTTCTGTGCATAGGTTCCTTCCCCCTTTTCCCCCCACCCCCATGCAGTGTCACCTTGGATTTCTGTATAGGTTTTATTAAAACATAAGTAATGGTATACCAGCCCTGTTAAATGAAGAGAATCCATTTTTACCATTCTTGTCTTCTTAATCATAATATACTTAGAATGTCAGTTCTATACATTTGTCCCTTTTTTGCTTCCACACAAAGCAGTACTTCATAACTCTCTATATAGGCTTAGTGTTGCATGTATCTATCTCTGTCCCATCTATCACTATGCCAGACCTTTCCTCTTCTCAAGCTTCTCCTAGCCACCTGCTCTCCTTCCTGTCTCAGCTTAGGACTTCATCCTCATTCTTCATTCTTCTACCTTTGCTATGAAAAATTGAGGCTGTTTAGCAGGAGCTTCTCCTCTCCTCTTCATCTCACAAACTTTCACTATTTCATCTTCCTTTTCCCTTATGAAGAGGTTGTCCTAATTTTTACTAAGTTCAGCTGTTCCACATGTACATTTGGTCCAATCTTTTCCCACCTTCTTCAGCAAACTGCCTCTATCACCCCATTTCTCTTTAAACTTTAATCTATGACTATTAACTGGTTTCTTCCATGATGCTTATAAGCATACCACATCCTACCATCCCTATTAGCCAACATTCCATATCTCCTCTCCTTTTCTTGGCCAAAGAAATAAATAAAGACATCAACATTCAGTGCTTCCATCTCTATTCTTATTTACTTTTTAACCTTTTGGAATCTGGTTTCCTGACTTCAGTATGTAACTGAAATGGCACTTTCCAAAGTCACCAATAACCTTTTGACTGCCAGTTTAATGCCTTTTATGGGCAGCTAGATGGCCCAGTGGATAAAGTGCTGGATCTGAAGTTAGGATGACTCATCTTTTTGAGTTCAAATATTTACTAATTTACATATATTTACACTAGCTGTAATTTACAGTAATTTACACTCTGGGCAAGTCACTTTAACTTATTTGTCTTAATTCCTCATCTGTAAAATGAGCTGAAGAAGAAAAGGGCAAACTTTTAGTGTCTTTGCCAAGAAAATCTCAAATAGAGTCACAAAGAATCAAACAGGACTAAAACAACTCAACAACAACAAGAAACAACAGCTTTTTAGTTTCTCAACCCTCTGCACCTCTCTGAAGCATTTGACACTGTTGAGTAGATTCTCATACGTGGTAGTCTCTGCTGTCTGTTTTCCTTTACTCTTCTCTGTCTGACTGCCTCTCTTTGTTTCTCTTTGCTGAATCATTGTCCACATCATAACCAGTGACTAAAGGTGAACCCTAAGACTCTGTCCTGGACCCTTTTATTCCAATTTTTTTCTGTGTCTTCTCATAAATTATCTGTTGTGAACTCTCCCAACATACTGGAGATGCTTTATTCTTTTGTTGTTGTTGTTGTTATTTTTATACTTAATAATACAGGGACTTTTAAAGGATTTCTCTTCCATTATTTTCTCTATGACAATATTTTACTGACATATTTTGTCTTTATGTTACATCCATTATCTAATGCATCATCCCACCTTCTATATTCCTGATTCTTTTAATTTTTGGAGAAAGGTGAATGGGCTGTACCTATTTTTGTTTTTCATTTTTGCTCCATGAAAAGTGTACTTATTTTTCTATAATTCTTATACCTTTTATAACACTTCTCCAGCTCAAATAACTGTTAGTTACATGATAGAAACCATTTATGCTCACTTCAGCTGACCTGAAGATTCTATTACATTTGGGAGCTATCATATTTTAATCTTGGACAATATTTTTCAAAACAGTTCTTTTTTGGGTCAAACCTATTCTCTTTTTTGCTTTCTTATTGAAGTCACTGAGCCTCTTCAGATCTGCTGACTTAATTTATATCATCATCTTAACAAATATCCACAGCATTCCTCTAGTTCTTCTTCCTCTGTGAGGATATTGATGAATTAGTTGATTATCTTCACCGTTGTCTTTTTGCTAATGCTCATATTGAGCCCTGAAAGGCAAACTGATCAAGTGTCTCATGAAATGAGGGTTTTTGCTGCTGTTGCTTTGTCTGCAAGATGATTCCAACACTGCTAAGCTTTTCATTGACTTTTCTGGAGAGAATGTGATGCTGTCTCTCCATTGAACTGTGACATGTCTTTGGGTTTTACTTACACTGAGAATGTTGATACAGATGTGGCTCAATTCATTCTTTACTAAATTAACTTTTGGGTTATGGTAAGAAGATTATACGCTGAGTGCAGATAGTTAAATTAATGTTTGCCTATGATCTTAGAACTGTGTAATTTGTACACATAGTTCAGTCTACCCGTTTCACTCTGCCACCATCTTTCCTGAAGCAGAAATGAGCTACACAGTATTAAGGAGTGATTTGCATGTCTGTTAATTCCATGGATAACCATTGCGAAAAGAAAAATATCTTCTAGTAGTCAGCCTTCTTGTAAAGAGCCTGTCAAATCTTCACACGGCTAGTGTCCAGCTGGTAGATACACAGCCTGGTACCAAGCCCATGCCACAGTGGAGCACTGGGTTTGTAGTAAGAGGACCTGAGTTTGAAATCCTCTTTAACTTCTAGTTAAATATTTGACCTTGGGCAAGTTAGCTCTCTTTGGACCCCCGTCTTCTCATCTGTAAAATTATGGGGTTAGACTACATACTCCCAACATCTTTTGGAGTCTATATTATATTGGGGAAGACAATATATACATACATAAGTATATAAAGGACATGACAGTGGATACAGCACAAGGCCAGGAGTTAGAAATACTTGACATCATATCTGGCCTCAGACACCAGCTGTGTGACCCTAAGCATGTCACTTAACTTCTGTTTGTTTCCTCCGCTGTAAAATGGGAATAATAATAACACCCAGTTGTTGTTACTCCCTGAGTAATAATAACTCCCTGAATTGTTGTGAGGTTTAAATGTATTTAATTTAATTTAATTTAAATGTAAATGAATTTAAATGTTTAAATAATTGTAAAGTGCTTGGCACAGTGCCTGGAACATAGGAAAGCATGATATAAATGTTAGCTACTGCTGTTATTGTTGATATTATAAAAGGAGTTTATAGTCTAATGGGGAAGACAATATGCATGTATACATGCATGTATTAAATACATGCACACACATATATACATATACATGCATATATACATACAGACACACATACATACGTGTGTGTGTGTGTGTGTGTGTGTCTAGATTGGCAACGACTCCATGAAATTCTGGAAAGTATAATTTTCTATCCTAAAAAGATGCTTCACTATTTTGAGCTCAGGGCCCACAGCAGGGTATTCTGGGTTCCCAGGCTGTTTGGACAGTGCTCTTTTTTAAACTTGGAAAGCTAAACCTCTCAGAAGCATGCCATCACTGTTCTGACCTGGGAGTACCTTTAAAAATATGTGCGATTAATTTGTGGAGGGGAGAATTTTCCTTATTAGCGAAAGTCTTATTCCACTACTTCATTGGAGCATGGAGGTAACTTAGGTTCTTGAGGCCCATAACAAAACTCTCTGGTAAGTGAGTTAAAAAGGTTTGCCCTGACTTCCATTTATGACCTTATGTTTTTCTTTTAAATAAAAAATTGTCTTCTGAGTTCCAGGTAAGAGTGATTCTATTATCTTCTCAGTTAATACATAGAGTACTGCCTGTATTTGAAAAAAAAAAAGAAAAAAGTAACTAGCATTTATATATTGCTTAAAGTTTTGCAAAATGTTTCATAAATATTTCATTTTAATCACACGACAATTTATGAGGTAGGTGTTATTATTATTCCCCTTTTCAGAGATAAGGGAATTGAGGCAGGCAGTCGATAAGGAACTTTCCAGGGTCACGCAGTCACTAGGTATCTGAGGTCACACTTAAACTCAGGTCTTCCTGACACTAGGTTCCAGTGGTCTTTCCATGGAGCAACCTAGAAAATGATTGACTGTGAGAGCAGGAAGGAGGACTAGAAATAATCTATTCAAAATCTGTCATTTTCAAAGAATGTTATAATCTTGAACTTAGAAAATACCTCAAAATTTTTCTAGTCAAATCCCTATTCAAGTAACGTATCCTATCTTCAATGACCCTTAATGATTTGCGGCTATCCAGTCATTGTAGTTATTTTAGCCTATTTATCTTTTCCCTCCCCTAACACAGCTCATTCCATATTTGGGCAGGTCTAATTGTTCAAGGCTTTGTGATTGACAAAGAAACTGAATCCAAGAGAATCTACCAAGTTAATTATCTAAAGTCACACACATTTGGTAGAGTGAGAAGTTGAATGCAGGACTTCTGCCTTTTAGAGATACTCTTGTCACTTCAAAAAAATGTTTTAGCTATAGATGACTTAATAAGCTCAATAAAATATCTAAGCTCAATAAAACACAGGTACTCAAAATGTTCAGTTGTTTTCTCAGTTGTGTTTGACTCTTTGAGACCCCATTTACATTTTTTTTTTAGCAGAGATACTTGGAGAAGTTTGCCTTTTCTTTTTACAGCTCATTTTACAGATAAGGAAACTGAGGCAAGGGAGGTTAAATGACTTGCCCAGGGTCACACAGCTGCTAAGTATGCAAGGTCAGATTTGAATTCAGGAAGATAAACCTTCCTGACTCTAACCACTATGTCCTATCACTACAGGTATTAAAATGAAACTTGGATGACTGTCAAGGATAGTATAGTAAATGTCTGAGGTGGGATTTGAACTCAGGAAGAGGAGTCTTCCTGACTCCAGGTCCAGCATTCTACCTATTCACTGTGCCACCTAGTTGCTGATTTTATCCTTATAACAATCCTCGCATCCTGTCCCTAAAATACAACTGTAGTTTACACTAAAGAATTCAATAACTGCTTGGCAGACTCTCAGTTTAAAGCAGTTTTGAGAGATTAAAGTAAATGTAGGAGTCAGTAGCAGGAAGGTCATCTTTTACAGTGTAGTAAGGACCTGGTTTTAATTAAGGATGATTAATTAATTAATAAAGCATAATTAATTATTAAAGATAAGGGAAGGGATTCCTTGGAGGGAGGTTGGTGATTTATAGATATACTGTTGCTAATGACCAGGCATTGAGGCCCCATGATGTTTAGGAAATAGAACCACAAAGGAAGTTGACATCCTACTTTTATATCCCATGAGCTTTCTGGGTGTTTATTCCTTCCTCTATTGTTTTCATTTAAAATTTATAAACATAAAAAAGAAAAAAATGTTGAATATTTTTTAATTTTCAGGAGGCTTTTAAACTTAATTTATTTTGTGTGTGTGTGTTTTAAGTCTCTATCCTGAGTACCTCAAAAGCACAGCGAGTGTCCTATTGACTGAAAGGATAAACTTAAAAAGAGCAGACAACCAGGAGTATTAGGGATAGTGTGATTGCTACTGATACTCTACAACTTTCTGTGTCTTCTTGGGTCCCCTCTCCCCTCTTTCCTTTCTTGTGGTCTCCCAATTTCTTTTGAGACTATTCTGTCCTTTACTTCCTCTTTTCTGCCCTATGTCACAGTCCTACCATTGAGGCCAACAAGCTCCACTTTGCCCTCCTAGTGGAGGTGACAATTACACTGCTGTCTATTCGACCATTGTTTTAAGGGACAAAGTCTAGCATGATATGGTGGGGTTTTTTGCACCGAATCAAACTTACTATGGGTATATAATTATATCTATCAAGAAGTAACAACAAGCTTTTCATAATGGAAATTATTTTGCCCTTCTGATGTACACAGACAATTCCTTGGAAGTAAAGGATCGTTTCCACACATTAATCAGTCTTTTTGTTAGGAAAAAACCAAAACAAAACAAAACCCAAAACAAACAAAAAAGCCAACAACTTTTGAATAAAATACTTCATTTTTAAAAATAACACTATCCTGACCCACTAGTGCAAGTTTCCAGAAATAGAAGCACACAAACATTCCTGTTCTAGAATACACTTGGGAGAAAAGAATCTGTAAAAGTAATATACACACTAAAGTGGAAGGAACAGAATGTGGGGAATCAGTGCCACCTAGTGTCTACTCTTTGCACATGCCTATCTTTCAATCTTGTGTCTTCAAAACGATACACACAGTTTCCTTCCAGTTTGGTTCCAATATACTGACTTGGGATGCATCAATGCATATTATAATTGTTCCTCCTAAAAGGCAGAATCATGAAATATTAGAGCTAGAAGAGGTCTTTGAGATTATCCAATTTAATCACCACCTTGCCCCCAAATTTTGCAGACAAGAAAGGCCTATTAGTAATTTGCCCAGTTGTGATGTGGAAGAATTTCAACTAGAATATAGGTCTGGTTCCCAGTTGTAGTGCTCTCCCCATCTTCCACATTCCCTTTCCAAGAGATTTCCCAGACGCAGGATGGGATATGGAAATGAGTCCTGAACAACTCCTGTTACTGCTTATGTAAACACGAACAAGTCAATTAAAACAAAAACTACAATCAAACAAACAAACAAAAATCCCTCAGATTTCCACAACACTTTATATGCCATAAGTAAATATATTTTACATAAATAGTGAATGCTTTTTCCTTTGGTCATTTCAGTCATGTCCATCTGACATTTGGTAATACTGGGGTTTTCTTGGCAAAGATACTGGAGTGGTTTGTAATTCCCTTCTCCAGTCCGTTTTATAGATGAGGAAACTGATGCAAACAGGGTTAAGCGACTTGCCCAGCGTCACATAGCTAGAAAATGTTTGAGGTTGGATTTCAACTCTGGAAGACAATCTTCCTGACTCCAGGCTCTGCTCTCTATCACTTTGCCATCTAGCTGCACTAAGTAGTACATACACTTTATATAAATTCTGTTTTGATTCTCACAACAATTCTTTGAAGGAATTAGTCAAAGTACAGTCATCATTTGACAGGGTAAGAGCCTAAGGTTCATAGAGGAAAATAACTTAACCAAGTTGATATAGATGATAAGTGGCAGAGACATGTCTTCCAGTTCTAAAGCAAATTCTTTCACTATACCATACTGCCTCAAAACTCTCTGGCCCTTCAAATTCCTCATCTTTAAAATGAAGGAGTTGAAATAGACATTCTTTAAATTTCTTCCTGTCTCCAACATTCTACCACTTGAAGGTATACATGCTGCTTTTGTTTTTAAAAATCTATTGAAATCTGTGTGAAAGCCAAGAAGTCATATTCCATCATTACCATTAATTTGTTACAAATAAAGGTTTAATTACTCTCAGAATAATGGACACATATGGAAAAAGCACAGAGAAAGATGACAGGGAGACTTTAAAGAAATGAGAATAGAATAAAATTGGGGAAATCAGAGGACAGCCCCAGTAAAAGCACAAGAAAGGGCAATAGAGAAGCTGGAATCAGGGCTGAGAGAGAGGATAACCCAATACAGGATATTAATGACAGGCAGCAGCTTCTAAAAATATCACCCACAGTGGCAGAGCTGCTTAAGTTGTCACACATCTTTCTCAACAACTGATGACAGCAACACACACAAAGTGTCAACTGTTCAGGATGCGCTAACATATAGGGCTGGCTTTGGGTCCAGGATGGTCATGGCATATATAAGAGAAACAGCTTTGGAATTTTAAATACTGAGAAAAAACAAGATTAATGAGACAGCGACTCTATAGATGAAAATTTCCTAAGTACAATAGAGTAGATCACAGAATTTTGGCACTGGGAAGGAGCCCTAAGGCCACCAATTCCAACCTGTACCTAAAAAAAAAAATCCTCTCTTTGAAATAGCTTATACCAGGGGTTCTTTATCTGGGGTCTTTGATCCTCTAGGGGGCTGTCAATAGATTTCAGCATGTCTGTGAACCTGGATGGGAAAGTCATAGAATTTTATTTTCACCTTCCTCTAACTAAAATGGAGTATTTCTTCAATTATTTAAAAACACTGTTCTGAGGAGGGGGCCATAGGCTTAACCAGACTTCAAAAGTGGTCTATACTTCACCCTGAAATGGTTAGGAATTCTTGCCTTAGCTTCAGTCATCTGGTTTTCACTGGCAGATATCCAGTAAGAGGAAATCCTCACCTCCAAGGGCCCTCATTTCACTTTTGAAGAGCCCAAATTGTTAAGGTTTTCCTTCTTCACATCAATTATAATTTTGTGTCCTTGCAATTTTTACCTCTTGTTTGCCTTCTGGGGGCGAGTAGAACAAGTTGTACCTGTCATCTGTCTTCTCTATATCAGTCCTTCATACAGTTGAAGACAAGTATTAAGACCCTTCTCAATGCTCCTACCCCAATGAATTTTCTTTATTTCCAATAAAACATCCCTCATTCCTTAAGATGCTCCTAGTATGGCATGATCTTGAGGCCTTTAACATTCTAATCTCCTAATTCTTAACCTTTTTTCCTTATTAATATTTTTCCTAGCATGTGACACAGAATTCAATATGTTGAATTTCACATTTTCTGACCCAGGCAGGAAAAAAACAAAACAAAACTATTCCCCTTCTTCCTGGTTACTATTCCCCTCTCAAACATCCCACATGCTTTTTGGGTCTAGGAAATGTATTGTTGACACATATTAAGGTTACAGTCCTTTAACCCCAGCCCCTGAATCTTTTTTTTTTCAGTCAAACTGCTACCCAACTTCCCCCATTCTATATTTGGGAAATTAATTTCTTCACCCCAAATGTAGTATTTTACACGTCTCTCTGTTAAAACTGGACCCAAATTTAGCCTTTTAAGTTCTTTCTGGATACTGCTGCTGTCATTCAATGTATTAGTTACCCTTCCCAGATTAGAATAAACTTGCCTACTTAGAAGAAAAAATGGAACTAGATTTAATATCTAGATTTCCTAAAAGTTTTCTTGTGCAGAGTAGGCATTTAGCAAATATTTTCAATTGAATGATAAAGAAAAACAGTTAAAAAGTAGGCCAGCTAGAAATTCTTGGATTCCTTCAGCTGACAGAAGTCTTTCTGCCACATGCATCTCACAGCTCCTCTATGACTCATTATGTAAAGCCTGACAAGATGCTTCAAGCCCATAGGCACTGACTGACTTGCAGAGGGTGACACAACTACTAAGTAGTAAAGGTAGGATTTGTACCCGTGTCTTCTTGACTCCAAGCCCAGCGCTCTAGAATCCATGTTGTCTCATATCTAATATTAGTAAAGATAAAATAACCATTAAAGTGGGGAAAACAGATTAATCCTCCAAGTTAGATAAAAGAATTTAATTCGTTCCTATAAGTGCTGTGATATTAAATTTATTTTGGAACATATCAACTTACTTAAGTTTTCTTTTGAGGACTTATTAGTTTTCCCTCTAATTACTCCCCCTCCTACTTTTCCTGTTCCTGTAGAGGGCAATGCTATCCCTTCACTCCCTCAGGCTCACACACTTGGAGTCATCCTTACTATCCCTCACTCCATATATCTAACCTGTTACTAAGGCCTACTGATCTCACCTTTGTAATATCTCTTCTCTCCCTTCTCTTCTCTGGCAGTATGACCACACTAGGGCAGGCCCTCATTCCCTCACACCTTGACTGCTACAACAGCCTGCTGCTGGGTTTGGCTGCCTCAAACCTCTCCCCACTACAGTCTATCACCCACTTAGTCATTAAAGCAATTTTCCTAAAATGCAGATCTGATCATTTCACTCCTTCCTGCTTATAGCAAATACAAAATGTAAAATCCTGGCCCCTCTTACCTTTCTAGTTTTCTTATACCTTACTCTTTAGCACTTACTTATCCATCCAATAACATTGGTCTCCTGGCTATTCTATAAGCAAGATACTCCATCTCTCAGTTCTGCTCCCCCCCCTTTAATTATTTCCTGTTTGTCCTTTATCTAGTTTGTTTTGTACATATTTGTTTGCATGTTGTCTCTCCAGTTAGATTATAAGTGCCCTGAAAGCAGGGACTGTCTTTTGCTTCTTTTTGTATCCTCAGCAGTTAGTACAAGTGCTGGGCATATAGTGGATGCTTAATAAATATTACTGATTGTCTGGACTGATTGTAGAAAAGAAGCTTTAAAAATATTAATTTTCTGTTAGCAGATAGACATGAATGAGGTTTGCTTGTATTGTAGTTCTCAAAGTTAAAAACAAGTATTTTTTACTACATAATTAGAATATCAGAATGTAATTATAGTATGGCATACACACATACATATATGTATGTAAACATTAATAACTCATGAGTGGCAACAATGGCAATTTAAAGAAATATTGAAACTAAAATATAGAATCTTATTTGAAATAAAGTCAGATTCTCAGTAACATTGAATGAAAGCAACTTTAATATGAATTCTAAAGGTCCTTTAACAATAAAGGTTTGGAATTACCTTTAGTATTCATGAGTTAATATTATCATTATTCTATCTTTCACGACCACGGGATCTCTGAAAGTAAATATTCAGTAGCATTTTATTTATTAGCAATAAGATGGCATCTTATAGGTGGATTTTATTCTAAATCATATCTTGCTCTAGACAATATGATTGTTTTAACGCAGTCTAAGACTGCATTCCTCCATGAAAATCCTACTCTTACACCAATGTCCCTTTGTATTGGGGAGCTATAACTTGGTTTTGGAGGAGTACCATAACACCTTATTGCCATGTTTCCATGACACAAGTATACCTAAGAAAATAGGAGAGGACTCAAAAGGTATTTTACCTTGTGACACAAAGCCCTCTCTATACACCTGATGTTTTGGGATACTTTATTCTAAAGACAACATATATATATATATATATATATATATATAAATTCCTTATTCCAATGTGCAAGAAATTCACTGGGAAAACCACAAAGCTAGATAGGGTCCCTGGAATGACACTAGTCTGCCATGAAGAAATTTCATCTGACTTTTAAAAAATGTTTTCTCTCTTCCCATAGCACAAAGCACAGTAAAAATGTTCTACATTAAACAAGAGAACTAAAAAATTCAGACTTCTTCTCT
Organism: Pseudocheirus occidentalis; assembly: GCA_028646575.1. Taxonomy (NCBI): domain Eukaryota; kingdom Metazoa; phylum Chordata; class Mammalia; order Diprotodontia; family Pseudocheiridae; genus Pseudocheirus; species Pseudocheirus occidentalis. The sequence goes on along the minus strand of CM053594.1, from coordinate 229,051,076 downwards.
TTTAGACACTGCCTATAGGTTGTCCCAGAGTAGGAAAGCATCTGGTGCCCTCATTAGGGCTACCAGCAACAGCTGTTGCCTTTCTGCTCCACAGACCAACTGCCATGCCTCCTTGATTAGGGTAATAACTGAGCTTTGAAGACTCTGCCAGTGGAACAGAAGCTCTGGCCAATCTTAGCAAGAAAGAAAGGTCTAGCAGTGTCTTCCAAAGACCAGCCTAGCGGAGTAAGGAGGCACTCTTTGCCAGAAAAATCAGGTCAGGTATATGTATATTTGTATGTGTGCACACATGTAAATACACAAAGGCTTACATGCATATGAATATATGCATATATGTGTGTGCACATGTATACATACATGTCTGTGTAGTCACAGCAATGCATCCAAGTTATGTACTAAGGATTATGATCTACAGAAGTGAAAAGAATATCCATATATATTTTTTTTTTGCTTTTTGGAGGGCAGTTGGGGTTAAGTGACTTGCCCAAGGTCACATGGCTAGTTTTTTGGTTTAAGTGTCTGAGGCCGGATTTGAACTCAGGTACTCCTGACTCCAGGGCCGGTGCTCTATTCACTGCGCCACCTAGCCACCCCAAAAATATCCATATTGAAGAAATAATTTACCTTCTGAATTCTTGAGGTAAGACCTCATAAGCCCTTTTGTCTATGGCATTACATTGTTGATTCTCCCCTCACTCCACCTTGAGGTGATCCAGAACTGTATTTTACTAGCAGAAAGAATTCTTGCTGAGGAAACTCTGTCCACCAGCTTTCCTTCTTGGTATGCTACCAGAGACACTAAGACATTACATGACTTGCCTGACACCCCACAACCTTGAATTAAGGTCTTCCAGATCCTCAGGCCAATTTCCTATCCACTATGCTGTATTGCCTCTTATACTGATGACAGATAAAATAACATTTTTATTTAACTTGAAACTTACTAAAACATCTACATCTTTTTCACATTAATTGCTTTCTACTCATACTATAATTATGCAGTTGATTTTTTGGACCAAAGTATAGAGCTTCATGTTTACTCTAATCAAATTTCATTTTTAAGCTTAAAGCCCACTATTTTAAGCATACAAGCTCCCATGGAAACCTGATTATGTCCTCTAATATATTATTAGTTACTCCTACTATATTCTGATCATTTCAGGCTGTGAACAGAATCCTGTTTTATACCACTGGCGATCTTCTTTTCTCATATTAACCTTAATTCATTAAAAAAAATTCAAAATCCCCTTATTTGTACTATTATACAATCCACATCTCACTATCATATCCATGGGAAACTGGGCTCTTATCAACTGCCACGTTGAAATCTAGACGTGTTACATTTTTGCAACTCCCCAAATCTACAAGATTAGAAAATCTGTTTAAAAAAAAGGATGAAATTTGAGTAGTCCAACACATCTGTTCTTAATTAAGCAATGATGACCACTTGTTCCTTCCCAAAGCATTCTATAGTTTTGCTGGGTTAGACATCAAGCTAACTGATTTGTAATTTGTAGCACTGACCTTTTTCTCAGTCTTGAAAATTTGGATAACATTTTCCCATTTCTAGTCCCATGTCAACTTTCCAACACTATAACCAGTTATTTAAAGAAACAAACAAGGCAAAATCATTTGTGTCTTGTATATTTTTAATGTTTGATATACTTAGGTCTTCACTACAGTTCAGTTTTAGCTTCTTAATTATTTATTCTTTTGGCTATTTACTTACCAGATGGTTATTTACTGTGTTCTGTTTCCATATTTGCCTTTTTGCCAATTTACCATATGGAAATCATACTGTGGAAATGGTGCAGCTAAAATATGGTATTCATTCTAAGCCTTCTCTAAAGGAATTAAAGAAAAAGACAGATACCAGAGAGGAATCAAGGCAGTCAGCATGGAGAAAGTGTGAAACTAGTAAGAAATAAGTGAATTTTATATTGTGAGACCTTCAAAATTTCCATGGACATATGCTTCAATGATATGATTAGATTTTTATATGAAGAAGTTCAATATGGAAACTATTTGATGGATGGCTTAGTAAATGAAATTAGAGACAGTGGAATATAAGGCTTGGGAGACCAATCACTATGTAGATGGTAATAAAGGCCAACAGGATTGTAGTGGCAGTATGACTAGAAAGTTGGGAATAAAGTCAAGTAACATTGAATTGAAGAGAATCTACACCAGCAGTTCTCAACCTGTGGGTTGCGACCCCTTTGGGGGTCGAATGAGGTAGCCTAACACCATCAGAAAACCCAGATTTCTGATGGTTTTTAGGAACTGAGACACCACTTCTCTGTCTGTCTCCAAGTGAGTCCACCCACATGCAGATACACCCACACACTACTATTAAAGGGTCGTGGCATTAGGAAGGTTGAGAACCACTGATGTACACTGTTCAGTAACATATTGAACATTGGAAGTGAGAGGAAAGGACTTAAAAGTAAGGTTTTAAAAAATGTTACACAGCATTAATAGTGGTGCCATTAAAATACAAAGAAATCAGGGGAGAGAAAGAAGTTAATTAGACAAAGAGTGGTTAACTGTTTAAATTTTAATTAATTTATAGTTAGCTAGCTTTATATTTTATCACCCCACATATAAAATACATTTTGGAAAGCCTGTGTGTGAGATTAAGTCATCTGTTTTAATCATGTGTTCAATTAAAAATAGAGGTGCAATGGTTAAATGTATATTATGAACATAAGTCAAAATTTCCTTCTAAGTCCTAAAATAGTACTGTATATGCTTATTTTTAAAGATAAATCTACTTGTGCCCTTTACATGTTAAGAACATTAAAAAAATCATTCCCTTTATATTCAATTTATATTTTGCTGATCCAGGATTCTTTTGCAGATTCTGCTGCTATTCAGACATGAATATGAGATATAAAAGTTTCTAAGTTCATGAATAAGAATGAGGATTTCTGTTTATTTTTCTCGACAATATCCATCATTTCTAAGTTGAATTTATTGATACCTTCATTGGTTTTTAATCATTGTATAAGATAATATTCATTCATTCATTTATCATATACTGAGAGCATCTATTAGTCCAAAATAGTATATTAGTGAAGGGAATACAAAAATTCATAAACCATGAATATACTGAGGAAACTGTTGATCAAAGGGAGTGGTCATAAGGCTACTTACAGTGTGTGAAATTCAAGAGTAGAAAAAGCTTCAAGGGTGGAGAGTTATCTGAGGCAAAGTAGTCAAAGTCTAGGTGAATGAGAAGTATAGCTTAGAGAGGAATGAAACAGTGAATTTTGGCCTACTTCTTAAAGTGGCAGTTCTGATCAATCAGAGGATGAGGGAGAGGCCATGAGGTGAAGAACACTTCCACTGTGTGAATTCCAAAGTTGGAATGAACTACCAGGTTGGAGAGTTTCTGGGACATAATTAATTTAAGGATTATGACTTTAAAATCCCATCAAAGATCTTGTCGTATTTTTTTGAATGGGAAATGGAAAATCATTGGAAATTTTTTACCGGGGAAATTACTTGATCAGATCTGTATATTAGTAAGATTAATCTGGTAATGGTGATATAAAATGAATGGGAAGGGGGAAAAGACCAAAGGCAGGGGAATTCGGAGATTACTGTAATAGTTCAGGTGAGATTGCTGTAGGCAAGCAGGAAAGAAACCCAAGTCTGGTTATAAGATTCACTTTGATGGCAGCATGGCAGGACTTGCTAAATAAATAGATGTGGTAGGCAAAGGAGAGGGATAAGTTAAATATAATTTTGAGATTTTGAGAATAAGTGAAGGGAACGATATTAGTGTCATGACCAATAAAAATTAAAATGGCAGTGAGGCAGGTTTGTGTGAAAAGGTGATATCTTAAGCATCATATTGACTTTGCAGTGTTTGTTGGTGATGCTGGTACAGATAGGTATGTATAGGCATACCAGAAGGATATTTTAAGCTGAAATTCATGGAGGATGAGCTATAAATATGAATTTGTCAATATTATCCATAGAGGAGATAGTTAAAGGTGAAGTCAATTTGTCAAGGGTGAAAGCATATAGACAGGAGAAAGACCGGGACAGAATCTTGAAAGGAAGAGCAGAGGAATCTGCATTTAATGGACAAAGAAATACGAGAAGCCACCAACCTTTACAGAGAGGCATCAGTCAAATAGGTAGGAGAAGGAACAATATTCAGTATCAGAGAAGATAAATGAGCTGAGAATAATAAAGTGTTCAGTGTGTCGAATGCTGCAGGAGGTAAAAGAGGATAGGGGATGAGAAAAGACCACATTGGATTAGCTTTATAATAACATACTGAGATGAATTCAATCAACTATGCAAATTGTCATCTGCCTACATGCCAGGACCTGAGTGGATCAGACAGGGCCGAAAGGGAATTAAACAAAGGAGCTAAAATAAATGTAATAAACTCTGTCCATTCTTTATGTAACTTTATAAGGCTTTTTAAGAGTCTGAGTATTAATGGGGACAACTGAGAACATAGCTTTAGGTAAATACTTGCATTTTTCATATATATTACAGGCAGTAATGAAGAAGAAAATGCCCCTGATAAATACTGGAGCTACAAATGCCACTTGTGTAGCATGCTGGAAATTGTGAGGGAGTTTGAAGAGGGCAAAGGAGAAGGGGTTTCTTGCTTTCTCACCACCCTTTCTGTTTCTTCCTATTATTTCTCCCATCCCAGCTTGTTGGCTCCAGAGAGAGAATACAGAAAGGAGAAGGGAAGGAGTGTAGAATGACAGAGAAAGAGAAGGTAGAGCTATAAAGGACATTATGGGGATAGTTTTCACTCATTAATAAGCCATCAAATGAAACTGAAGCCTTCAGAACAATTTGAAATAACCATTCTTTCCTCCCTTTCTATTAAGGCACTAGTAAGATATCCCTGAAGATGACTGTACCTGTTTCAAAATTATTTTTAAAATATGTGAATAAAATGTTTTAGAGGTATATATGCATCTATAATTTTATCAAAGAGAACTAGAAATTTTCTTCATTATCGTCATGATCCTAAACATGTAAACAACTTTTTTTCTTAAATAATAAGATTCTTATACCATGTGAGAACATCTGGCATGGTAGAAAGAACACTGGCTCTAGAATCACAGAAAGTAGGTTTAATTCCCATTTCTGATACTACCCATGTATTGGGTAAATTGTTTCACCTCTTTGGTCTCATTTTCCTCATCTGTAAAAGCAAGAAGTTGGGCCAGATGACTTCTGAGGGTCTCTTCCAGTTTTGAATGTATTATTCTGTATATCATTGCACACTGAACCTCAGTGTACACCAATGCATGCCGCTGGTTAAGATATTAAAAAAAAACCACATATATTCTCACAATGGACTTTGACAAACATTCAGGCAAATTCTCAGTAATAGTCCTTCAAGTATACTTTTCTGTTCTGAAATAGATGCCAATTAATTTTTTTCAAGAAGCTTTCATAGTAGGTATTTAATAAATGTCTTTTGATTGAATGAATAACATTTCCCTTTCCTCTCTTCCTAACTTCCCTATTTCTGTAGATGGCACCACCATCCTTCTAATCACCTATTTCCACAATAACTTGAAGTCACTCTTGACTTTCCCCTCTCACTCATCAACTACAGTTACTAAGACTTTTATAATCTACCTATATTATCTCTTTCATCTGTCTACTTCTTCCCAGTCACAGGGCCACCACCTGTAATGGTAATCAATTTGTTTGATATTTAGGGCTAAGTGGATAGGACACTTAGCCCTAAGTATCTGGTCAACTTAGCCCTAATTATCCTATCCACTTAGCCCTAAATATTAAACAAATCGATTACCATTACATTGATCATATACTTAGGGTTAAGTAGATCCTAGTAACTTAGGGCTAAGTATAGAACTCTGTCCATTGGTGAAAAGGTGTGAATTCCCCTGTTGACGTGGAAGAATGCTAATGGCTGAGACACTCCCCTGTTGACTTGGGAGAAGGCCAGTGTTTATAAGGAATAATTTT
>CM053594.1:229028544-229044594 GCA_028646575.1 Pseudocheirus occidentalis | reverse complement strand
TTGTTGATTGAATCAACCTCCTCTTAGGGAAACTAGGTCATTCCTTTTGTCAATTGATTGATTGAATCTAAAAATGTGAAGTTAAGCTGTTTCCCCTCTTAGGGAAACCAGGTGAATTGATTGATTGAATGATTGAATCTTTAAATGTGAAGCTGGTTTCTCCCTTAGGGAAACCAGCTGATTCTTCTCTTGTTCCTTGTTCCTTTCTGTAATAAGATATAATATTGAGACTTTCCTTCTTCTAAATATTGTATATAATATTGTGAATTTTTGATACTGTGAATATTGTACTGAATCTTGATTTTGTAATGGAATAAACAGAGTGTTCACTAATACTGTGTAATCTGAATCTTAAAAGCTGTTCACAGTAGCATTCTCTCAAGAATCTACTGCTGATTGGCTTTATACCACCCTAGTTCAAGTGCTCATTACCTCTTGCCTTCACAACTATAATAACTTCTTAGTCAGTCCCCTTGATTCTGGCCCCTCTCCTTTACAATCCAACCTCCACACAGGTGCCAAACTAATATTCTGAAAATACAGGTGTGAATATGGTACTTCTCTGCTCAAGAAACCCCAGTGGCTCCCTCTTGCCTTTAGGATAAAATACAAATTCTTTTGTTTGGCATTTAAAGTCTTTTGTCTCTTTGGTCTTGTTTTCCATCCTAGTCACCCAAGCTTAGTAAACATTGTTATCTTTTGTGAATATAAGTACTAGATAAACAAGTTTACTTAATATTTTCCCTACAGAACATTCCATTCCATATGCCTCTGTACAGGCCACTCTCCATGCTTGGAATGTATATCCTTTGTATATCAGCCTTGAGAAAAGCCTAGCTTCTTTTAAAGCTCAGTTCAAGTATAAACCACCGTCAAAAATTATTCCCATTGACTTAGTTCCTAAAATTCTCTTCCATACTAAAATAATATTGTATATACTTTGTACATACTGTGTATTTACATATGTTCATTACCCTGCCTGCCCCCCCCCCCCCACCGCAGCAGAAAGTAAACTCCTTGTGCATGGGTAAAGTTTTGCTTTTTTTCCCATGAATCATGGTATCTGTAATACACTAGGCATATGCATTAGAACAAACATGTACACATTACACACATGTATATATGTATTGTATATACACACATTCACACACATATGTACACATATCTCATATATATGCATATATGAATTTATCCTTAAATTTTGAAGTTTGGTTTTAAAGTTATACAATACAAATGCCCTTTTAAGCTGATTTACATGATGTACTGTGACATGTTAAGTCTTGTAGAAAAATGTAATGGGTGATTTTGGTAGAGAGGGCAACCCAAGTTGTAAGCAGTGGATAAAGAACAAAGTGATCTTATTCTCCTGTTTCAAAAATGAGGAGTTAGGATTGTTACCACAGGGTGGCACCAAAGAACTTTCCAAAGAGGTACCTTTTCAGAATACCGTTTTACAATTGTTGCACTAGCTGTTTTCTTTCCTTCAGTTACCACATATAATAAGCAAATGTTATCATACATCCCATTTCCTCTAAAAAGCACACAGGAAACTTGACACTATTGTATCCCAGGGTAGCAAATCTGCAACATAATACATCAATGGACTCCAAAGAGATCTAAGGAAGGGGGAGGAGTGAGGTTGGAGTCAGGGTATGGATGGAGAGTAAAGTCTCATAAAAAAATATGAGACAATTCCCAAGACAAATGGTTTCTTAAAATTGCACAATAGCACCTCCTTTATTAGGAATATATTACAGTTACACATGACATACATTAAATACTCTATGCTGATGGGTAGAGTGAATCCTTCTAGCAGAAACTGGGAATGTGCATGATTACAATTAATATCCACTTGCCAGAAGCAACACTGTTTTGTTTTTGGATTTTGGCCAGCTTCTGCTTCATTCAAGCAAACCACAAGTCCATTGGGTAGAAGCTACTCGAGGCATATTTGTTTCTGTTCATTGTTAACTTTTGCTCTTCATGCAAATGTGATATTTCTAGATGGTGTTTCAGAGCTACTGAGTTATTTGTGTTAAAAACAAATACAACCAAGATGGTAGTAATGACTAAGAAAATAAATTTGTTGTGCAATAGACGTCATGATTTTACTGCTTATAAGCAATATAAAGTAAAACACAAGAGAAGACGGAATATGGAAAATCCATATTTATGACCGCAAATTCATATAGAAGCCTAGAGAGGCTGAAATCTTACCAAGAAGAAAGTTCAATGCAAATATGGATATCATATGAGTATGATGTTGACTTTTATAACATCACTGTGATTTGTTAGTTTTCTTTTCAAAGAGGGTCCAATCAATACGTAAGAAGTATGCTAGGGACTACTGTTTGATGGTACGATTGTCAAATCATAAGACCACAGAGTGATAGATTTAGATCTGAAAGGAACTTGGAAGGACATTGAGGCCAACTCCGTCATTTAATAAATGAGGCAGCTGAGGGCTAGAGAGGTTAAGTGGCTTTCTCATAGATACACATACATAAGTAAGTAGTAGAGGTGGATTTGAATCCAACTCTTATTGATTCTAAGTTTAACATTCTATGTATTATGCCAAGCAATTCTTGATCAGTGATGCCAACCACATTTCTCTCATCTTGTACTTATGGTGTCAATTTCCTGAAACTAGATGTAAAAATTCACATTTTCCCTATTAAATTTTATCTTAGCAGATCTGTCCTATTTTATTATATTATACTTTTGGTATTCGATGTGTTAACTATTCCTTTCGAATTTGTGTCACTTGCAAATTTGATCCTGATGTCATTGAGTTGACAAAGCTTAGAAACTTATTAGATATGGAGTATGATACAGGTGAAGAATCAGTAACATATTCTAGGCTGTGAACCTCATTGACTACACAGAGTGTAGTACCCTTGACAGAAGTAGAGGAATTAGAAGAAGGTGTGGGTTTAAGGAACAGAAAATGAACTCTGGCGTATGTTGAGATTAGGAAGATTAAAGCACATGTAAGAAATGCTATCAAGTAGGAAGTTGGGATATCAGAGGTGTAAGGGGAAAAATTATGGCTAGATATATGGAGTAATCTGTCCATTAATCATCTCTTTAATGATGCATTATAGAATTTTCCTAGGAATTAAGGTTAAACTTACTGACCTCCAGTTAGCATCATTTATTATTTTTTTCAATTGTTTAAACAATTTCCCTTCACAAATTCTGTGGTATTATTGATTGTGGAAGGGTGGTAAAAATGAGTATACTTAATGAGAGGTGCCATAAGAGTGGAGCTTTAAATTCTAAAGGATTTGTGTTTTATCTTAGAGGTAGGAGACATCTGAGTTTCTTAAGCAAAAAACTGATGTGATTAGACCCGCGTTTCAGAAATATCACTTATGGAGCTCTGTGGAGAATGGATTACAGAGTATAGAGACTATAGGGATGAAGAACAGTTAGTGGACTACTACAATAATCAATGCAAGAAACCATAAAGACCTGAACTAGCAAGTTGATCATATGACTATAGAGAAGGTGAGGGATGTGAGAGGTGCTGGGGGTGTGTGTGTGCATGGAGAATGGACAAGATTCAAATCTCAAATAAAGTGTCACCTGATTTCTTTAAAGTGAAGCTATGCTTAATTGACCTTCTATGTCATTTGTCCATAGTTATTTGCATTTTGTCTTCTTTAGTAGAAAGCTCTTTGAGATCAGGGACTGTTTTTTGCTCACCTTTGTATCCCCAGTGCTTGGCATGGTAGGTACTTAATAAATGCTCATTGACTGGCTGATTGATTGGAGGGAGTTATTCACTGATGAAACCTTAGATCCTTCAGAGTAAAGTAATGATGCTGAAGAGTACCATGATGTCAAATGCTAAGCAGAAGCACCTAAAAGATTAAATCTAAAATTGTTTGACTCTTAAAAAGAAAATGTAACATCAAGCTTGATGCTAGGTTTTAGCATCTGTTCTTGCCATGGATACTGGTTCTTTGGATTAGTGAGTGATGTCTGCCTTTTTTTCAATAAATTCTTACACTAATGCCTCCTCATCATTTGCAGATGTCCCTGGCTTCCTTAAGAGCAAAAACTCTGCAAAATCCCATGAAGATGGAAAAGCATCAAACATAAGCTTTTCAAAGACAGTATGTCTGTTACCTAAGAACCAATCTAAGTTTGGAGAAATCTATCCTCAGGTTGACCAGTCATTGCATCTACTATGACTCCCTCAAATCAGTGTAAAAAGGTTATGATCTTCATCAGTGGGGGAAAGGATGAATATGAACAGAATTTGGGCTCCTTGAGATCTTGAAGAAGTCCTATTGCACTGAATTTTCTTATTAAAAAGTAACAGTATTGTACAAGAAATTTTTGAAAACTCCTTCATCACCCCTTCCATCCAAATCCAAATCAGTTTGGCACACATTTGCTTGAGCAGATGGGCTGAGCACTGAGCCCCTTAAGGCCTGCAAATTCAGACAGTTAGCTCTGGAAGAAAAGCAAATGTCAATGATGGGGAGCCTCCTAGGAAAACATCCTGACTCAAATATCAATCCCCTCCCAATACCTATTATCTTTTTAAAGAGCCACTTTCTATACCTACTGTGCAAGAGTAAGCCTGAACTCTCAGCAGGCAAGAACCATAGTAGAAATTGATGGTCATAAGGCAAACCGAGACTCTAAGTAAAACTGAGAGAAACAACGTACCTCACACCCAAAGTGTACAAGAATAGCATGCAATCAGCACCTGAATCGTTCATTCAGAAAAGAACCAAATGTTTCAGAGAAATGAAACATATTCTATATCTCCTGGGGAGAGTTTGCAATTTCATATGGTTAAGAAAAATGTCAAATTTTGGCCACCTTTAATGTGTCATACCTTGGAGATATGAGGTAAACAATGATAATACTAATAAATTTGGTGGGTATTTAAGTGTGTTAAACAGGTTACCTTTTAAATCAAAACAGTCCAAATGCAAGAGTTTAAATTTAGGGATATGATTATCAAAAATGAGGCAAAATAGTTATATAAAACATTCTGCAAAATATACAAGTACCAATGTCAAGGAGAATCACCAATTAAATTTGGCAAAAATGTATGGCATATTAATTTCCAAATAAACTTCAATTTGCAATTCATCAAAATAGATGGAACCATGAGAATGTTGAGTTACACAGTTGGTAGCAAAGGAAGGAAAGAAAATCTAAGCACACATCTGCAGAAACCTGGGCCAAATTCACAAAGCATATGGTGAGAGCCAAAGTGAAGAACATTTTCTTTTTGTGAATGATTTAGTTGGAGACTTTGGGTTCCTTTCCCCAGTATCTCAAAAATATTTCTTGGTTTAAACACACTCTCTCACACACATGTGCTAATGAATCAATAATTTGATAAAGTAGGTCGATCCTTATATGCCACAGAAACACAAAGCAAAATCATTTGTTCTTCCCTCTAGTGGTAATAGGAATGAAAGAAAATACTGTCCACCAATTAAGAAAGATCTATAAGGGAAAGTTAGTCAAAGTATTCAAATCTGAGTCACATACGGCTTCGAATTACCTTGTTAAGCACACACACACACACACACACACACACACACACTAATATGCAGAGGAAACCCTGCATAGAGTTGAGATTGTTGCTATTAAGGTAGCAAAGCAAGTGAACAACCATTTATTAAGGTCTTACTTTTGGTTGGGCACTGCCCTAGTCACTGATGATATAAATACAAGCAAAATGTTTTCCTTGCAGGGAGATATGGAGTACTTTTTGTTGTGAGCACTGCATTAGGCCCTGGTAGACATACAAATATAATTCCTGCCCTTTGGGGGATATGACACAAAATATAGCTAATTAAAATACAATATATCACATGTTAAGCGTATTACAGAGATAGAAGACAAAGTACTTTGTGAAGTATGAAGAGTAAGGTTTGTTTCTAACCAAAGGATCAAGGAACGTTTCTGGGGTAGATGGCATTGCAGCTGGACTTTAAAAAGAAAGTAGGAATATACCATTTTGTCCAGGATTTGTATTTTGGTGCCTTGAGACCAAAATACCATCCAGGAACAGAATACTAGGTTACAAGTCAGATTTTATAACAAGTATAAGACACATAAAATGTTTTCATAATATATAATTTATGTATAGGCTGATTTTGGAGTTATTTTTCCCCTTTATATATAATTGTATGCATTCATGAAGAACGCATGAATTTGGAATTACAAATGATCAGAAAAATATTAAGGATAATGAATGGAAATAAATGTTATGCTGAGTGATTTATCTCTGCTCTATTTCATTTATTTCTGTATCAAACACAAGCAAGTGGGGGAACTGTGATTGTCTTGCTGGAAAATCAGAAAATTAAGAACAATAATTTATAGTTATATTTTTCTTTATAAGGTGATTTATATACACATATTATTTGATCCTAAAATGAATGTATGAGATAAGTAATAAAACTATTTTTTTTCCTTTTTGGAAGGGGGAAGGTTGGGCAATTGGGGTTAAGTGACTTGCCCAAGGTCACAGGGCTAGTTTTTGTGTTGTATCTGAGGCTACATTTGAACTCAGGTCCTCCTGATTCCAGAGTCAGTGCTCTATTCACTGTACCCCTAAGCCGCCCCATTACAACTATTTTTATTCACATTTTTCAGAGGAACTAGATCTAGTTAGTTACCTGCCCAGGTTAGGAAATAGCAGAGCTTGGGCAAAAACACAAATGTTTTGATTCTTAATCTTGTTCTTCTTCTACCCCACTGAACTGTCTCTTTTAAGTGATTTCTGCTTCCAAGGCAATAAAACTCAGTTGAGTCAAACAGTTGTTCCTATTTTAATTTCTGCAAAATTTTTGAATCATTAATTTATATTAAAGTAGGACTTTATTACCTTCTACCTGAGACAATCTCCCCTGACTGGTGAATGCCTGAGCAGACCACTATTGTAGGAGACCCCTTGACCATGTTCTGCTTAACTCCCAACTAGTCTGTCTAGACTTTTCCTCACTGTCCCGTCCCGCCTTTTCATTTCTCTTTTAGGTCTTTGCCTATTAAAATGTAAGTTCCTTGAAAATAGAGACTATTTTGATTGTTTATATTCACATCTCCAACACACTGCAATGCCTGATACATAGTTATGTGCTTAATAAATGTCTTATCTGTCTGTCTATCTGATGTAGACACAAAGCTAGTTTCTAATTTTAATGGAAAATGTATAGAGAGATGTGGGAAAGTCACAGGATGAGGATGGTTATAGGGCCTATAATAATTTGCAAGAAAAGAATGTGATCACAGATCCATTGAGTTAGCAATGTACTTAAATTACATTTAGGCACGTATGTGTATTTGTTATCTGGAGGGAAGATATTGGTATTAGACCTCAAGGTACTTGAGAAGTTCATCACTGTTCCTCCTTTATACTCTATTATAATTTGGCAATCACACTGGATATCATTCAACATGCAGTCTCTTCTCTGAGGTTAATAAAAATGTGATGGAAGATCAATTTTATAAATAGAGAAAATTCATTTGGTTTGAAAATCTAGCTCAAATGATTTACCTGACTAAATATACTCATCAATGAAACAAATCAGCTTCATTTGAAGATTTAGATCAGAGTCAAATAAGCTAGAAAATATCATGTAAAAAGATCATAAGAGCTCACAAGCAAGCTTTCATGTGAACCAGAAGCCTAACTGAAATTAAATGAACTCATATCTAGAAAAGATATGAGAAAAAAGTATCTCTCTTGATTTTGATGTTGTTGTCAGTTTTGTTTTGTCAGTTTAAATGGACACGTGGGGTTTTGTTCATTTATGAGAGATATGTGTGTTTGGAGGTCTGGCAAAAACAGAGATGCTATGGGGAATAGAGGGACAGAACTGTCCTTATTCTCCTTTTGCTTCAGATGGTTGAGACTGGTACTTATTTCTAATATTATTTCTGTATATTATATATTTAATATTTAAACACATAACACATAATTTTATGTGTATAAAACATACCTGTATTACTGACCTGAATTTACTTTGCATAAAAATCTTTGGTTGACCCAGTCATGTACATTCTCTTGTGTTCCTTTATTCATGATGTGTGTGTATGTGTGTGTGTGTGTGTGTTTTGTGCATGTGCGCACGTGCACATGTGTACATGAAGTAGAACAATTCCAGTAATTCTAGCCACATGGAATGAAACTAGGAACTTTTCCATCTAGTCTGTCTAGTTCAAGGTCAGAAACCTCAGCCCTTAGCCCACTGTTAGAAAGTAACTATATTACATTTTACCCTTTCTTTTTACTAAAATGGTATAAATTTACCAAAGTAGAATTTTAAGAGGATGGAAATTCTTGGATTTAAGACTTCAGAGCCTAACTTTCACTGTTGACTCTTTGGCAAATGCTTGTGGTACAATGGGAAGGAGGTAAGGGAGAATAAGAGAAAAGGTTCTGGCCATGAGTTTCACTTTCACCAGGATCTTCTAAACCTTGGCTACTTTTAATGTCGCATGTATGACTTTATCTCCAATAATTATGGTACCCTTCATATGTGTAAGGACCTATTCTGCTACAGAGATCTCAATCTGGGAATCTAGTTGCTGAGTGGTTGGTATGATGTAATCAAAACCTTCTAATTGACTACAGAGGCATGAGAACAAATGACAGGAGCTGCTGATCTTGAAATGTTTGCATACAAACAAAAAATAACATAACCATTTATGAGACTCTTTTCCTTCATGGTGTCAATGGAAGCAAGAATTACTTTGAGATACAAAGTTGGGGAGAATAGGAATGGTGGCTACACTGTTTCCAACCTGGACACTCACTATATGTCTGTGAACACATGAAACCTCTGTTTCTTTTGTATGTATTTGATTTTAGGAGAATTCCAAGATGAAAGTGCCCAGAGTTTGAAAGTCCCATCAGAGATCCCACTTGAAAGCAGACCCAGTAGCAGAATCTGCCATATGCAGGAGCAGGGGGTCCCAGACTGATAGCAACTGTTGACAAAGGGAGTTCCTTCAGATAGATGTGGAAGGACTGTCACCCAAGGGCAAGGTTGACTTTAGGTATTGCAAACCTCATTATGGAAAAGAGTGGCCTCTATGGACTACAAAAAGGTGGTAATTCTCAGAGACCAATAGGGAACTATAACTAAGGGGAACATTATGAACAATTCATTCAAGGAGAAAAGGGCTAACACAGTGGTTCTCAACCTTCCTAATGCCGTATCCCTTTAATATAGTTCCTCATGTTGTGATGACCCCCAACCATAAAATTATTTTAGTTGCTACTTCATAACTGTAATTTTTCTACTGTTATGATTCTATCTGATATGCAGGATGTATTTTCATTGTTACAAACTGAACGTAACCCCCAGGTTGAGAACCACTGGGTTAACATAAGTGTTTTCTACATGTGTGTCTTATACCATTGTACTTTAAATCTGAGGCCATTCCTGTAGGGGCCTTGTATGTACAAGGGGAAAATACACCCCAAGATCAAAAGGATTCTTTTGTAAGAAAATTTTTTTTGCTATATTTTCTTAGTAAATCTGTTTTCTAGAAGCTATTAAAATTCTTCTAAAAGAACTGAAAACAAGTCTTTCTGATATACATATATATGTAGTATGTATATACATAAATTCATACACATGTGCTTTCATATTATATACATGTGTATGAAATACATATCTATGCATATAGAATATGTATGTATATTACTGATCCTGAATGATAATGAGGAACACAGTGGTATGAGTTCAGAAGTAACTCAAGTTAGCCCTAGAACTTGAGAAGAGCAGTGAACAAATGTCCTCTGGAAGTCTAACCTGTGATTGTATGTGCAGGTTGAGAGGATGAACCCAGATGGGATGTATTTATTTCCTCTTTCACAGGTCATCAGCAAGTCTTCTCTTCTTCATGGTAAACCTCCTGTTCTTTTGACCCACCCCTATATGGCAGGACACTAAGTACTTTCAAAATTACTGTCACCCATCTGTCTCAGCACAATGTTTTCCTTAAAATGTAGGATCTAGAAATAAATATAAATTTCTCATTGTGATATAAGGAGGACTTCTTATTATAGATCTGGTCCATCAACTAATGTTTACTAGGTTATAATTAGCTTTTTTGGGCAGGGAGATATTGTTATACCATATTGCTTACTCAAACTTCCAAGTTTATTTCTTACATAAATTGCTCTTCAATTTTGCTTTCCCCATGCTTTAATTTTTTAGTTGACTTTTTTCTTAATCCAAGGACAAGAATTTATATTTACCTCATTTAAATTTAATCTTGTTAGATTCAGCCCATCAATGATCTGTATTCTTCTCCTTCCATATTTATCACAAACTCTAAGATAGTATGATTGTTTTCCATCACTATTTCTGTAATTCCTAAGTCATCAAATAGTTCCATCTTATTGATCAAATTTAGGTTTAGATAGCAGTCTCCACAATCATCCGCAAAACATGACTCTCAACTGTTGTTAAGAATTAAGCATTGCCTTCTTTGTTATTAGCATATGGCTCCTCAGTATATATGAGTCAAAGGCAAGGTCTGAACCCAGGTATTCCTGGGTGTGAGGCCAACTCACTATCTACTATATTATAGCAGTATTATAATTATAGTAGCCATCAAAATCACCAAGTAAAGCTAATGAGATTGAAATGTTATTGGGAAATATTTATGTAAAAAAATAAAATATAATACAACATAGATAATGTCAATTTATTGTTTTCTAAGTCAATATGCAGCATGCAGGGATGCATTTCTGCTTAAGTCTGACATTTGTTCATTGTAATGGTAGCATTTTAATGCTTGAAGGTGTCTTTTGGAGCCAAACTTCATTTTATAGTTATGGGAGCAAAGACCTAAAGATAAAGTATATACTGAAGGTATAGCTGCATCCAATACCTTGGTCTCCTGACTCCCTGTCTAGTGTTCTTTCTAGTTCTTGCGATTCAATAATGATAATCCATTCTTAAACATATTACCAGACCACAATATGCATGATTACTTTGTGGCTTAGGTTAAAGCACTGCTTTTCAATATTACTGAGTTTGTGAAAACCTCTTGGCATCATTATTTAGACACTGAAATCATAACCTCTGTTTTGACATTAAGATGAAACCCAGAAGCAACAGAATTGATACCAATTAAATGTTATCTGCTATGAATGCACCTTCTCTTAAGGAATACTCAGAGTCAATTTAACTCTGAAGTACTGGGATTTATGGGAACATACTTTTTAAAGCAGCGAGTTAATGCATATCACAGTGAACTGGTTTTTTGATCACATTATTTGGGACTCTATCAGTATTTTCTAAGTAAAATTCTTGCTTAAAGCAGATGGTTCTCTTTGTAATCAAAAATCACATTTAATACATAAGACCAAGAGGGCAAATTGTATTCATGTCTTTTAAAAAAGAAGGAAGGGAAAAGGGAAGCCAGATGAGTACATTTAAAAGCCGACCTTTTACCATATGCCCATGGGAGTGAATAATCATTGAATTCCAAAAAAGTGAATGAAATAAAGTCCAAGCAAGCCTTTCTCCAACTGTAGAGTTATATGGCATGAGTAAATTCCCATAGATATCAGTGCACCTACATAGCCTAAAGGGTAATTTAACTATTACCCTTCCCTTTTAGCGTTTAAGCTTTGAATGTCTGAGCTAGAAGAGACTGGATATTGGCTGATGTTGGCCAAAGATAGAAACACTCCACTGTGGTCACATATATCTTACTCTTTCCAACTCTACGAGGTGATTATGGGGACCTGGAAAGGCACCATTTAGTTCTAATAGAAACTAGAGAATAGAAAAATTCAAGGGGAGATTTTTTTCAATTTTAGTTATTAAAATGATAGCATATCACTATGCCCTGTGAAACAACAAATAAGATGAATACTGAAATAAGCAGAACTAGGAATGCAATAAACAAATGACTTCAAGAATGAAAATAGAAATGACTACCTTCTCCTCCTCCACCACCAATAACAACAAATCCAAAATTTTGCGTTGTTTAGTTGTTTCAGTCATATTCAACCCTTTGTGACTCTATTTGGGATTTTGTTTGGCCAAGATACTGGCATGATTTGCCATCTTCTTCTCCAGCTCATTTTATAGATGAAGACACTAGGGTAAACAGGGCTCCTGAACAGAGTCTTACAGTGAGGCCAGATTTCTGGAGTCTTCTTGACACTATCCCTGG
This sequence comes from Pseudocheirus occidentalis, assembly GCA_028646575.1. Lineage (NCBI taxonomy): Eukaryota > Metazoa > Chordata > Mammalia > Diprotodontia > Pseudocheiridae > Pseudocheirus > Pseudocheirus occidentalis. Next base: position 229,032,408 of record CM053594.1, on the reverse strand, counting down.
CACTCTATTCACTGTACCATCAAGCTACTAAAATATACCCCCTATGCCCTATAATTATAATGATCAGGTGTGGCCTTGGATTAGACTTAAATAAGTATATTCCTCTCCTTTCTTTAGAAAGATTGAGGTATAAGAGATGGAGATCATTGTGGATGCTGTCATATGGTCAAGTCAGTGTGTTTGTTACTTCTACTGTTTTTTTCCTTTTTAAAAAATCATTGTAATAAGGAAAGTTTTGAGGGCTATGTTGGGGAAAAGAGGGATATTCTCATAACTTTGTGCAATGTAAAAAGCAAAAGGCATTAAAAAAACAAAAAAACCAGAAAATTAAAGTCATGCAAATTGATTCAGGGAAATTTTATTCAAAACATTACAAAAGAGAAGAAAAAAGGGATCTTACTATGCCAAGTCATATTTTGGATAATATATATGGCATATTAATCAACAATATCATCTGATAATGATGCTTGCAGTGAAAATTAACTTCAAGTTTGAAATAGGAGTAGGCTACAATATTTAATGTGTGCACCTTCACTAGGGTCTAGCAATGCTTTTACTCCTTAGCTAACCACACATCTATTCCAAACTCATTCTTCCCTCCTCAAACCACTTACTCTATGTGTTTACCCCTGGCTTCTTGACAAAGAGCTTTGGCCAGTACTTTAATGAGAAAACTGAGATCATTCATCAAAAGCTACCTTTTCCACCTATTCCTATATCTCATAGCTTTTAAGCATCATTTTCCATCTCTTCTGCTTTCAGAGTTTTTGTTCGCTGCCTGCTTGTAATTCAACATGGAAACTTTAGTGAACCTGTTTCTGGCCAGTTGCTGAGGGGTTTGTACTGGGTGACAACCCAAAATCTTTAAATTTGCTTTGGAGTCAGACAAGCAGGTAATTGAGCTGTTTGGTGACCAGTATGTATATTAGGTGTTCAGGGAGGGTTTGCTCTGATATGAAGGTTTGCTGAGCATTTTTCAGAGTTGCTCACCCAACTTTGGTAAAACTGCCTGGTAGATGAACTAAACTAGGTTGAGGGTAATTGACAGATCTCAAACCCATCAGTGAGTTAGGGGCTACTGAAAAGTATGCAACTATATCCCCCAGGAGAGTAGACAGATGAGACACTCTGTTCCAACAGACACAAAGGAGGCTGAAGGAGGTTCTGTGGAGTGCTTAGAGCTTGGTCAGGCATCAGTAATGTCAAGATCATCCACTGCATACAGGGCCATTGCCAGTAGTCTCAATTTCTATCTTTTCACTGGACTTTAGTGACTTTGGAAGAAAGAGTGAGGCTAATGACTGTGCAACTCTGCCTCACAAATCCTATTTATCCACCGGTCAAGAATTCACCCCATGATGCTATAAGTCTTCAAAAAAACAAGGAAGGACAACAACTACAGAAGTTCTTTCCTCCATCTCCAAATTAAAAAGGAGCCTGCAATTCATAAAGGGTTCATTTAGTGTAGATAATCTAGCTGATACATTTTAAAACATTAATCCTGTTCGTTGCTTGATTGAGGTGGAGGTGTGAAATCCTACTTTACACCTATATAGTACTTGCGTCTTTCATCACAACACATTTCTCTCTAATCTTTAATCTATCTTCATCTACTGTTTTCTGTCCTGCTGCCAAAAGCAAACCCTGATTACCCACTCCTAAAAATAAACAAAAATAAAACCTTTATTCCAAGTTCTGTCTCCCCTCCCTTTCACAGTCAAAAAATCCATCTACATTTGTTGCCTCCAAATCATTAATTCACACTCATTTTCAAGGTCTTGGAATCTGTTTACCCACCCTCACTATTCAATTTTATCTGCTCTCCCCAGCATTATTAGCAATCACCTAACTAGACTGACTTCACTCCTCATGGTTCCAGACCTCTCTGTAGCATTTGATACTGTCTAGTGCTTCTGCCACACCAGGTCATGGATTCCCTTTCCTCTATTGATTTTCATAGCTTTGCTCTCTCCTAGTTTTTATTCTTATTGTTTTTTTCAGTTTCCTTTGCTGAACCACATCATATATTACTTTGCTTACTCTAGGGTTCTTTCCTGGGTCTCCTTTTTAAATCAAGCAACAGATTCATCTTAAGTGCTTGCTATGTGCCAGGCATGGTACTGAGAACAGGGTTTATAAAAAGGTAAAAGATGTTTCCTGCCCTCAAGGAGCTCACAATCAAATCAGAGAGACAACAAGGAAACACAAGCAAATAAGCTTATGTTCAGCATAAATAAAGAAAAAGAGAGTGAAGGCATTAAAACGAAAAGAGATTATGAAAAACTTCCTATAGAAGATAGGATTTTAGGCATATTTGTTCCCTTTTCTTCATTATTTATAGTTGACCTCTTCAGCTCCCTTGGTTAAATGACCACCTACATTCAAATGACTCTTAAATGTACATATATGGCTCCAGTCTCTCTGGAGATTTGATTCAGGCACCTGCTTCCTGCTACTCATTTCCATTTATGTGTCCCATCAAATTTCATAGGGATAGGAAACAGATTAGTGATTCCATTGATATATGGAACTCTTGTGAGGAAACTTCTATTTATGCATATGGTACATTTTCCAAAACTCATAGTTTAGAGAACTGCCTGTGACAATGATCTTTTTTTTTTTTTTTTTGCTTTTTGGAGGGCAGTTAGGGTTAAGTGACTTGCCCAAGGTCACACGGCTAGTTTTTTGTGTTAATGTCTGAGGCTGGATTTGAACTCAGGTACTCCTGACTCCAGGGCCGGTGCTCTATTCACTGTGCCACCTAGCCACCCCTGACAATGATCTTTTAAGTAATGTGTTAAGGATTACACAGCCAGGATATGTTGGAGGCAGGATATGAAACTTACTGATTTTAAGTCCATGTCTCTATTTTATTTTTAAAAATTACTTATTTTATCTATTTTCTTGTTTACATCATTCATTTCCACCAGATTTTGAGTTACAGAATTTTCTCCCTGTCTTTCCCCCACCCCCATCCCCAAAATAGCTATCCCACCATAAAGCCCCTTCCCCAATCTGCTCTCTTCTATGTCCTCCCCCAACGCTGTTCTTACTTTCTGGTAAGAAAGGGAGGGAGGGTCTCTCTACCCAAGTACCTATATATCTTAATTCCCAGTTACATGTAGTTAATGATAATAACAATAATTATTATATGTATATACACACACACATATATATGCACACACACTTTTTTTCTTAACATTTGATTGTAGAGCTTTAAATTCTATGTTCCCTTGGTTCCTCCCTTGTCACCCACCCTCACTGGAAGGACAAGCAATTCAATACAGGCTATACATGTGTAATTACACAGGACATCTCCACAGTCGACATATTGTGAGAGGCTGATTATATGTCCTTCCTTCTTATCCCTCCTCCCTCCTTGTTCTATTCTCTATTCTGTCCCTGTCTCTTTACTGAAGTGTGTGCTTCCAGCAATCTCCCCCCTAGACTCTGCCCTCCCTTCTGTCATCCTGCCTCTCATCCATATCCCCCCTACTCTCCTGTGCGGCATGATACCCAGTTTAGAGTTTATGTTGTTCCTTCCCTAAGCCAAATTCAATGAGAGTAAATGAAAGTAAAGTTGTAACAGTTATCCCTTGCCTCTTCTACATGGGATAATTAACCCCATTTTGTCTCTCCCTGTCTCTTCTCGTTCTAGTCCTCCCCCACCTCAGAAATTTACCTTTTAAAATATCATCCCTTCATATTCAATTGATCCTGTACCCTCTATGTACACATATACACACATGCTCAGATATGTATTCATATGCATATATACCCTCCTATATAAAATATATGTAAATATATACATATACATGCACACACACACACACACACACACACACACACACACTGGTATTACCA
>CM053594.1:228965106-229028044 GCA_028646575.1 Pseudocheirus occidentalis | reverse complement strand
GAACTTGAACTTTCAATAAACTTTACTTTTTCCTTGGCTGAGAAGACTTGAGTGGAATTCTTTCTGCTGGACCTGGTATGTTGGTATTTTGGGGTGTCAGGCAGCCCTAAACCTCTTTGGGCTCCTCTTCGTTTTCATGGTAATAAAAACCAGCTGATTCTTCTTTTGTTCCTTGTTCTAAATAGTGTGTCTTTCTGAAATAAGATATAATATAGAGACTTTCCTTGTTCTGAAGATTGTATATAATATTGTGAACTGTTGAAACTGTGAACATTGTACTGAATAAAGATTTGGAATGGAATAAACAGAGTGTTCACTAATACTGTGTAATCCGAATCTTAAAAGCTCTTCACAGTAGCGTTCTCTCAGGAATCTACTGCTGATTGGCTTTTTAAGTGAAAGGTTTCCTACTCAAGGAGATAGAAAAAGGGAAATGTGGACTGTCTCTAGTGAAGTCTAAAATAATAGTCTTTAGAAAATACCAATCATCATTGGAGGAAGGAAAGTAAAGTAAAGAGGCCCATAAAATCATGGCAATAGTTATGTACTCAATCCTTGAAAACTACTATAGCTGAAAAGAATCTTGTTGGAGAGAATATTTTTGGAGCAATGAAGGATCTCTTGTCATGTATATCTTCGTATCATATTCACTATCTCTTTCCAGAGGTTGGTTAAGTAAAAAATACTGGTTTCTGAAGTATGGAAAGCAATCATCCCTTGGGAAGACTTATAAAGGAGCTGGCTTTTTTGAAAACTAAATTTTGCAGGTCAGATTAAAAAAATCATCCAGTTTACTAGACCAAGGAAAAAAAATCAGGGTGAAACATCAGTAGAATTATTTTTAATTAACTGGTTATTCAATTCAATTAAAATTTATTAAGTGTCTACTATCTATGTGAAAGACACAGTGCTCAGTGCTGGGTATATAAATTAAGAGCCTCTCATTACAGTAATTAGAATGAAGTTTTCTTGTATCCAAGAAATTTAAAAATCAGCAGATGATCAACTTTTCCTTTCAGTTGCATCCTCTGGCAGCAAATGCCTCTCCAATGAGTAATTGTTTGCAAACTTTATGTTTGATCTACAGGAAGAAAAGGAAAACTAAACACAAGTCTTACGTATCCAAGAGATATTTATTAAAGGATATTCTTTAGATCCTTCTGGAGTTGGAAGTAGGATCCTCTGGTTTTCCAAATCTGTGTCCCTATTGGGACACTGGGATGACAGTTTCACATATTGGGGTGTCATGACAGTTCCAAAGATGATTTTCCAGCTGTCTCTTTTGGTGTAGAAAAAAAAATGTGCTGTATATTGGAGATGCTTGGTCCTTTTCAGAGATTCCAGGATGATACTTGGGGAGAAATGTGCTCTTTTGCTACCTCTGCTTCCACCTCTATTTACATGTCTTTGAGCCTAAGATTTTGAAAGTGAAAGGTTTCCTACTCAAGGAGATAGAAAAAGGGAAACATGATGAGTCTTGTCTATCATTCCAAGTGCTGTGGGACCTTCTGGGCCCAGAAGTACAATTACTGTATAGTTACTGAGAAAAAAGGGGAGACCTTATCACTGGTTTTAAGAGTAAAAGGAAAAAGAGAAAGGACAATTTACAATTAGAGGACCCATGAATTATTTGGTAAGTGCCAGAAGAGAGTAGGTAAACGATAAAAAGGATTCCCTTCACCCCAAACTTGGGGTTCTAAATATGATTATTAACTGAAATGCCAGAGGGGATACAGAATGAACTTAGAACATAAAAGAAGAATCCTTACAAGAGGAGAAATGCTGTATTTATTAATATAGTGATATATAAATGTATGTATACATTACATCATCTATTGAAAGTAACTTGTTCATTTGCATTCTTTAGAGTGAGGAAAGAATTTTGCAACTATAACATCTTAAAAAAAAAACTAATACATTATGAATGTAAGGATGTGGGGTTAGTATAGTCAATTAGGAGGCGAAGTCCAGAAAAAGAGCAAATCTTTAAATTCCCATTTTGAAAAGATGGATGCAATGGATAGCTTCATTCCCAGTCTTCTGATCCATAGTATGGTTTCTTGGTTTCTCTTTGTTTCTCCCTTTCTGCTACAACTTAGCCTTATTTATTCTTTGTCCATTTGTCTGTTTACCTTATGTCACTGATTCTTTTTGACTGAGCTCTTGAGGTCTCCCTTCTTCCTCTCTGTCTTTTGCTGAGTATGGTCACTTTAAGAATTCCAGGGTATGATTTAATTTCACGTACTGAATTCCAGCTCAAAGATCATGATGCTCTCAAACTGATTGGGTGGAGAATTAAATTCTGGTTCTTTTGAACTAAAAATTCCAAGATGCCAGTAAATTCTCAAATTCTAATACCTTTGGGTATCATCTTGCTGGTATCAATCCAGTGTTCTAGCCTATTCAGACAATTCCATCACAGTGTCCTATTGAGGTCCAACACTTATGATTTCAAAATTTACTGAAGCAATTAAAAACACATGGCTTTCTTGAATGTAATCTGGGCCAACACTCTGTAGATATGTTATCTCAGGAAAATTAACAAAAACATACACTTATAAATCTCTGTTTACTGCTATGGCTTTTTATACACTTTCCCCAATTTTTCAATTTGTTATTTTTATGGAAATGAGAAATTAATGGTTCGACCTTTTTCCTAAAGCAGTGAATGGAGAACTTTTTGTATTCTGAAATCTACAACACACTGTACCACCTAGCAAAAATCTACACGAGATTGAATGGTATCAACGATAACATATAGTGATTGGGGTTAAAGTGCTCCTACTATTTGGCCTCTTCATTTCTCTATGTAATTAGATCCTCTCATTAAAATAAAATCCATTTATCATGAGTAATGCACACATAATATGATGACTGATGACTTTGGGACCATCTATCCAGTACTCAAATAATTCCTACAGCCTTTAAATACACCTATAAACAAGGATCTGAACTTATTTTTTATTGTTTTGTGTGTATGTATATATATATACATATATAATATAAGCCAAAGAAATATATATGTATGCATATATATCTAATTCATATATATGCACATATGTGGATGTATGCATATACATTCATAAATATACACACTTTTTCTTTTTCTCCCTTTTGACATTTATATTGGTATTTTCACTAAGTCTGATATAGGAAGCTATTAAGTTACCATTAGAACACTGTATATGATAGTACTAGATATCATCAGATCAATATAATTAGAATAATGATCAAGCTCTCATCTGTGAGTTAGCAGAAACTTACAACTGAAGATTTTCTTTAGAAAGTTATTTTCCTTCTGTCTCTAGAGTGTCTGATAATCTAAAAAGCATTTCCTTACAATATACACTTTTCATAAAGATTTTTAAAATTACATGCACTATGCATAATCATATAAAGAATATCTTTTTTTTTTACAAAGATTGCAATAACACTTAAAATCATGGGAGATCAGTACTGGAATGGGACAAATTTTTAAATAAAATACAATATAATAAAATGTAAGAATAATTGGATAATATTAACACAAAATATATAACTACATATTAAATATATTATATGCAGGAAGTCTGCTACAATTGGCAAATAATACATGGCAAGTTTACTTATTTGTAAGATAAGATATTTTAAACATAAAATGCTAATTGAACAAAGAAAATCCACAGGAATTATCTTAAACAGTGGAACATATTTCTGCACATATATTCCCATCAGAATTAGGAGCACCAGTATCCAAACATTTTTAACTAATATTCTTAATGAAAAATACCTTTTATTGCAATGGAATTACAATGGAATGTAAAGACCTTTGCTGGTTTGGGCAATTATTTTGGGTCACAATAGTTTTAACTACTCTCCCTTGGTTTGATGCCTTTGCTGACGGTGTTCAGTGAGAAATAATTTTTTTATGGGGGAAGGTCTAAGTCCTTCTCCTCTAAGGCTGATGTGTGACCCTATGAAATAAACCTTGGTCCCTTGTCTCTGAGTTTGTATTTTTCCATTTTAGGTGATTAAAACAAGAGACTCTGCTACTGTGAGTTTTAAATGGGTCAAGAGGCCAGTGTCCTAACATTCCAGCACCCTAGTTTTGCAGCCTTCCCAACATTGTTGTCAAAAAGAGAAAGCAGTGACCTTTGAGAATAACCTTTGGGACTCAGCCCAATCATACCTGATACAAAGACTCATCCAGGAACAAGGTCGCCTTTAGACAGAAACTTGGTAGAGAACAAACTTTTATAGGAACTGAGCTAAATTTAAGCAGACTCTCCCTAGAGCCCAAGGTGGGACAGGGGAGAATGTGTGCTTGAGATGTTGGGGTAAAATGTGTAGTTTTTTTCATAATCGCTATATCAGCAAAGTAAATATCTCTTTTTAAAAGCAAATTGATGGTAAGTAGTTAAATGAAACTGCAGAGTTAGTCCCTATGCCCTGTCAGTAGAAGGGAACACAATCAGTGGTGGCTTGAGTCAATATCAACAAAGAACAAACATATACAAATTTATTAGGGTGCTCATGGTACACCAAGGGTAGATTACCGGGGGAAGAGTGAGGTCAGAGTGTCACTGCTATAGAAACCATAGCACTGGAAGGAATTTTAGAGGTCATCTAGTGCTACCTATACCCAAACATGAATCCTTTTTACAACATTCCTGATAAATGGTCACCAACAACTAGTCTGCTGGTTGATGGGGCATTCATTACCTCTAGAGTTTGTCCATTCCATTTTAAGAGAGACCTAATTGTTAGGAATTTTTTTCTTGACAGCCACATCTGGTTTGCTGTAACTTCCACCCATTGTTCTAAATTCTGTCACTCCAAGTCAAGCAGATTCAAGTACTACAAACACTGATGGCTGCTATTATACCTCCTACTCACAATTTTTCCCCAGGCTAAACTTCCAAATTCTTTCATCTATATGTCATGGTTTCCAGTTCCTCATCTTTGTGGTCACCTTTCTGTAGATGCCCTCCACATTATCAATGTCCTTTCTAAAATGGGATGCCAAGAACTATTTACATTAATTAACAATTCCATATGATGTTGTCAAAGTATAGTGGGACTGAACACTATGCTTCTTTAAAATAGCCTGAGTTTGAATTAGTTCTTTGGGCTGTCACATCACCCTGATCACTAATATTGAGCTAGTTCAATCCTCTAAAAATCCATAGGACTAGAAATTCAATCTGAATCTACAATGTGATGAGGCAGACAAGTCAACCACACACAGAAATAAATTTAGGTAGAAGGCAAATTATATAAGAAATATTGCATGCAATAAGTAGTGACAGTGTATACACACATTCGTGTGTGTGTGCGTGTATGTGTGTGTGTGTGTGTGTGTGTTTGTAAAATGAAGCTCAGGTGGTTTAGGGAACTCTATTCTGATATTGTACTGAAGATTAAAGAGAGAAAAGGATGACTTGCAATGGGGGAAGGTATCAACAATCTACTAAAGAACCAATGAATGGGTGGATGGGAAAAAATGCATTTATCACCTCTTCACTATGTGCTGAGAGAGGCATTGTGACATTGTATAGAGCAGGGCTTCTTAAACTTTTTCCACTTGTTACTCCTTTTAACTTGAGAAATGTTTATGTGACCATAGGCATATAGGTAAATAAAATAGGTAGGCAAATCAAATGTTTATTTATGATAAATCATAAAGAAATTTATTTTAAAATGATTCTTTGGTATACATACAATTTTACCATTTATTAACAACAAAAGCAAATTTGAATATTGATGAGATAGAAGCACTTGTTTATTTCTACATAAAGAATTAAATCTTGGCAGAATATTTGACACTGCAGGATGCAGAGTGCATTTAATGTTTTTTCAGAGTTGATAGATACTTTGATTTTATAATCATCAATGCTGTGTTCAGAACCAAGACTGTAGTGAAGACATGGTGCAACACTGTCATGGGTTGCCAGAAACATCTCAGATTCATTTGCTTTTGAATTACTTTCTGGTTGTTGTACATTCAGAAACCTTTTACTGCTTCCATTTTTTTTTTGTTACCCACACTTTCAATTACACAACTCCTTATGGAGTCACAAGCCACAGTTTAAGAAGCAGTGTATAGAGAATGGCTTTGAAGCCAATAAGATGTGGATTCAAATCCTGCCTCTGATACATACTGGTTGCTAGACTGGGCTCATTATTTCTTAACATATCCACGCCCTAGGCAACACTCCAAGACCCTAGAGTTGCAGGGAAGGTATTGATCTGCATTGGTAGATGGAACTTCTTTACCTGAGAGTTCCCTATACCAGTGAAATCACAAGTCCAGTCCCTATTCCCATCCCAACTCTGTTTCAACCATCAAAAGGAAAGGAGAATGTGAGATGAGAGGTTCTTGCAAGAAAGGTTGACTTAGATGAGGATTACTTCTACCTCAGAGCATTGAGTCTAGTGTTAGATTTAAATTTACACGCACACACACACAAACCATGAAGAAACTATCTACAACCAGAGAAAGAATCGATAGTGTTTAGAACTATTTTGTGTACATATACATATACATACATATGTATACATACACATACATATGCACAGATTAGTATCTAAAGGTAACCATATGAAGAGGTCAGAGTATAGTGGCAATGAACATTCTGTTTATTTTAAAATGGTCTGAGTTTGAATTAACTCATTGGGCTGTCACATCACCCTGATCATATCATATCACATCATCATATTGAGTGGGTTTAATTCTCTTGAGGATGGAGGAGGGCAGAAAAAAAAAGAAAAAAAGAAATTTACAAGATAACTTTTAAAGCAATACCAAGTTGTACATAATAGAGTTGCAGTTCCATGTGCAGTCTCTTTTTAAAATTATACTATGTTATGGAAATGCTTGTTTTATCCCATAAATTAAAATAAATAAATAAAAATTTTAAAAAAAGATTTGAATTATATAACGCATTTTTAAGCACTTACTATATGCAAAACACTGAGCTAAATAAGGGACATAGGAAAACAAGAAATTTCCTGCCTTCAAGTAATTGGCATTCTAATGGAGAAAGACTGCACATAAACACGAGGTGGAAAGAGGGGTAAAGGAACATGATCAGACCTTGGAGATTTTGTGGGCTTTGTTCCAGACCACCTTATTAAGCAAAAACATCAATAAAATAAGTCACATGAATTTTTTTGGTTACCCAGAAATGTGCTATTGCTTATTATTAATGTATTCTGTCTTAAAAATTGTACATGCATTAATTAAAAATACTTTAATCCTAAAAAAGAGCTAATCACCATTTAAGCCTTTGGCAAGTTGTAGACTTTTTACCAGCAGTGGGTCTTACCTTGATGTTAATGGCTGTAGAATGATTGGGGTGGTGATTGCTAAAGTGTGGGTTGGCTGTGAAAATGTGTCAAGATAATACAACTGAATCTTCTGTTCACTTGAATACTTAGAGGCCATTGTACGGTTATTAATTGAACTAATTTCAATATTGCGCTGACTCAGGGAATAGGGAGACCCAAGGAGCTGTTGGTTGAGTAGTCAAAACATACCAACATTTGTCAGTTAAGCTCATTGTCTTATTTGGTTGCAGTTCAAAGTGACTCAAAACAATGTTACAATAGTAACATCAAAGAATAGTGATCACTGATCACTATAACAGATATAATAACTAAAAATTTGAAATATTGTGAGAATTAACAAAATACAACAGAGAGATGTGGAATGAGTTCAAGCTGTTCCAAAAATGTCACCAACTGAGTTGTTTGACCCAGGGCTGCCACAGACCTTCAATTTATACATAATACAGTATCTGCAAAGTGCAATAAAACAGATATGCCTTAATATGCAAGACCAAGAAAATGAGCATGAAGTTGGAGTAGACCAAAAAAGTGAGCAAGGAGAGAAATGAACAGTGTGACTGAGACTTCTGATGCGATGGCAGATCTGGATTAACTAATCAGTAAGTCATTCTCATGGGGACCAGAGAAGAAGAAAAAGAGGATGAAGGCAAGGGCTTATGAGATGAAGAGGGGACTGATGGCAAATGGACTCTATTTTCTCAGGAAAGCAGGAGGTGCAGTGGTGTTATGATAGGTTTAAGGAGAGAACATAAGGTTTAGAGTAGTAATTGTGGGGAATGGGGCTAGAGAATGAATTAGAGAGAAACAAAATTTTTGCATGCTGCAGTGAGGACCCAAGCACAATAAAGTAAGAAAATTTTGTAGTGGACCTGATCAGTTCATTTTAATAACTTATTCCAGCTCCATTCGGCAAGACATGAATAGAAAGATTGAGGCAGATGATAGGAGTAATCCAGGGCTGGGGTTTGTCAAAGATCAAATGGAGATAAAAAAGGAACAAGATATTGAAAAGAAGAGGTTAGTGTGGTATTGGAATGATTAGCTAAAGTAAAGATTGTTTCATCATAGATATAGAGCTAAAAGGGACTTTGTAGGTCATTGAGTCTAACACTTTGATTTTATAAATCAAAAAACTGAATCTTGGAGAGATTAACTCATTTGGTATCTGAGGTAGGATTCTCATCCAGTTCCATTCTATCCATTATAACACACTGCCTTTTCAAGTCAGAATAGAATTGACAGCCTTGGAAAATAATAAAGCATGGAGGGATTGATGATAAAGGTAAGGATGAAGAATAAATTTATGAAGAGTAAGGCATAGGAAAATATGGAACAATAGTGAGAGTAATAAATGGGATTTTATTTTACTTGGTTCCTTATCTTTTTTAGACCTAGAATCATTTTTCCCCCTGACATTTGCCTTCATGCTTATTTGATTAATTCATGAAGACTATTTTTTTGTCAAGATTGGTGGTACTGGTGAAAACACCAAATTGGGTAGTATTTTCTTATTCTTTTTCTCTCTGTAATTGTGTTAATACCATATGCACAACAACTTGCACTGCTCAATACTGAAATCATTTTTGTTTTTTGCAAATGACTGAAACTCATTATTTATTATTATTAGTGACAGCCACAACCAGTGTCACCACAACAATTACTACCACCACCAAGATTAGATGTTAGAAATGGGTATGTCCTAAGAGGGAACAGGATTTCATTTGGAGTTTGTTGTTCTATCCCAATATGCCATTGCTTCACCACAGGACAGTTCCAGCTGGGTAAAGAGGTTCTACTCTGAATCAATAGTTACACACAGCACCCCCTCTAAATGGTTAAAAAAACATCCATATTTTAAAATGTCAGCAGCTTTGAGTGAATACTGCTGATTTTCCAGCAGCCTTAACAAAGATGCTCAGATTGGAAAACTTCTCTTTCTTTTAACCTTCTTTGGCAAAGACCTCCACACACTGTGAAGCTAAAATAATGGTGATAACATTAGAGAATCCATAAACTTCAAGGCTGTTGAAATCAAGCCTCACCTCTGTAGTCTGATCCATAAAGAACAGCATGAAACAACACTATCTAAACAGCTGAGGGGTTCAATTTAAAAGAAGTGAGTAACAGGTTAAGATATCAGCTCATTTAAAAATGCACAAGGCATATGGAGGTACTCTTTTCCCCATAAAATAACATAGAAATGTATAACACAAAGCAGGCATAGAAAAGGGATAAGGAGCCAAAGCCAGTATTTCAAAATTCAGTTGCTAAAGCTGAATATTCAGTCTAAGTATGTATGAGTAAGTTTGAAGGAGTCAGACTCTATAGCTATATTTACTCCCTGGTCCTCATTCTACCAATATGGGTAGAGAATTTGAACTGAACATCAAGGGAAGAAAAGTTTGCATCATACTGATATTTTTCATCCTTTGGGCATGAGTCCTGTGACTCAGAGCCCATCTTGAAGTCAATGAGACATTCATGTTCAATATTTTCAAGCTTCAATAGTTTAAGACACCCAGTATGTTCCTTCCCTCAGAAAAAGAGAATAAATTTAAGCTGTTTTATTTTTTGCATTAAAGAATCATAAAATCTCTAAACCTCAAAATGGAAAAGACCTCTAATAATATCTCCCCCTATGCCAAATACAAGACAATTCTTTGCTGTATTCTTTGCTTGATAAACTCTGGGGGAACTCATTTCCCTTCAAAGGTAATCCATTATGATTAAAAATATTTGTAATTTATGGAATAAAACATGCATTTCCATAACATAGTACAATAAAAACAGATTGTTTCATATGAAACTGCAAACCTATTATGTACAACTTGCTATTGCTTTCAAATATATAACACAACTATTTCTATATGTCCTAATCTTGATACCTAGTGGTTTTCCCATATATTTTATCCTCTTCATTAATGTTCTTCCTAAAACATGACTTCTAGAACTGAACAAATTGTTACAACTGTAGTGTGAGGAGGGCAGGATACTATGAAATAATCGCTCCCTTGATCCTGATATTGTACTATGTTTCTCTTAACATAGCCTAAAATATAGCTATTATAATATAGTTATAATGTTAATATTATATACAATATAATATAATAATTATACAATATTATATATAATATAGTTAAAATAACTTCTTTTGGTATATGTGTGTGTATATATATATTGGACTATAGCTTCATACTAATCTTGCAGGCTACTAAAATCCCAGATTTTTTTCATGTGAACTATTTTCTGTGAGCCTATTTTTCCTCATCTATAAAATAAGGAGACTGAACCAAATGATCTTTAACATCTCTTTCAGGATTCTAAATTCTGTGATGAAAGTGAGAGTGCTCCATTTTCATACCTCTTCCTGAACTTTCTTTCCATCTTTCCTATGGGTACCAAGAGGCAACATGGTAGAATAGAATGAATGTTGTACTTGGGAATCAGGAGATCTGGGTTCAAATCCAAAGAGGCTCAATCCAAAGATGATGTCAAAGGCTATTTCTATTGCTATCTCTGATTGGATGAATTATCATATTCTATTTTGCATTACACTTAATTGTGAAAACATTTTACTTTTCTTACTGATTGTAAGTTGCTTAAGGAACAGGACTGAGTCATTTATTTTTGATTCTACACACATAGCAAAAAGGCCTTGTATACACTGGATATTCAGTAAATAATTAGGTCAGCTGTATTGAATTAGAAGAGCAATATAATTGTAATATTTGAATTAAAGGAAAAGAAACCTCAGATCCAACACCTTGGATGTGGTAACCAATATTTATTACCACTGTTATTATCAATTAGTACTATGCCTTAAGTCAGTATTGTTGTTGTTGAGTCTTTTCAGTCATGACTGATTCTTCATGACTCCATTTAAGTATTTCTTAGCAAAAACACTGGAGTGGTTTGCCATTTCCTTCTCCACTCATTTTACATATAAGGAAACTGAGGCAAACAGGGTTAAGTGATATATCCAGGTTCATACAGGTGTTTGATGCCAGATTTGAACTTATGAAAATGAGTGTTCCTGACTGTTGGTCCAGCATTCTATCTACTGTTTCACCTAGCTACAATACAAAGTACAAAATTTTAAAATTATTTTATCATCCTGATAGTAATGCCACAAGATTGAAGCAAATAGAGGATCATGTGCATTTGGTTCCAGGCAATTCAATTCAACAAACAAATATTAATAAATCAAAAAATAAATAAGTAGACCCTGACATTGGCTGCCTGCCACTCCTGCATTATACTACTCCCTCACTTCTGCCTCTTAAAACCGCTAGTTTCCTTTAAGACTAAGCCTACATGAGGCCCTTCCTGATCCTGACAGCTGATAGCACCTTCCCCCTCAAAAAAATCTTGTATATGCTCAGAAAATATTTTCCACACCTACATATACATGTTTGTCTCCTCCAGTCTTCTTCTTGAGGGTCAGAAGTGTTTTATTTTAGTCTTTTTAATCTCTTGGACCTAATCACAAAACCTGACACATCATATGGACTTAATAAATATCTGTTGATTGATCAAAGGATATGAACAGACATTTTTCTTTTTTCTCTTTTTTCTTTTTTTGAGGTAGGTAGGTAGGTAGGGCAATTGTGACTTGCCCAAGGTCACACAGCTAGTTTTTGTGTTAAGTGTCTGAGTTCGGATTTGAACTCAGGTCCTCCTGACTCCAGGGCTGGGGCTCTATTCACTGTGCCGCCTAGGCTCCCTGAAGAGACATTTTTCAAGAGAAGAAATCAACCTATCTATAACCAAAAGAAAAAAAATGCTCTAAATCACTATTAATTAGAGAAATGCAAATTAAAACAATGAGGAGTGGTGAACTAGTTTATATGTTCTGCAGAACAATTTTTATCTACACCCAAAGGACTATAAAACTGTGGTACCCTGTGACCCAGCTATACCACTAGTAGGTATATACCCCAAAAGAGATCACACAAAAAAGCAAACAGACTTATTTTCACAAAAAAATATTTATAACAGCTCTTTTTGTGGTAGCAAAGAATTGGAAATCCAAGGGATGTCCATCATTTGGGGAATGGTTAGACAAGTTGTGGTATATAATTGTGATGGAATACTTTTGTGCTAATGACATTAAAAGCAGGATGGTTTCAGGAAAACCTGGGGAGACATATAAAGTCATCCAGAGTAAAGTGAGTAGAACCAGGAAAACATTGTACACAGAAACAACAATATTGTGAGGATGATCAGCTGTAAAGGACTTACTTACTCTGATTGAGACAATGATCCAAGATAGTTCTAAAAGTCCCATGAGGAACGATGCTATCCACACCTAGAGACAGAACTGATGAAGTCTGAGTGTAGAGTGAAACATGTTGTTTTCAGTTAAATTATTTTTAAATTTTGTTTGTGTTTTGCACCATGGCTAATATGGAAATATGTTTTATGTGATTTCACATGTATGATCAAAATCAAAGATAGAGTGGTAGGGGAGGGAGATAATTTGGAACTTATACTTCAAAAAATGAGTGTTAAAATGTTTTTACATGTAATGGGAAATGTTTAATTAAACAATAATAATTATAAAAAAGATAACAGTTCCTCTCTTTATACCTAAGATTTTCCTCTTAATTCTAGCCTTAATTCTACTTGCCAGGCTACTACTGAGCTGCCACAAGCTTCATCTTAAAAGCCTGCCATTTGGTCTTTCTTCCTCAGCTTCAGTCAATCAGCACTCTCCCCTATGTGAACTTTCTGGATATACTTTGAAAAAAAGTTGAAGAATGTCAGGCTAACTAACAACTGGGAGATGAACTGTTTCCTTCTCTTCAGGAAGTATATAATTATGCCAAGTGCAACTGTTGGCCTGCTTGTCTCATGACCTTTCCATCATTTGGTCTGCTCAGAAAACCTGAAAACTGTCAGATAACAGCTGTGTGAAGCAGGTGGTACCACCTCTGGGAAAACACCTGTCAGCTCCTATGTACAATCCAAAGTTCAGTAAACAAGAAGACAGTCAAGACAGTGGAATGACAAACTATGAGGTGGGGTAGGGGACAGTGCAGGTAGACAATGAACTAGCAAGTAGTTCAGTTTATACAGATCAATCTGTTTGCTTCAAGCAGCAATGTTTAGGTGACTAATCAGGTTGTACAGAATAAGTTTAGGTTACAATATCCCCTCCCCTAAACTCTTAGTTTCTAGTGATATACTCATCCAGCCTAATATGAGATTAGTTTGAAGAAAGTAATATAATTGATTATACATCTCAACTTTATAGTAGGTAAAATAAATTTTCTTTCATCCTCCTGCATTTGCTGACTCATGTTTAACTAAGAAGATTTTTCCTCTCTTGTTTACCTAAAATAAATGTTGTTTTCTTGTATTTTAGGACAACTAAGAGAGAACTAGGTATATCCTAACAAATAAAAACCAAGCATTATCAAAAAAATGTCATCCACTCATCACTTTCGCAGGATTTTGCATATGAATTGAGCAGAAAGGTTTTTATAAAAATGTCCAAAATGCAAGTTATTTAAATAAAAACAAACATCTGCTCCTAAACACAGACTTAGACTTATTGCTAATTTTTCTTTCTAATCATAGATTCGAATAAAGGAGACTTTGAATGTGGTGCTTTTTCTCCTTTTAAACATAATTAGAAGAGATTACAAGTAAGGACTTGCCTACTTTGGAATTTAGCATTTTTATTTTTGAACATTATATGTTAGCCAAAAGTGGGGATGCCTTCAGTCCTATGCTGTCTGAGAATCAGACAGAAATTTCACGCTGACTTGTCTTTTTTTCTTCCTAATGTAAATCTGTGGATATGTCTGTCAGAAATTTCCCTGTCAATTTCTTAGACTGATTAATGGGGAAGGAGCAGATACCCATGTCTATATCTATCATGGCAGACAGTTGTCTTGGTGATTTACCTACACATCAGGAATGACCCTTTTGAGCATCTGCAAGAGCAGCCCTTGGAAGGATAGCCTTTTATTGACTGAGCTGTCCAGCTCCATCTGTGTGGAGAGAACACTTTCTGCACTACATTTAGCTCATTGCCCACTAGAATTAATGCCAGAAAAATGGAAAGTAATTTACCTTTATTAGAAAGAAATTCAGAGAGTAAACTTTAAAAATGCAACCTAGAATTATAGCATAAGCAAGAAAGAGCATGCCATTTTTATGAAATACTTTAAATGTTTGTTTTTAATGAGCCCTATTGTGCAGACAATGCAGTCATTTGTGAGAGTAGCAGTGATTTACATGTAGTCGTTCTCAGTTCAGAAGAATGATTCATTTTTGAAATTAGGAGGAAGAGTGATATAAGCAGAGAGACCACTGAGCTGGGTATTAGAATACCTGAATTCAAGTCAAAGCACTGTCATCTACTAGCAATGTAGCCTTGGTGAAATTACTTAATCTTTCTCTTGGTTAATCAGGGATAATAATCTGTACCCTGTCTAGTTCTCTAAGGTATAAGAATGAGGTAAGAAAATACACTTGAACATACTGAATATATAAGAAAATCTATCTGAAAGTGTTCAAAAACCTCAATGTGTTAAAAATAAAAGTAAAGTGGCAAGATGGAGATTAAAAAAGAAAAAAAACCTTTACTTCCCCACTCACCAAGAAAAATAACCATTTATTTCCCTAACAGCATATGAAATAAGGGAACAGAAACAAATGCATCGGCCACTGATTTCCCTTGTTGGATAGAAATATTTTGAATGTTTGTGAGGTAGAATCCAATTGCAATTACTTTACATAAAAACAAACAGACAAAAAACCCTAAGTACCCAGGTAACTTATAAATCCTAAGGGAAAAATGAGTGAAGATAGGGAAAAATAATAAATTCCCATGTAACCTCAGATTATGCTGGGCTCTGAAGTGGCCTACATTTGTTACTCAGAAATAACAATACTGATGGCAGTATTAAAGTTGAATTAAGAAATATTTAGCTTTATTGATATTTAGAAAGTGTATTACAAAAGCATTCCTTGCTTTAGTTAAGTGTCTTTTACCTTTTAGAAAATGGTACATTATACTGATAGGCACAGAATAGCTATTATGTACTATCTTATCCATCATGTAATAGGTACCTTAAAAAATATATATAATACTCTGGACTGTGTGACTTTGCCAAGCTGGCAAATACTTAGCTCAACTAATTTTACTTATGTGATGAAAGCTTTTATGGTTCTTTGCCATATCAAAATAGCACATAATGAATTTTGTCAATTAAATGTAGCTTTTAGATTATAACGATCAATTTTCCATTCTGACAACAGATCCCAAACATGAGTACGATGTTTTACACTTTGAAGTTTTAATTTGACAATATTAAAATGAGAATTTTTCTTTAGAATTCTTAGATAAATTAACTTTGAGAACATTTCCATTTATCATAGTTGTCAAGACCAGTAAAGTACAAGGACAAAAATGTAAGGAGCTATAAGATGCTGATGGTCACTTCACGTCCATTCTGCTCATGAAATCAGAGCGCATAACTCATACTTCTATAAAACACATACTCTTTCTCCCATTTAAAATGTCCTCCTTTGTTTTCATTAGCAAACTGTCTCCCTCCTTTCCTATAGTTGGTTCAAAACTTACTAAATCCTACATTAAATCCACTGATCTTCAATCACATCTAAGGCATTTAGTGTTTAGCAATACCGTACTTCAGTCTATGCTGCCCCTAAATGTACTAATGAACACTTAATTTGGATTTTTTTCCTCTTCATATATAGGTCTACAATCTTTTTTATTATATGAAGGGAAGAAAGGGATACTGAGTGGGCAATAAAAGCTCAGTCCTTAGATCGTGCCCAGTGAAGTCTTCTTGCTCCTAATCTACAGGACAGCTTAGTGAGCCTGCTTTTGGAAATGTGCAACTGGGGTTCAGACCTCTTCCCCTCCTACTCTGTCTTGCATCTCATTCCGTATAGTGTGAGAAGAAAAAAAAAATGCTCTGGCTGCCATTCAGACCACCTCCGCAGTTCCCACTCTGTGGTTCTCGGCCTCTCTTCTGTCCTCCGCTGCTCCCTCTGACCCTTAAGTCATTGGAGGAAAAAGCGCCTCACTTTTCTCCATGGTCTCTCTTCTCTTTTCCCAGGTTCTTTTACAGTTCTCTCCCATTTCCAACAACTCCAAGTTTTATAAGGCTGTGTGGGGGCGGCCATTCCTGCTCCTTCTAGAGGAGACATTCAATTCTATTCCAACTTTCTCAGGGATATTTTGTCTATTTTTTAAAAAATCATCTGTTGGAGTCTAGCTTACTAACAAATAAAATCACTATTTAGAAAATAATGGCAGCGAAATTAACCCCATCACTACCGTCATCACAAAAGGCAACAACAATCTGCTTCTTCCACTACCCCTATCAGGACTAGCTCCAAAACCACAGCCTCTTTGTCCCGATACCAAGGCAGTTTGAACGGAGATAGAGCATTTTTTGTTCTTCTCACACCATAGAGAAAGAAAAGCAAGACAGTGGAGGAGGACTGAAACCTACAATACACATTTCTAGAAGTAGGGCTACTAAACCCTTCTGTGGATTAGCTGCAGAGATACCTGACTGCCCATGCTTCATGGTCTGAGCTTTTATTGGGCAATCGGCATTCCTTTCCCCTCCTCTAATACAATGAAAAAGGCTGTAGGTACACGTATACAAAGGAAGAAGATTCAAATACACACAGACACAAACACATTTATATCTATTTATCTAATTTAGTATGCATATATAATATTTGCAGGCCATCAATGAATAATCATTTCCGTCAGGCCTTTTTTCCCCCTTCTTTTTGGTTAGAGACAATACTACAAGAGTGAGTTATTTGCAAGTTGTGGTGGTATAAAAGTAAAATTTTTCTATAAAATACTTTAAAAGCCTCAATAAAATATTGCCCTAAGAAACTTTTCCTTACCCAAGTCAATATTGACTTTTCCCTTAGACTTCCCATAGAACTTTGTTTCAATATGTCTATACACTTATCATAAATTTATTTATATTATACTTCTTTCTATTTGTGTCAATTTGACTCACCAAAATAAATTCCATAGTCAGGTAGCAAGTCTTAGTTATCTTATATCTAGCATTGTAATTTTTGTCATAAATGTATTTTGAGTTAAATTAAAGCTGGGCATTAATAAGAATGAATCAATATTACTTCACAGTTTAAAAAACATTTTCTTCATACTACTACCATGGAGTAAGGACTATCAGAATGATTATCTTCTTTGCTAAAGGAGATCCACTATTGTTCACAACAGTTCAATTTAACAATACCAATAGGAAAAACCTAGTGGATGAAGAATCTATTGCCTCAATTATGAAATATAATTGTATATACAGATAACAGAGGTATTCTATCAGTAAGTTTATCTTGGACAGGCATTGCCAATGAACAATATATTAAGTCTAGAAGTGACAAAGAGGAAGAAATAATGGGTGGACAACAAGGAAGACCTTTCACAGCACTTTCAGGACTCTAAACTTCTCCATGGAACAAAAATTCATGATGCCATTTTTCTACAAATCATAAAAAAACCCCTCTAAATAATCAAACTTGTGGGTCATCTAAAGAGCAGTTTTGAATATTGGTGAGCATATAGTGGCTTTAACGTAGTAAAAGTATTGTATATAAGAAATAGAATAAATGATGTAATCAAAGAAATGCAGAGGCAGAGAAGGAATTTTGTCACATAGAAAGAACAAAGAATAAAAGAGAATTAGTATGTTGTACTGGTCATCTATATAATACCAAGATAAGAAAAAAAAGTTTTCAGCATGTTTTATAGCTCTCCTTGCAGAGGTATTGCAAAAGGGAACAGAACAGTGCAGTAGAGGATGAGAAAATGTGGATGGGTTTCATGCTGAATAGTTTGAGACCATGCAAACAATCAGAAGATGAGTACAGGCTAAAAATTGGAGCAAAAGAACAAAAAAGACTAGTTAGAGAATTTTACCCAATATTTCAGAAGATAGAATCATGGATAAAGGGAAATAAAGAAGTGAGTTGGCTACTGCACTGGAAATAAAAATGTCTTGTATTTTAGCCCCAGTTTTACTATTAATGAAATGTGTTACTTTAGGCAAAGTGTAAGTTCTGTGAGTCTCACTTTCCCTCTATATTTTCCTTGCCATATCAAACATTGTATGTTACAAACTATATTACGTCCTTTACTTTTTGTTCTTTTCAAGAAGCTTTCCTAAGATCTTTATTTTGCTCATATTTATCTGAATTACAAATTAAAGCACACATATTTCTGCCAATGTTTGAAGATTTCCTCCTTTTATATTTTCTTCCTCCATTTGTGGATGGTGCAACTTACTTTTCTTATGATTATATTTTGAAGAGTTTCTTCTATTCCAATATGAAAGAATTTGATTTGGAATATATTTTTGTAAGTCTCGCAGAACTACAGAATGGAATTATCTATTAAAAGAAGCAAAGATCAAGGGAAATAGCATGAGAAAACACCTATGTCTATGAAAACAGTTAATTGTTCTTTCATCTAAAGATATTCAAGTAGCACGCTCATCTAATGACCCCATCCTATGAAAAAATAAACACTGCTAATACTATTGTTATGTATAGATAATAATGAATGAGCAGGTGAAATTTTGAGTGGCCTGTCTCAAACACATTGATTTGATGTTCATCTTCCTGAAAAACAGAACAATTGATTCATCTGGTCTTCTGGCATTTTAATATAGTATATAACATGGATATATTATGGAAGCCCCAGGGTAAGTTAGAATTTATAGACACTATAACTTTATGTATGATATTATCATAGAGGCAGCTAAGTGGATAGATAAGGTACTGGACTTGGAATCCGGAAGATCTGAGTTCAAATATGGCCTCAGACACTTACTAGCTCTGAGACCCTTGGAAAGTCACTTAACCCCATTTGCCTCAGTTTCTCACTGTAAAACTGGGACACATTGGAAAAGGAAATGGCAAATCCCTCCAGTATTTTTGCCAAGAAAACCCCAGTCCGATATGGCTGAATGATTGAACAAGAACAATGATGGTATCTTACTTTAGATGTACTGCAAAACAAATATATAATAATTCTCAAAATAATAATTTGAATAATTTAGCTTATGAAAACTATTCATGTATAGAGTATAAGATGTGTTTATAACAGAATTAAAACAAAAATTTAAGGTAGCAAATTAGTTTTCATTTCTTGTAATATTTGACTGTTATTCAAGAAAAATTTAAAAAAAGTACTAGAAGGTCCTGGCATATTTTGTAGATTGTTGAGAATCTAGGGGAAGACAGGGACAAGAATTCGTATGTGATGAAACAGTATGGAAGCATTGCTAACTGCCTTAATGGGGAAAGAATATCCATGGAGATGATAATACAGATGCACTGAAGTTTTTAATCACAACATTTAGCTGCCACTTTGGGGGCACAGTGTTAAACTTTCAATAGGAATCAAGAATTCTGTCATTGTTAATGCATATCTATTTACTATGAAAATGTGGACTGGCAGATCCAATTCAGTGTAGCCACTCCAAATTTCACATACTCCAATTTTGAGTTTATAAATTTGGTGAATTCTCCCCCCAAAAATATTTAGTCAAGACTCCCAAGTACTTTTCTCTCTTATTGTTCATCCTTTGTTCTCAAAGAAGACCAATGACATCAGGAGGGTGATGTTTTAAATTGCAAGTGAACTGGATTTAAGTGATGCAGGGCTGTGCAAAGTCACCAACCTCACTCTTCCCCAGTCATTTGAGTTTTCTCTACAATGGACTTCAGAGATATTTTGACTAACTATACCCAACGCCTTCACTTCTTTACAATCTACTCTACTTCATCCTTTGTAATCTCTCTTACCAATGTATCTAGGATATGACTCATTCTTGGAATAGGGTCATGAAAGAATAAACCTTGCTCCCCTCCCAAAATGTTTTAGTAGGAAACGTGGGAAAGTGGAAGTTTCAAGATTTTGAGGGATATCAATGAACAATATGAAATGTAATAGAGAAAATTATAAAATTCTCTTTTTTTTATTATATAAGAAGAGGGCAGATAACTGAATTACTAAGCCCTTAATATGTTCTCCCTGTTCAAGTGGAAATACTTAACAGTGGCTTTTCTTCACTAGCTTAAAATAGCAGGACATGTGCAAGGCAAAATTTTCAAAAGAAAGGAATGTAAATAACTAATACAAGGAAGACCTTACATAAAAGAAATAAAAAAGACTGAAAAATATTAAACAACCAAAAGAGACCTCAATACAATGAATAAATATGGAGCATAAGAAAACACTAGGGAAACCCTAGAAGATCCAGGTAATATTCTATTAGCAATGAGACATCAAGAAATTCTAATTGATTAGACACTCCAGAGTGGATAAGAAGATCAATTAAAGAAATAAAGAAGAAAATGAAGGTGGAAATTAAAGCTCTTAAAAAACTAAAGAAAAAAAAGACAAAATATAGCCTAGAATAAGCAAAATAACAAAGTACCTCTCAAAACACTGGGTCTTATAAAAGATAATTCGTATACTAGAAACTCAAAATTTCATACACAGAAGAAAGAATATTCAAAAAAAGACAGTAAGATTTGAAGAACATCTGGTATTTCTATAAGTCAAAATGGTTAAAACTGAAGACAATGTAGTAAGACT
This sequence comes from Pseudocheirus occidentalis, assembly GCA_028646575.1. Taxonomy (NCBI): domain Eukaryota; kingdom Metazoa; phylum Chordata; class Mammalia; order Diprotodontia; family Pseudocheiridae; genus Pseudocheirus; species Pseudocheirus occidentalis. The sequence continues at coordinate 229,007,079 of CM053594.1, read as the reverse complement.
ACAGGAGAATTATTGGCTTTCCAGGTGAAAAAAGATGAAAGTCCAAATGTCATATTTTAACAAATCATCCCCCCAAATTGCCCAGGTATATTGCAAATAGTGAATACATAAAGATGAATAGAATCTCTAGGTAATACCAATGTAACTCTTATTAGTGGAACATTAATACTTAAAAGATACTACAAAATTTTAATGACTTCATAAAACAAAAATGTCCTTTGAGATAACTAGGCTTTTATTGAATATCTAGCACATTGTTAAATAAAATCTGTATTATAATCTGTAGAAATCACTAAAAGGAGGTGATTTAAAATCCCTCAAATTGAGAAACAAAATGCATTCCTAAAACATAATAATATCCAGAAAAGCAAAAAGAAAATTGGTTCATACCCCAAAATATTCTGCAAAAATCTTTAGCTAATAAAAAATATTTTCACCAAACCTGAGGAATTAAAAATCATTAATATTTAAAGAACTCAGAAGTAAGCAAGACTGATGTAAATTCATTAAATAAATAAATCTTAAGCAAGGTAAACAAGTTGACATCATGAAAAAGTCCAACAGCTGAATCAATATTTACATGCTTCAAAGAGGAGATCAGACTAGAGTGACTTTCAGAACTCCCTTCTTATCTGAGGGCTACTGAGAAAAGAAAGAGAGCATTTGGAGGCAAAGTCTTCAAAGTGATGCTCAAACAAAAATACTCTTTTGGAAGGCAGTAGAGGAAGAAGATTAGAAATATCATTTTGAATGGAGCTTCACAGAAAAAAATGATTCAAATGAAAGAATGGGGGAAAAGATGAGGCACTAGGAAACCCAAAGTCACATTCTTATCTAAACCAGGGAAGGCATGTCAATTAACATATAAAATTCTCACATTCTCCTACTAGACCAGGGAATGATAAAAAAGAAAAAATAACAATAAACATGAAATGAACGAATCTGGGCTTCAGCTGAACAACAGAGTAAGATCAATGTGAAGTAAAAGATCAGACTGCTGTAATCAAAATCAAATATGTGGATCTATTTCTGACTTACATTTTAAAAATTTAATGAAATAAAAGCTAAACATGTCATTTTTGAATTTAAATAATCACAAAATGTAGATTAGGCTACAACTATACTAGAAATGAATAGACAAGAAAGTGAAACTTGTGCCTCCTCACTTTGTCAGTGCAGGGACCACAGTCAAGACAAGAGGAGCTGTTGGCATGGAGATGGCAAAGTGCCAGACCCTGTATTCTGCATTAATTCTCTGACTATAGACGCAGAGTTACTTCAACCATTACCATACCATACCATGCCATTTCCCTTGTGAATTAATATTTCTAAAATTAAGAATTCATGGATCAAGGTCTTTTAAACAGAGATAAAGAAGAAAGTTTTTTGGGCATCTGAAATGTAAGTCTTGGTAATGGCACATTAATACTTAAAAGATACTACAAAAGTGTAATGACTTCATAAAACAAAAATGTCCTCTGAGATAGTGAGGCTTCTATTAAATATCTAGCACATTGTTAAATAAAATCTATATACTTTGATACTAAAGTAAAGCACTGCTATTTATCTTTTTTTTTTCGCTTGATCATTGTTTCTATTGCAAACTAAGGAAAATTATTTTTTTAATGGGTAAAGAAGGAAAGACCCTATTGATTTTTTAGAAGTCTCACCTTAAAGGGCCATTGAAAGAAGAGAGTGAACATTTATGTGCAAAGCTCACAAGGGTCAATTAGATCCTTGAGTACCTTAGAAAGAGAAAAAAGAAGGGGGTATGATAAATTGACTTAATATCTCTTAGAAAGGAGCACCACACATGAATCCATAAAGAAAGTTTTTTTTTTAAGTGGGAATAGGAGGGATTCTGAAGTGTACTTCTACGCAAGTTAGACAAGGGAATGATAAAAAAGAGAAAATAACAATAAATGTGAAATAAAAGAATCTGGGCTTCAGCTAAGCAACAGATTAGGGAGGTCAATGTGAAGAGAAAGATCAGACCACTGTAATAAAAATAAAACACATGGATCTAGTTCTGGTTTATACTTTAAAAAATTTAATAAAACAGAATTTGATGGAATAAAAGCTAAACATCTTAATTACAAAATGTAAGAAAAGGGTAGATTAGATTAGAAAACTGACTCAAACCATGCTACATAAAAATACAAAAAATAGAGGTAAAATAATATTGGAATAAAATGTATTATGCTTCAAATTACTTGTAATGAATAAGAGTTACAACTCTGACTTTAGACAAGGCAACAGTAAAGAAAGATACAGCTAAAAGAAACAAACATGAAAACTACATTATCCTTAAAAGCATAACAAAACATTTCTAATGGAAAATATATATGAACTAATCAACATAGTCTTTGACTGCTTCAATAAAAAGCTAGCCCAAATACCTTGATAGCAAGATTTTTAAGTAATTTAATTAATAATTTTAAGTAATTTATACATTCCATTTTCAGATGCTGATAAATTTCACATAAAGATAAATAGGAAGGTATGTATATTTCTGAACAGAACTTTTGGGAAAAAAAACTAGACCTTTGGTGATAATTGGAGATAATGAAGAACTGTTTTTTTTTCTATATCCTATAGTATCTTCTTAAATTTTCAACCATCTGGTAGGGCAAAAGAACTCCTAAGTGTAGAAACAGAATAATGTTAAAAAGGAACAATGACTATTTATACCCTCCAGGGGCTTCTACAGAAAGAGTAAAATGAAAAAGTTGAGGTCTCTGAAGATGAAAGCTCCCAGATTGATTTCAGATACTATCAGAGAACCTTCTCTCCCAGGGAGGTAACTAAAGCATCAAACTGTCTGCCTCAAAGTCTCTTTAGCCGGTGCATTTCAATCTTATTTCTGTGCTAGGCTTACTCTTTCTACCTGCCTTGAACATAATCTGTGACTCTGACTACCACTGATATCATCACTTGTCTCAAACAGTTTCCTGTCTAACCTCAGCTTGTTCCTAAAACTGAATTGAGCCATAAACAGTTATCTTTTGACTGAACCTTCACCTTATCTATCTTCAACAACTTCGTACGGCTGACACCCACTCATTACATCCTAGCTTCTGGTTTCTCAGCCAGTGTTCTCATAACTGTGAAGTGACAGTAGTGTGTTCATTTACCAAATAGAAACATTACTGAAAACCGGTCTGTATGTCTTTATCATATACTGATTTTTTCCCTATTCACAAGCCTCCAAAGTTCCTATTATTACCCACAGTAGTAGTCCTCTTCAATAAGCCATCATCCCAATTATTTGCATGAAAAATGAACAGCAATGAAATGCAAATTTAATTCCACAAGAAACAGTACTTTTCTAAAGTGCTGAGTGAGTTTCAATGCAGACTCTGTATATTTCTTCCAAATTAAACTAAAAAGGATAACAAGAAAAATCTTTTTTCTCTTTTTGTCTTTGTGATTATCCATAGAAATATGAGAAGGTACATTTTTGCTACAGCACAAGGGGATCAAATGGGTATTCTCATTAGCTGTTAGGAGAATTGCACTTTTTCTTTTATAAGTAAAAAGGTTGAGTACAGCATGTGGTGTTTGTATGTGGAATGTGTGTGTGTGTGTGTGTGTGTGTGTGTGTGCGCGTGCTACCTAATATACCTAATGTATATTTTTCCCTTTCTAAAAGCACTTTCCTATTAACTATTTCTAAACTTACTAGGCTTCAGGAAACACTTTAGTGTTCAGATTACTTAAATGAAGATGGAAAATGACATTTCATCTTCTATTTTTTCAAAATGTTAAGAATAGAGCACTCATGTATTTCAATAATAAATATTAAATTATATAATTATATTCCACATAGATAATTGGAAATGCTATTCTGGGCAACTGTTAAAGAATGCCAAATTATCAATGAGGAAGAAATTCTAACCACTTAAGACAAAGAAATATTTTTCAGCACAAAATAATATGAGAATTCTATGTTGTTGTTTTGATACTTATATTTCAAAATGATTTATTGTTATTTGGTTGTTTTATATTCAAGTGAGACATGAGGTCAAGATGGTCTGTGTCCTTTTTTGAGAAATAATGAGAGTGATACTGTTCCTAGTAGCATTGAGCTCATAACTTTATGCCAAGGACAAAATCAGTGAGTGCTAAAAGCAATTATAGAGTACGCTTTTCATGGAAATTTACAGCATATGTTGAAAAACTGTAGCCCCACAGCCTAATTATCTTTTACTCAGGAACTTTCATCTCCAGTGACCAGAAATTTTAAATTCAAATTTTAGGTGTATATGTAGGTCAACATAAACCTAGAAGTACCTGATAATTGTTAAACAGAAAAAGCAATTAAGTTTACAGAACATTCCTTCTTTAGCTAAAAGAAATAATAATCTGTCTACCAGGACTTTTTCTCATCTTACAGATGAAGACATTCTTGGTATAATGCATGGAAATCCTTTAATGATCTGCACCAATAATGAAGCATGCCAGTGTTTCAACTGGTCCTGCTCACAAATGTGAATTTCCTGTCCTCTAAATATGACCAAGTCCCAGAGAGTTATAGCTTTAGCATGGAAGCAGCAGTCAATCTTCAGCCTAGATCAGTTATAAAGGTTATTGAGAAGGGAAAAATGCAATGATGCTTTTATTTAAATAAGTAAAGATTTAGATAAATTGATATTGAGGGTCATTTGGGCTATTGTATAGGCACATTAATGTATTTCCTGAAGGATAACTTCTAAAGAATTCCCTTGATATATACTAATATTATTTTGGACAAATAGTATTTTTTCCAAAATAATAACCCTATCACAGTGGAGGCATAGCAAAGTAGAAAGAGTATTAGATTTAGAATCAGAGATTCTGACTTCCAGTTACAGCATTATTACTTAACAGTTATTTGTAAGAACATGAATGTGTGTGTATGTGTGTGTCTGTATCACTAGGCATGACTGGATGAGCCCCAAAAGTATTTCTGAACATGAGTGTTGAACCAACCTGAAATCATGTCTCGTTAGTGGCTAGAAAGTTCTGGCCATTTAATCAGATCAGCATGTATTTCTTAATCTTATTAACTGGACAGAGACACATAGATACAGAGATACATAGATACAACAATACTGCACTTCCATCTCAGGGCCCAAGATACTATTTGCCCCAAAATAATTTAAATGTGGAATACAGAGTAAAGGGGGACTCTACTAGTTACCTCAGGGCAGAGGTTCCCCAGTGGAACACATTTAAAAACAAAGTTTGCTAACTTTTCATCTTTGAGAGATCCAGATAAACAATGACTTTCTAACAGTTTGAAGACTGGGGCAGGTAGTTTCTCACCTATACAGAAAAGTGGGCTCCTATATTAGTTATCATTTCTATTTTATGGATGGTTACAGAAAATATACTTGTAGAATCATAGTATTTAGAGTTAGAATTGACTTTAAAGATTTTGGCAGAGAAAAGTAGCTTTCTTGAAGCTGAGGATAATTTTACCTTCCTTAGGTACTGTCCTTTGATATTAAGATTGTTGTTTGTCCTTCATTCTCTAAGAGGACCAGAACATAATGAAAGTGATGCCATGATTTACAAGTGAATTAGATTTAAGAGAGGGAGGACTGTGCAAAGTCACCTGCCTTACTCTCCTCTGGAGCCATCTGGGTGCACTGGCAAGACATAGATTTGTGTCTGGAAACACTGGAAATGCCCTGGATACAGTGGGGGACCTTGGGCTTTTTAAGTTAAGGTCTCAATTTGACTAAGGCAAGACCCATTCAGACTAGGTAAGAAATGAGGCAAAGAATGGCTTCTTTTACCTAGTTTTAAAAACAAAATCAATCTGAGAGGGGAAGACCCTCAGGGTTTCAGGCCAAAACAGAAATAATTGCTATTTATACTCTCTCTCAGCCCTCAGGGCCCAAACAATGACCAAGTGAAGCTTAGACTGGGACCTACTGTTGGTGAATCAATGAGAACCAGGTAAAAGAGGACATTCTTTGATACTGAAATAAGGAGAAGGTGACTGTTACAAGGTCAGGCAAGAGCCTAGTTAGCTTAGCCTGTGGTTTGGTCTAATAAACTGCATAGTTTGGCAAGCTGACCCTATCAGGCCAGCTCTCTAATTTCTTCTTACTATCTGCAGACCAGTGCAAACCCTTCCTCTTCTAGCAGCATAAGAACAGGCTGTAAGGATTCAGTTGTGTCAGAGCATATGTAATTAACTTAGAAGGAGACAAAATCACACAAAAGGTTATCTAAGGAAGGGATCACAAACACTACTACTCAAACACAACATTAAAAAGATCACGTGCACAGAGACTTGACTGTACAGATAATTACCACTCTGCGATACTTATGATGCCTATATGATACTGCTCTGTGGTCGCTTCTCTTAGAAGGTTAAGAAAAGCCGCCACTCTGATCACGAGAATCAGAAGGGTCTCAGAAAGTGGCAGACATAGCTTTATGCTTACATCTTCAAGAGGGTGGTCGCTGATGACAATACATTACAGGCTGACCCTCTTCTCTAGGGTTAATACCAACAGCCATGATTGCCAGCTGCTATTGGGTGGCATGCATCACATTAGCCAAATATATATGTGCGTATTTGCGTATGTACACACATACACATGCATACAGATTTGTGTATCTATATGTATGTATATATAATCATATTTATATACATACACGTGTGTGTGTGTATTCTTATCTACTTAGTGTTGGTCATTTGCATTCCATTCTTCAAAGGTATTTTCCTGCTGTTGGCTTAAATGAAGCTCGGTCACTGGCATGAATTTAATAGCATAATTTCAGACACATATGATTTATCAACACTGTGTGGAGGATAAGTTGCCACTCCTAAATCTGTGGTGACTCTTAGATATATAAATAACTTCTGAAATTTCTACAGAGATGAGTCACAGATATGGATGATTTTCAATGTGACTTTGAGAAAACCATTCATCTTCTCTGAGCCTCAGTTTTCTAATCAGTAAAATATGCATAATAATAGTCATCCTACTGAGCATATTACCCATGAAGATAAACTCTAATCATTGTATAAAACTGCTCAGAAACCATAAAGCATTCTGCTATCTTATTGCCAAGTCAAGAAACATTTCCTAAGAACTTACAATGTACCAGGACCTTTACTAAGTACTGGGTATATAAGTGCAAGCAAAAACAAAGATAGTCATTGACCTTAAGAAGATTAACATTCTAATGTAGGGAGACAATGCACAAAAGGGAGCTAAAAAACGCAGGAGAGGAGTAAAGGAGAAGTTGGAGGAGGGAAGTATCTATAAGAGGGCATGGTGATAAAGACCGTAGAATGAAGCATTGAAGGTTTTAATGGGAATTGGAATTTGAAGATCTTTCCTGCCCCTTAATAGACATAGAGGGGGAATTTGAAGACCTTCCCTGCTTTGAAAGTAAACTCTGCCCCTTAGAGCCCACATGAAACTTCCCTGCTGTGAAGATAATCGCTGTCCCCTGATAGGCTAAATGTAGTCACTTGCAGCCTGTGGTGGGAGGAATTTGCTGAGGAGAAGCAGAGCCCACAGAAAGGAAACTGGTGGAGAGCTAGCCAGACAGTTGGAGATAGTTGGAGACAGATAGAGCACAGGTGGGGACAGAGCTTAGGCAAGGAGATAGAAAGTTTTGTGAGTAAATATTGATCTTGTATTGGTTTGTGTGAAGGCTAAAGGATGGCATGGCTCTCAGTATTATTATGGCTTCTGAATATCTTTGGTACTACGGTAGAATTGGCTTACTTGCTTTGGGATTTGGTTTTCTGGTGTCTAAATAAATCCTTCAGTTTTATCCTCTATCTGGAGAATTTGGCATATTTTGTGACTGAATGTCATGTGATACTTTTAGTCATGGTCTTTCTCATTATAGTGGGTGCTGTAAACATTGCATTGGTGCTACACAGGTCCAGGCCCTTCCATATAATGGAGGTTCCAGGAAAAACTCATCATGATAATAATTATTTTTATTGTTATGTTAGGAAAAGTCTAAATAGTTTATATATATATATATATTTACATATATAAATATATATAAAAATAAATATAAAATAAATATAAATTGTGCTAAAACATGCATATGTTTAAAAGTAGAACAAAGGTAATAAAATGACTGCATAAAAACTATGTCATTAAAGCCATATTATCTGATATTGTGTGACTGGACATCATAAAAAAAATTAAGCATGAAATAAGGAAGGCTGTCCTAACAATTAGATCTACCCACAAATGGAATGGGCTTCCTTGAGAGGTCTTTATGCAAATTTCAGGTAATCATTGAGATAGAAGGAATTTTTGTTTGGACACAGGTTTTGTGGACTGGTGTCTTAAATTCCTTTCTCTATCTTCTGAAAATATAGTAAACCTTTAAACTAGGGAACTATGTGTTTAGTTAATTTCTACATTTAAAAAAAATTATGCTTTAAGAAGCACACTTACTGTGTTGTGTGTCCATATGCCATATGGTGGAAATCAATTGAGATAATGTCTTAAGCTTCTTTTTTATATCATTCATAGTATCTGATATAGTACTAGATACAAAAAGATCATTCAATAATGTGCCTATTACTTAAATAACATTGGGGTATACACAAAGGGGAAATCTAGCCCCTGTTTTGGAGAGTTTGCAGTCTCTGCTTAAGGAAACAAGAACATATGGAACACCTTTATACATTTATTTTAATTTTAATAGCAATTGCTATCCTTGTTCAATTCCCCCTTTCTCTCATTGTCACTATCTCCCCAACTCAGACCAATACCTCCCTCAAAGTTTAGTAATCACATAGTTTATGCTAAGTGTAGGACTGCTGAGATTAACAGTCAGAACACTACTGTGACAATTTGGCTAGTGAAAAACTTTACCCAATCTGCAAATCAAAAGTATTTTGCATCGCCACATTTGGAATTTAAACTTTGTCTGTGAATCTTTACAGTCAATGCAATATTTGAGGATGAAGAGGGTAGTTAAACCAGGAACTTTTATACTTTTGAAACCCATGCATTTTACTTTTCTGCTGATGTTACAAGTAGAAATGTAGAGTACATTAACTTAGGTCAAGATTTAAGATTTTTTCTGAAGTTTCAAAAACATGTGACAAAACATATATTTTTGTTAAATTACTTCACAATTTTCTACCATTTTGGCAGTGATAGAAACTATGGCATTCACTAGACAAAAATGAAAAGCAATGGCTGCCTTAATGTCTCAACAATAATGTTACTAAAAGAGTGCTTTGAAAAAATTCAGAATAGTGAGAAATCAATTCCTAGTCCACTGTGAAGAAAGAAGAAACATTTAACCCAGAGAGAAACCAGTAGACTAGAGACTGTTGATCAAAAAATGACCTGATTATGGATAAATACATTTTCACAATCAGTCTCATTATCAAAACATGGTACTGGTATATGATAAAGCAAAAGAAAGTAAAATAAGAACATCTTTAGTGATTAACATCAAATCTGTTTACACGTCAACTCTTACAGTCTTTCCCCCTCATTCATATAATTAATAATATAATTATAATAACTCCATCAATAAGTACTGATTATGTCTGATGGGCAAAGAAAACTGATCATTTGTTCATATTCAGAAACTATTGAAGATGTGAGGTAATCTTCCATAAAACTACTTTGGTGTCTTTCCATTTTTTTGAGGTGAAGATGTTTCTTTACAAGTATAGAAATGTATGCTATTTTCAAAAGTAGAATAATATTTAGCAAAATCATATGTATGTAGGAGAAGTAATTGGAGAGGCATTGATGGAAAAAGATAAAAGTGGGATTAGCATTCTATTTATGGTGTGAAACCCATTTTCTAGTGAACTTCCAGAGAAGTTTGGGGGCTCAAAGTACCTACTCCAACCCTCCGAAACTTTGAATAGAAATTTGCATCCACAAGAATTGACCAGACTTGTTGGAAAATATATTTGTAAAAATATATTTTGTATATTGTAAAAATATTGTAGAAATATATTAAGCTAATTGTAAAAATATATTAAGCTAATTCTAAATATACTGTAAAAATGTTGTAAAAATATATTGAGCTAATTCTACATTTCAGGCCAAATGCTGTTTGTTGGAAAGCCACATAAAAGCGTGTTTCTTTGCAAACACCATGACAGCTCTTCTCTGAAGGCTATGAAGTGTGGTAGAAAGAAAACTGGGCAGCTAGTGGGTACACAGTGGATAGAGTGCTGGGCCTGGAGTCAGGGAGGCTCATCCTCTTGAGATCAAATCTTGCCTCAGACATTTACTGGCTGTGTGCCCTTGGGTAAGTCATATAATCCTGTTTGTCTCAATTTCCTCATCTGTAATGAGATGGAGAAGGAAGTGGCAAACAGCTCTTTCTTTGCCAAGAAATCACAAAGAGTCAACATAACTAAAATGATTGAATAAAAACAGAAAGAAAACTGGATCCAGAGTGACAGAAGATCAGGGTTTGAATCCTGACTGTTCCACTTATTTTCCATATGTCTTTAGCCAAGTCACTTTTTCCTCTCTCTAATAAAAATAAGATAATATTGCTTACCCCGCCTACCTCATAGGAATAAAATCAGATACCTAAATTTCTAAATACAAACCATTATACAAACATATGCTATGATGTTGATGATTATTAAGAATAATCATTCCTATAAACCTATAGAAAGATACCATTTTTCTTCACTGTGCAGATTACATTCTTACTGTTTTGCTGAGAATATCATAAGTATGACTTTCTTCATAGATTTTGAGCTGAAATAGGACATAGAGACCACGTGGCTAAACCCTCTTATTTAAAATAGAGGAAACAGAGGACCAGAGACGTTAAGTTAACTCTCCCAGGACACACAAGTAGTCAGTGGTAGAGGAATAGTCCAGGAGTACAAATCTAATATTGTCTTCTACTGAACCCTCCACAGTTAGGGCATAGTTAAGGCCACTGCTATCATCATACTCTTCAATCCAATCCCTAAAGGGAATAAATGATTAAATAAATCATAAACCTTAATGATGCTAGTAGGAGAAATTGTTATGCAAACAACAGAGCAAAACAATACTTTCTGCCAGAGTTGGATTTTACTATGCCAGAAGGCATTCGGGCATGTACTTGGCGTCTATATGACATCTATGTCTTTCCACTGAGCTTCAGACCTCTTCTTCATTTACCTATAGCTCCACAGGATTTCCTTTGACCTTCCCATGAACCTTCTAGGCCTGATTCACAGTCTTTCTCTCCTCTCAGCTCTTGCCCTCATACTTCAACATATATACCAGTACCCTCTTAAATATCCCACCCTCCCAGTTCCTTAACCTACTCATATCTCATGACCTACTCCTCCAGTTGATCATAGCTACATAGAGAGATAGTCATACCATTGATGTAGTCATTACCCCAAAGTATTCCAGATCCATATTCATGAACTCTGAAATCCATTTAGCTAATCACAATCTGCTGTCTTTCCACCTCTGCAGCAGCCTTGCAATTGCAAATACTGATGTTTGTCCTTACTGCAACCTCCAGTTCCTCCAGTCCTATTTGTTCCCAGGTCATTACCTCATACACTGGCTATACTCTTGCTTTTTTGTAATGAGATTTGAAGTTCCTTTTGTATTGCTAAACTAAGAGGTACTTAGCACCTACTTTAGATTAAGCCTCTGTTAAAGAAACAGGAAGTATGAACTCCTGTCTCTTGTTGCTCATGTAATAGAAAGGGGCTGAACAGAGAGAGGCAATACTATACATAAGGGAAAACCCAGAGAGGGGGAGACAGATCTTCTTGGAGCAGGCTTTGTGGAGGCAGAATTTGCTGCTGCAGTGGAGGCTGAAGAAGAAATCCTCCCTCTCCCTCGCCCCACCCCCCAGTCTGGAGAGAATGATTTTGATTTGGAGAGCCTGGATGGAGTGATTTTAATTCTGGGAACCAGCTGAAACTTCTGCTGAGTGCAAGGGCCAGCCAGAGCTACCAAAGATTTCTGAGAGCCAGTCAGACGTGAGGGCCAGCTGGAACTGCTGAGGATTTCCAAGGGCCAGGCAGGGCTGCCATATGAAACTGGACAAGGAGATGGACAAGGAGGAAGCATGATTATGATGCTGGTACTTTGTATGAACCTGTTGGTGGCTTTGTTAAGCCTTGACTTCCTGGGAACAGAGATTATGAAGGATTTGAGATGGACTGGACACTGAGCTCCATTGTGGAGCAGGAACTGCACAGAGAGCTTGACAAGGACCTGGGAGCTGTCTCCCTTTGAACTCAGGTGACAGTTTGGTGAATTCAGGTAGGATCTGGGACCATGTAAGGGGATCCAGGGAATCTGAGAAATCACCCCAAGTCAAGCTGAAAGAAGACTTTATTTGGATGCTGCGTAATGACAGAGAAATTGTAAATTTACTAGTGGCTTGGAGTGGAGGATCTGTGTATTTTCTGATGACTGAATAGTGAATGATGAAGGATCATTGAATGACTGAGTTGAAGGAATGATTGACTAAATGACTGTACTTATTGATTGATAACTGGATAAGTGACTGATTGAGTTAACTTAGTGTCCCCCAAGAGTGGAGAACTTTGATTATTGTACTTTGTGTTCCTTGAGGCAAACCTCCTTAAGAATGATTGAATGACTGAATTACTAAAATGACTGTTCTTGTTGAAAACTTTGTGAACACTATGGTGAAAAGTGAGTGGCTATTTTCTGTGATAAGTTGTTGTGAATGCTATATTTTGATTTACTGTGATAAGTTGTAACATTGTGAATGCTATATTTTGATTTACTGTGAATGTTTTGCTTTGATTTGTTATGGAATAAATAGAGTGTTCACTATACTGTGTAATCAAAACCTTAAAAGCTGTTCACAGTAGTATAATTCTGGAAAGCTACTCATGTGTGGCATTACACTTTTCCATCCTGAACCCTTGATGAATCAGTTCAACTCTATAAAGTCCTCTTCTTGGTAGTTCTTTTCAACTTTAACACAGGAATGATCCATATCTTCTAAACCACATCTTGGAATACTCACACTATCTGTTGCCTTAACACCTAGACAATGCTGCTGAATAAAACTGGAAAAAATGATTAAACTGTGCTGAGTCCACCATAAGTTATGTTACATAATATGAAATGGGTCCTCACTATGGCAAGGCTATAATTTTACACCTCCCTAATCAATTCACTATAACCTTCGCTAAAGTACCTTTTCCAAACTTTTTCATTTCTCTTCATCCTTCCCAAAACTTATCCTTTTCTCACCTTCTCAGTCAAGCATATGTAATGGCAAGCAAAGAAGCATTTAGCTCCTTGTTTCAGCTATTTAATTATTTATCGCCTTGTTTAAGTTTCTTTTAAGCCTTGCCCATGATTATAACAAGTCTATCTTAAGAAACAGAACTTGAGAATGCCACAGTTTGTGAACCCCAGAACTTGTAAACCCCTGTTGATGATGCAACGGGAAGGGGCGGAACAGGGAGGAGCTAATGACCTCATATAAGGAGAAGTCCAAGCTGGGAGAGAGAAAAATTCAGAAGAAAGCACTTGTGGTGGCAGAACTGATAAGGGGAACATGGTGGTGGCCAGGCACTCTGTCTGTGTTAATTATTGTTTGTGATACTTTGTACAGAAGCCCTGAGACCTTACTGGAAGCCTTGAAAGAGGATTTTCTTGTTGTCTGTTTACAGAAGTCCTGGAGGAGGGTTTCAGAGGTCCTGGGACCATACTGATGATTTGTGTTGAGTTCTCAGACCTTGTTAGTGGATCTGTGTTGATTTCACAGGCAGATAGTGGATTGATGGTCTTGCTGGCAATGTGCATGAATGTTGCTCTGGCTCTGTTAAGCTTTGTCTTCCCAAAATCAGAAACTGCAAAGGACTTGAGGTAGACTGGACACTGTGGGTTTCAATATGAAACTAGACGAGGAGCTGGACAAGGAGACGGACAAGGAGCTGAGAGCTGCCTACATTTGAACCCAGGTGACATTTGGGTAGATTCAGGTAGCAGTTGGACCCTTGGAAGAGAAACCATGGAATCTGGGAACCAGCCTTGAGTCAAGATGAAAAAGACCTCTCCTTGGGTACTTGATGCTGACTGAGAAGATACTACAAAAGTGTAATGACTTCATAAAACATGACTGAGAAGATCATGATTTACTGTGGCCTAGGGGTGGAGAACTTTGACCTTTGTACTTTGTGTCCCTCTGGAAAGCTGCTCCTGATTAGCTTTACAGCATCTTGCCTCATATTTCACTGAAAAAAACAATCGAGACCACTGGCAAAAAGCTTTCTCTTCTTCCTTGTACTCATCACAGATCACTTAGATGCAATCTGCCACATCTTCTCTTTCATTCCTATTTCATGCAAAGAGATGTCCCTTCTCCTTGCCAAAGCTAACCTGTCTAAATTCACACATAGTCCATTCCATCCCATTTGCTCTAGTAGATTGCTCTATCAATCATCTCTATTTGCTAACACTGAATTTCTCCTTCTCAAAGGACTACTTCTCTCTGCCCATGAATATGTCTGTCTCCCTAACCCTCAAAATGCTCTCACTTGATACATGTATCCCAACTAGCATTCTATATCTCTTTTCACTTTTGTGGGTAAGCACTTAAAGTAGTCTATTTACAACAGTCTTCACTTCCCTTTCTCTTGCTCTCTTGTTATGTCTTAACAGTCTAACTTCCAACCTAGTTTTTCATTCAAAACCATCCTCTTCAAAGTTTCTTATGGCCTTCAGTTGCCAAATTTAATGGCCTTTTCTCAATCCTTATAATTCTTTACCTCTCTGCTCCCCTTGATACTATCAACCATCTTCTTTTCCCTGGTCCATTTTTATCTCTAGTTTTCTGTAACACTATTCTTTCCTGGTTCTTCTACCTGTTTCACGGTTCATATTCAGCTTCTTTTTCTTGGATCTACATGTACATCACTAATGTTAAAGGGCATCTTGAAAAGTTATGTTTTGTCCCTTCTTCTCACTCTACATTATTTCACTTAAGGACCTTGTAAATAGCTATGTGCAAATAAGGTATATGCAAGACAATCTAGAGAAAATAATCAGAGGAAGGGTACTAGAATGAAAGAAGATTGAGAAAGTATAGAATGTAATTTTAGCTGAGACAAAGAAAGCCTGGAAAGCTAAGAGGTGGAAATGAGGATGGAAAGAATTCCATCCATAGAGGACAATAAAAATGTTAGAGATATCCTATACTAAATCATCCATACCTGGACTTACCTTTTCCCCCAAACTTCCCCCTTTTTCTGACTTCTCTATTATTGTTGAGGGTAGCTCTATCTTCCCAGTCACCAGGCTTGCTTGATTCCTCACTCTCTCTTACCTTTCATATCCAATCAGTAGTCAAGTTTTATCATTCCTACTTTCATAATGTCTTTCACATATGCTATTTTCTCTGACAATATAGCCACTCTAATGTGGGCCCTTATCACTTCACACATGGACTATTTCAATAGCCTGGTTATTTTCCTTGCCTCAAGTCTCTCCTGACTCTGATACAGTCTCCATGTGGTTGTCAAACTAGTCATACTGAAATGCAGGTCTGATCATATCACCAACCTCCCTTCCCCCCACACCCCATTAAATAAACTCCAGTGCTCCCTATTACCTCTAGGACCAAATATAAAAATCTCAGTTTGGCTTTTAAAGATCTTCATAACCAAATTTATGATCCTTCCAGTCTTCTTATATCTTTCCTTTATCTCCCCCTCCTCCATCCCAAGTATTCAGTGATCCAGTGACATTGCCTTCCTTGCTCTTCCTTGCCCCAGACACCATCTTTCCCAAACCTTTACAATTTCACTGACTTCCCCTTCCCATCTTCCAGGCATGTTCTCCCTCCTCATATTTACCTCTTAGCTTCCCTGATTTTCTTCAAGAATTAGCACCTTATCTCTGAGACTACCCTCTCCCCAGTTCATCCTTTAAAGTTGTTTGCATGTTATCTCCCTGATTCTGTGAACTCCTTGAAAGCAAGGATTATCTTTTGCCTTTCTTTGTACCCCCAGTGCTTGGCACAGTGCCTAGAACCAAGTAGTTGCTCAATAAATGTTTATCGAATGACTTATTTTATTCTCATAATTCGTTAAATGATTCTAATGCATTAGTGATGAAATGTCAATCATTTCTTGACATGGAAGGAAGGAAAGGGAAGAATTACATATTCTTCCTTGGTCTTCTTAATAAAGGAAGTTTTCTAAAACAAAAATAAAGCTTTCTGACCTATTTCGTTACATATTTCTAGAAGGTAAGTCAAACCAAACCAAAACACATTTTCCTACTTTGTATCAGGTCCAGTGCTATGTGCCAGAGATATAAAGGAAAACATAAACAGTCCTTCCTCCCAAGGAGCTTACAATCTAGAGTAGGAGAAAACATGACAATGTTTATGTGCAAACAAAATATAGATAGCCAGTGCTGGACATAATATCAGAAGGACAACTATCATTAGAGAAGTTTTGACACTAAATTATATGAGTTGCCAAAGACATATAGGCTGGAACAGAGAAAGGATTGAAACCAAGACTAGAACCCAGGTCTCTTAACTCATGCTCTAGTAATTTTTCTACTATGCCTTACTTCCTCTTCATGAAATTCTTAAAAGTAAACCCCAAACCATAAAAGATTCTTCACCCAGTCAATACGTTTGTAGCAAGGCACCATTATTAGGTGCCATAATGGTGAAGCATTTTAGCTGTAGAGAGAAACAAAGAGTCATAAGATCTGGCCTTTTATCTTCAAAGAATGTATTTGTATTCATTGTGTGTTCTTCCTTCCCCCACCTTGTTACCCCCTTTCCCAGTCTAACATTGTATAAGAATTACAGTCTTTTAGTGATTCCATGAATTTCGAGAAAGACAGAGAGAAGGGAGGGAGGGAGAGAGAGAGGGAGAGAGACACAGAGAGAGAGAGAGAGAGAGAGAGAGAGAGAGAGAAAGAGAGAGAGACAGAGACAGAGACAGAGACAGAGAGACAGAGAGACAGAGACAGAGAGAGACAGAGACAGAGAGACAGAGAGATACAGAGAGACAGAGACAGAGAGACAGAGAGAGACAGAGAGACAGAGTCAGAGACAGAGAGACACGGAGAAACAGAAAGACAGAGACAGAGAGAGACAAAAACAGAGACAAACAGAGACAGAGAGAGAGAGAGAGAGAGAGAGAGAGAGAGAGAGAGAGAGAGAGAGAGAGAGAGAGAGTATGTGTCTATGTATATCTGTAAGGGGAAGGCAAAGCCTTTAGCACCATAGAGATGAATGAATACATTCCTAGCTCTTTAGCAGTAATTGATTGGATAGCCCCCAGTGATCTTAAAGTATTAATTACTCACAGACAAGCTTGTCACATATTCACAGTCCATTAGCATCCTTTTCATTCTCAGATTGATTCACATTTTTTTTAAAACTGGGCTTTGACCTATTATTTCCACAGTAGATTACAGATTTTTGCAAATTACTTGGATTTTTTTTTCCTGAAAGCTATTTTAGATCACTTCTTATAAAATTACCTTCATCAAAACCCTTTTTTTTCAGGCAAGGTGACCAGTTCCCTTGCTTTAGCTATATAGTCTCCATTTTTGATCATGTGTTTCAAATATTATTCTAAAGTCAGCCTATATCTTAGAAAGAAACTCTAGGTTTGGGATATATTTCTAAATAGTTATAGCATATTGGCTAATGTAATGGACTTGAGGTAAGGAAAGCCTAGATTCAAGTACAGCCTCAGGTTGACTAGCTGTGTGACTATAGAGCCCACAACAAATTTAAGCATTTTTCTCCATCTCTAAACTGAGTATAATAAAGCATTTACCTTATCAGGGTTTGTAAGGATCAATGAATAATGAATAGAAAAGGGAATAATATTTAAAAGAATAAAGGTAAAAAGTTAGGTAGAGGCCACATTTTTGTTGTTCAATCAGTTTTCAGTCCTGTCCAACCCCATTTGAGGCTTTCTTGGCAAAGATACTATAGTAGTTTACCATTTCTCTAGTTTATTTTACAAATGAGATACCTAAGGCAAAGAGATTTATATGACTTGACCAGGGTCACACAACTAGTAGTTTCTGAGTCCAGATTGGAACTCAGGAAGAAGAGTTTTCCTGATTCCAGGCCTGACATTCTATCCACTGCACCACTTTCCTACCTGGAGCAGGGTTCATTATAGGCACATTATAAATGTCCAATAGAAAATGTAATTTTTGGGGTGGCTAAGTGGCGCAGTGAATAAAGCACCGACCCTGGAGTCAGGAGTACCTGAGTTCAAATCTGGCCTTAGACACTTAACACAAAAAACTAGCCGTGTGACCTTGGGCAAGCCACTTAACCCCAACTGCCCTCCAAAAAAAACCTGAAAAAGTAATTTTTGATCTAAGAGCCAATAGTGTGCTACTATATGATCTGGAGTAGGAAAAGGGTCACATATCAGACTTATACTTTGGGGAAATAACTTTGGCAGGTGATATGATGATGGACTGAAGAGGGGAGGTTTTTTGAGAAATGGAGATATACCAAAAAACCATTGCAGTAACCATGAAGTGACCCAACTATTTGGTGATCAGAGGACAGAAGGTGGTATTCTGGATGCGCAGAATTTTCTGACTGTTAACCTATGCAGCTGCTGCTGTGTATGCCAAGGTTTTAATCAGATTATCACTGCCTTTGGGGCCAAAGACAAAGTCACATAAAGAAAGATGTTGAGAGATTGTACAGTAGAGAAAGAGAAGAATGTGAGAATCAAGGTGTAGTAGGTGAAGAATAGGTGGTACTGGAAAACAAGTCCCATGACTGGCTATAGTGGGAAGGGTAGGATGTGCACAAGAGTGACTTGGACCTCTCACTTTTGGTGACTACTGGAGTAGAAGAATTTTGGTGAGAGGAGGCAAAAGGTTAATGTTAGGAAATAACAGTTACCTTGAACTATCTGAACAAGGACTAGATTAATTCTATAAGGATTATACTGCAGAACTAGGAATAATAACTGAACGTTCTATGAAGCAGTGTGACAATACTGTCCTTTATTACTAATGAATACAGTCTGTATTAAAATTATTCCTTCTGATAAAATGTTATCAAACTAGGAAGAAATAACTTGATGAATCTGATATTTATCATCAGAATCATCAAGGCACATTTGAAAATGCCCATCTTTTGTTTTTTGATTAAGAATTAGCATCTTAAATATTGCTATAATAATTAATGAAGTAACTGTTCTCTTTGATTGATGCTTTTGTTCTTCATCACTTATAACCTCCAATATATGAATCCAAAATCCTAGAGAACCATTTATTTTTTAAAAAGAATAAAAAAGGCATATGCCCAAACTAACCAATATAACGAATAAAGCCTAACAGATGACACTCTCATTCCTCCACATATGAAAAAAATGAGAAAGGGAGGTGCTTCCTTACATGTGTTCTTTGGAGCTGTGCTTACCAATTAAAAATTGACTGCATTAGGTTTCAAATTTGTTATTATTATTTCAATTCACATTGTTGTCATTACTGTTAATGTTTTCCTAATTTGGTTTATTTTCCTTAGCATCAGTTCATATGTCTTCCCATGCTTCTCAGAATTTATCATATTCTTTACTTGTTATAGTTTTGTAGTATTCACATACATTTATTTATCACATCTCGTTAATTCATTTCACAACTGATAGTCATCTGCTTTGTTTCTAATTCTTTCCTACTATCCCCCCCCTCAAAAATCCTAACGTGTATATTGGAGCTTATTGGGCCTTTCTTGCTATATTTTAGTTTCCTTGGGGTTTATGCATAACAAGGGGATCTCAAACTCAACAGATATGTACATTAGTCATTTCCCTGGATTAATTCTAGATCACTTATCAGAATGGTTGGGTTAATTCACAACTGTACCAACAATATATCTACATTGATAGAAAGGTGGTACGATGAAATCACTAGTTGATTCATTTAATTCTTAGTTATTTCTCTCAGCAAATATCATATTATCTGTAATAACTTTGTTGCCTACGATTATTTCTTCATTTTTTCATTAGTTATTGTATTTTTAGTACCGTCATAAATAAAAGTGGTGATAAATGACATCTTTCCTTTCCCCAATCTTATTTCAAAAACCTCTGTTTTATTTTTATCACATATAACTTCTGGCTCTTGGTTTCATATGTGTCATATGTATTATATTAAATATATACTTATTCTTCTGTTTTCTATTATTCTAAATGGAATGATTTTTTGTTGTTGTTATTGAAAGCTTTTCCATATCTATTGATGTAAACATAGGAATTTTGTTGTTGTTAATGACTAATTTATTTTTATTGTTTTTCTAATATGGAATCAACCATGAATTCTTGCTATAAATTCAACCTATTTATCAATTTATACTCTCTGTTATATGTTGCTATAGTTTAGCGGCTAATATTTAAGCTATTTTTTGCCTTAGTTTTATTAGGAATATTGTTGTGTAGTTTTCTTCTTTGTTCTTAAATCTCCTTGGTTTGGGTATCAAGGTTGTATATGCATCATGGAAGAAATTTGGTTTTTTGTTTTATTTTTCATTTTATTTTCCCCAAAAATCACAATGAATTTTGGAACTAATTACTCTTTAAATATTTTATAGATTTTTGCCTGTAAATCAATCTTATCCTCTTGTTTTAGGAGCTCATTTATGGCTTATTCAATTTCTTTTTCTGAAGTTAGGTTAAATCTGTTCATCTTGGATTTTATAAACCTTTAAAATATCTATTCATTTAATTTATATTTTAATTTAATTTGAAAACAAATGAGAAAAATAATTCTTGGTTATTAATTTATATCTTCATTTTTATGGCTTCTGCTTTTTCACTTTTGATGCTGGTAATTTAATTTTCTTCTTTTAAAAAATCAAATTAGCTAATATTTTGTTTACTTTATCATTCAAAAATCTACTCCTAGTTTAATGTATCAATTCAATGAATTTGTTTTGAACTACATTAGTCTTTTTCTTTCAATATTTCTATTTTTGTATTTAATTTGGGCTTTTAAATGTGTTAGTTTTCCAGGGTTTTTTTTGAGGCTTCACCTATATTTTTTGGATGAAGGTGTTTAGAGATATAAATTTTCAACAGAAAATTCATATGTATTCTTAATATTTATGTATGCTGCCTCATTGCTTATAATTTTAAATGAAATATTCACTTTTTCCACTGTTTTTTAATGTAACACTCATTCTTTAGTATGAAATTATTTAGTTAGCAATTAATTTAAATAGTTTTAATGGTCATTTAATGGATATATTTTTCCCATTATGCTTTGTAAAAACATGTGCTTACTCTTTATGTTTTCTGCATTATTAGTTTTTTTCCTAATACATGATTAACTGTGTAAAGTTATTATATGTAGTGTACACACATTTATGGTATACAACACATTGCGCATGCACACACACATATACACACACACCAATAAGGAACATGTATCATATCTACCTTTTCTAAAATAATATTCCAGTCCTTAATTTTAATCTTATGTTTTTTTGGTTTAGATTTTTTTTCTAGATTGGAAAAGGCTACATTGAGGCCTAGTTTTAATTTCTCTTTCTCCTTGTAACTCATTTAACTATTGCATTTACCACATATTTGTTTAGTATTGATATCAATTCATTTGCCATTGTAACTTTCAGTATAATGTAGTTTCCATCTTCACCTTTTTTAGTCATCTATTTTTGCTATTGTCTGAGTTACTTTACTCCCCCTGAGGCAATAACGCAGTCCCTTGCTCCCAAGGCTCACCATATAGATGCTGGACTTAGTGAAACCACCCAGTCTCATAGTCCATCTTAATTGGTCTCAATTTCCATTGTTCCCCAATAGTTCCAGCTATACCTATTCCCATCTTTTGTCTTCTTTATCCTAGGTATTAGTTGACCCTTAGACATGCTATTTTAAATGTTTATAATATTATAACCTTGTCAGCTAGGTAGAACAATTGAAAAAAGTAGTGGGCCTAGAGTCAGGAAAACTCATCTTCCTTCACTCAAATCTGGCCTCAGATTCTTTCTATGTATGACTCTGGGTGAGTCATTTAACCTTGCCTGTCTCATGTATAAAATGAGCTGGGAAAGGAAATGGCAAACCACTGCAATATCTTTGCCAAGAAAACCCTTAGCAGGATCATGAAGAGCTAGACATGGCTGAAAAACAAATGAAAAGCAACAGCAACAACGCTATAACCTGGAAGGCCGTCTCCTTTCTTGAGAAAGGGCACCTTTCAGAGGGATACCTGAATAATGACTCCTGATCCTGAGTGGAGGGAAGCAAAAACTGGTTAGGAAGGTTTCATCACATCTATGAGATGTGCCATCCCAACTCTCCAAACAGATTTAGAGAAAATGTGCAGGAAAGTAGCATCCCATTGGAATTTAGGACTTGGTAACATATGTATTAGGAAAAGAAGATTTGAATCTTAAAAATAAAGTTTTAATTCTTAGCATTGGACAGTTGTAGTAAGATCCATGTCTAGTGACTGTGGTAACTAGCCACATCCTAGGAACAAGCATAGATGTAACAGAACAGGAAGAAGCAGAGGTTCATCTTATGCTTAAACCACCTTTCATCATAACTTATTAAGTTATGAGAGAGGGTGCCCTCTTGAAAGATGTGTCATTCACAACGGTTAGATTATGAATATCTAACTATCTAAATATCTAATCTAATGATAATATGATGATTATTCTTTGTAAAAAAAAGATACTTTCAAGTCCTGCAATATTAATTCAATAACAATGCAAAATTTCCTCTTTAATAATGCAAATGAGTAGAAGAATAAATGGACATCTAATAGGAACATTATAATCCTATGTTAGAGATCTCTAAAACACTATAATGTATTCTAATTATATCCTTATGCTATCATCAAATACATCCGTATGTGATATGATTTACTAAAAATTATAATATTTTTCATCCATTTTCATAGACATATGAAAAAAGTGATTGAATATAGTGTATATGCCCTCAAAACAACAACACAAAGAGAGTTACTTGGAAGCAGAAATGTAATATGGAGAAATAGTATTAGTTTGAGAGTCCTGAATCTTCTACCAACTATTTGTAAAATGTTAGTCAACCCACTTATCTTTCAGGAATCAGCTACAAGGCACAGTAGATAGAGTACTGGGTCTAGAGTCAGAGAGACCTGAGTTCAAATCTAACCTAAGATGTTAGTAACTGTGTGACCTTGGGCAAGTCCCTTACCTTCAGTTTCCTCAACTATGAAATTGGGATTACAATAGCACCTATTTACCAGAGTTGTTGTAACAATCAGATGACATAACATTTATAAAATATCACAGTAGTTTGCATAAAGTCAGTACTTAATGCTTTTTTTTTCTCCTTCCTTCAGTGACTAAATTCCTTATTTGTAAAATAAGGGAGAAGGGTTGGATTTCATACTCTTTAAGGTCCATCAGCCATTTGGCCCATGCACATAATAGATATAGTACAATTGCTGCTTTAGAGATAGAAGGGACCTAAGAAGAAATCTAAATCCAATCCTTTCGTTTCACAGATGAGGAAAATGAGGCTCAGAGAGTTAAGTGACTTGTCCAGCGTCATAGAACTAGTATACAGCAGATGATACAGAAAATGAACTGAAGTTCTCAAAGTCCAAATCCATCTTTCTTTACACTGAACCTTCCTGACTCTCAAAAGGAAAAGTTTCTCACACACAACACACACATACGCACATGTACACACTCATTTGTTGGGGGAATATAGAATGCTATCAGCTTATTGTTAAAATAATTAACTAGATGGCTTCATAAGTTAAGATAAGTAAATGATTTTATTAGGTTTCTAGGTTGCTTTTTATCTTGAATTTATGCACATGCAGTGGCAAGACTATCTAAACATAACAGAGGCTTTAATATCATACGTTTTGATTCTCTCACTGAAGCACAAACTCATTCACACAGAGACATAAATGCACAAACATTCTAGTTTAAAAACAATACACTATGAAAAGATTTTGTCTGCATTTGTATTCTCTCTTGTGTTTGATATAATAAGGGGCCAACCAAGCAATTACAATAAATTATGACATTCCCAATTTCTGAACTGTATGATATCCTAATTAACTGAAAGTGAAACAATACTGAGATGAATTAAGCTAATTACAAAACATTGCTGCCTAAAACCATCAATTCTCATTTTTCAACAGCGATTACCTAATTTTGCAGTGTATTTTTGTTACTGTAAAAAGACCACTGCATAATGATAATTAAAGTTTCCAAAATAAACCTAGTAAATTTCAATTCAATGAGAGAATTAGAGGAATCAGTAAAGAATGAAAAAAAATTGATAGGGTCGTGAGGTAAGCTTTACTTTAAAACTATAGATTCTGGATTTCAAGTTAACACGTATGTATTTGAATTATATAAGCTATAACGAGTCTGAAACTTTAAGCCACACAACCTATGATGCCTGGCCCAGACCCTGGTAAATTTCCCTTCTTTATTAAGAATAAGAGGAAAATAGAAGATTAAGAAAAATTTTAGAAGTATATGTCAAGTAAATCAAGTCAATAAACATTTATTAAGCCCCTACTATGAGACCAGCAGTGTGCTAAGCACTGAATAACCTCCAAAATGAACTGAGATACCATTTCTGTTAGATAATTAAAACACTGATGAAAATAAGCAATGTTGGTCTTTGTGCTACGGATGTATATCTATATCAATATGTTTCTATCTACAGCTCTATTTTTGTTGTTGTTCAGTTGTTTTCCACTCTTGTCTGAATCTTTGTAACCCCATTTAGGGTTTGTTTTTGGCAAAGATTTTGGGTGGTTTTAAAAATTTCTTTCTTCAGTTCACTTTACAGATGAGAAATTGAGGCAAACAGGGTTAAGTGACTTGCCCAGGGTCACACATCTAGTAAATGTCTAAGATCGGATTTGAACTCACAAAGTTGAGTCTTCCTGATGCAGATCTACTTCTCCTGTTGCACCTCCTAATTTCCCCAGCTATAACTGTATCTACATCTACATCTAATTTTATAGCCATAGAAGTGTATTAGATATACATAAACAAGTATGCATCTGATATATTATATGTGTATATACAAAGAGACAAAATGGTACAGTTAAAAGAATATTTGTTCTACTTCCTAACTATAGAAAGTACAGTCATTATCTATGAGGCCCAGTTTCCCTGTCTATCAAATAATAATGAAATAATACCTACAGTACCTACCTCGCTCAACCATTATGAACAAATTACCTTGTAAAGCTTAAAGTGTTATACAATGAACAGTTTCAGCACTGAAGTACTTATGTCTATGAAAAATGCATATCTCCTCACAATATGTACATTAACTCTATCTATACTTAATATACTACCCATTCTGCCCAGGTTTCTTATGAACTTCCTACCCACTTAACTGGGCCCTCCTTAGGCCTAGTTAATATAGCTTCTATAATAATAATAGTTTTTATAACATAATAATACATAATATAATAATGTATAATAATATAGTTTCTATAATAATAGAAAGAATTTTTGTTCAGGTTGGGGTTAGAATAGCTAGTCTCTGAAATGCCTTATGTCTTTAAGATTTCATGATTTCACCACTAAAAACAATTTTTTCTCCCTTGCTACTGACATAGTAATTTACGTCTTCCTCCATGAATTTTTCATTTATTATTCTTTATCAAAGCTATTAGATGAATGTGTCATATCCCTTTCAGACACATGCCTCCATCAATACACAGACCATGTCTTATATAAACTAGGTCTCCTCAACCCTACCCAGGAGTTGTCATATAACTTTTACACATAGCAGATCCTTAATAAGGTTTATTTTGGAGATTTTTACATTATGTATTAAATATACTTTTAGGAATGTTTTCAATATTTCATTTTCCCTTGACTTCCTGTTAACTCTGAGGGAACTTCTTACTTTCCAAAACGTGCTTTTTGTGACTGTGAATAATTTTTAGATTTCTTATTCTATTACTAAATTTATTGGTTTGTTGAATTTAATTTAACCAAATAAAATAATCTGAAAGGAGACTAAAAGAAAAGTTACTTCAATGTGATACTGTATCTCAGCAGGTAATGACAGGTGGAATAGAATGGTTAGGAAAGGAGTGGAAGGAATAAGCATTTATATAGTGTCCACTATGTGTCAGACTGTGCTGAGCACCTTATAAATATTATCTCATTACCTCACAACAATCTTGAGGGATAAATGCTGTTATAATCCCATTTTACAGTTGAAAAAACCTAGGCAAATATTAGTTAAATGACTTGGCCAAGGTCACACAGCCTGCAAGTGTTTGATGCTAGATTTGAACTCATATTATTCTAACTCCAGGTCCAGCACTATGAGGTTTAAATGGATAGTTCAGGTTTTTTTGTAGTTTGAAAGAAAAGCTATCAAGAAAAATAAGAAGAAAATGATTTCCTCTAAATATGGCATAGTAACTAATTTAGAACAATAAAACAGCATATTTTTATCATTTAGAGTTTTTTCCAGGTTCAAAAGAAGATAAATAAAATGGAGTCCACTGGACATACAGAGACACATGACCAGAATAGTAAGAAGCTTAAGAACATGCTTGAGAACACCATATGATAACCTCAGGGAGAAATAATATAAAGAGATACCACTAATTATGAGACAAAGAGGCTGCTTGGGTTAATAGTTACAAGACCTTTCTCTGAATCAGGATGATTTGGATTCACATTCCAACTCTGATATATTTGTGACCAAGGATTTAGTTACTTAATCTCCTAATGCCCGTAGACAAAAATCTAAATACAGAGCAGTAGATTTGCATTGGGATGGGTAAATAACTTTCCTCACCTGATGAAACATCATAGGTCTGTAAACAAAGATCCCAGTCCCCAAACCCTAAATGTGATAAATATGCATAATTATATAGATATAGATTCAGCTCTGCAAGATTAATATGAAAAATCAGTAAATATATTTTATAGATGTTAGACTTACATTAAAATTCAAGCAGTGAATTTTATTCAGTTTCCTATTTTACTTTTTCCATGTGCAAACTAAACCAAGAGCTTCTCTGGAGCACTATTAAGCAAAAAAAAAAACCCACAAAGGCAAACAGGGTTAAGTGACTTGCCCAGGGTCAAATTTGATTGCAAAGTTTCATCATTAAAAAAAGATTTCTATTATCTGGCATCAATAAACAGCATATTATATGTGATTTGTCCTTACATGGAGTTAACACTATCCAGTCACTGTAAAAAAAAACAAAAACAAAAAACTTGAAGCACAAGACAGTGAGTGACCAGCACATGCCAAATCACCGAGACTTAGTCATTCACAATGTCTTTATTTCTGCACAGGGTACAACCAGCCTTCCAATCATCCCAGTTTACAACATGGGAGTTATTCTCAACTCTTTAATCTCTCTCACTGCCCTACCTCCATCCCATACCCAATCAGTTGCTGACACTTGTCAATTCACCACCACAATTCTCTCATCCATATCCTTCTCTCTGGGCGTAGTCACCACCCTCGTTCAAACCCTCATCATCTCTTTTCTGGACTACTGCAATCATTTCTAAATTGGATTCCCTGCTTCCAGTGTCACACAGCTACTAAAGGGAGATGTCTAAAGTACATGTCTGGCTTGGTAATTCCTCTGTTCAAGAAACACCACTACTTAACTT
Source organism: Pseudocheirus occidentalis (assembly GCA_028646575.1). Taxonomy (NCBI): domain Eukaryota; kingdom Metazoa; phylum Chordata; class Mammalia; order Diprotodontia; family Pseudocheiridae; genus Pseudocheirus; species Pseudocheirus occidentalis. The sequence goes on along the minus strand of CM053594.1, from coordinate 228,979,443 downwards.
TGACCTCTAAGATCAAATAAAAACTTCTCTATTTGGCACAAAAAACCCTTCACAACTCAACTTTCAGAGGTTATTATATATTATTCCTCTTCCCACCGCCTTCCCCCCTCTCTCTTGCTCGCATTATTGCTCTAATCTCCTAATTTTACACATAAGGAAACATTGGGGCATAAGAAAACAAACTATTGTACAGCTGTAGTCAGAAACAAAAGAGAGGAGAAAAAGTACTATTTTTCTTAAGTGAATCTGAGAAGGGAGATTATACAATAAAAAATCCTGGGTACAGAATCTCTCCAGTAGGTCTCTATAAAAACAAAGGACCCAATATTTATCCTAGACAAGTACCTCTCCATGACATATATGGCATCTGGGTACTTGAACTGGTAGGTTGAATCCCCATAATTTGGTTACTAGATATTCTCTGTGGTTTACGGGTAATTCTGATGGGGTAGTTAAAATTTGTCTAGTGGTTTATAGATGACGAGCCTTCACCAATATGCTTCTACTATGACTAATGATTATTGATTAGACAGTCAAACTTTAAAGAACTTTTAGAAAGTAACATTTACCACATTAGTATAGTTGATACAAAGCATCCTCTGGACAGTCTGTGACAACACTTTTCTATAAGTACCTAGGGAAACTGAGCTCCTAGAAACCATTTTTTTTAGAATTTTCAAGTTGTTTCCCTTTGGTATGGTGTAATTTCATTCCAGGCCTACTGTGGAGTTGAATTTATGTATGGTTTATTCTTGGTTGCTAATGCAGAAGCTGCTTTCAGTTGTTCCTGGAATACCAGTAGAATGTGAAGAGAAAACTGGGAGATCTTCTGGGCCTCTGAAGTTCACAACGTCCTCCTCTGGTCCTCATCCCTCTGATTGCTTGAATCTCCCCCTCAGCCAGATGCTAGCATAATGTGGCTTCTGGACTAGTCTTCTATTTTTTTTTTTTAGTAGAGGGACCATAAAGTTTGACCAAGCTTCTTCCCTCAGTCAATCCCCAGCCTTTCCTAACAATGTCACTAGTTCCTTCAAGGGCTTTTTGCACTTAATCTAAAGGTTTTTTTTTTTATTGGTTGATTGATTTAAACTTGTTCTCAGTTGATAAATTTATCAAGGCATCTGATCTTATCACTCATTTTGAGTGGACAGGGTTGACTTAATTGATTTCTTCCCTAAGACCTTACCCTTACATACATGTCCTTTCCTGAGTACCCAGATATCATTACCTTCTCCCAATAAATCACCTTACGTTCCTTTTGTAGCTACATAATATGTACTCATATATGTGCCTGCTGTTTTTCTGAATAGGAAATAAATTCTTTAGACTAGGGATTGAATTTTTGTATCTTTGTATACCCTGTAAACGTTTATGCCCTTGTATGTTCTCATATGCCAAGTGTCTACCACATAGCAAGGGTTTAATAAGTGCTTGTTGATTGACTGGATTATTATTTCACATACTGTATAATTTAGTCAAACTGGCCTATTTTCTATTGGTCATATATAATATATCATCTTTATTTTCCATGTTTTTGCACAGATGTGTACCCCGTGACCAGAATGTACTTTTTTCTCCATTCTTCCTCTTAGAAGTCCTAGCCTCCAATAAAAGCTCAGTCCAAGTGCTAATTTCTACATGATTTATTTTTATGGTTCTCAATTGATAAAGTTTATAAATTATACAATATATCTATATTTTGCATATGTATACAAATACACATATATATGTTTATGCATACATGCATGCATATGTGCTTAATTCATCTTATAGAAAATAAATTCTAAGGGCAAGGATAGTTTCACTTTTGTCTTTGTATTTTCAGTGTATGTAGCATAGTGACAGGGACATTAGTGACTGATTGATTACTGGGAACCCTGCTGTACTGCCCCATGTTCTTTCTAGTTCATACATGTAAAATCTACTATCCTTCCAGCAACTACTATTCTTCCTTCTCTACTTTGGTATTCTAGCTGCCCAGAACAAGCTACTTCAGTAGAATATAGCCTTGATTATACTAATAGGTGTGTTACCAAACTGATTTCTCCCCAAAAGGGATAAATTCCCCCAGCTACTCCCACCACTGTATGGATATATACATGCACACACACTTAGAATTTCCCTGAATTCTTTACCTTCTTGAAAAGCAAACAAACAAAATTAGTCTTCTGGAGTTTATTTATAGAGGTCGAAAACTTCAGCCACACTAAATTCAAATCACAGTTGAAGGAAAATATAAGCCCCAGCAGAAACAGAGCAGCACAAATTAGATTATTTTATGCACCCTGCTATGGTCTTCTTTTCTAATATTAAAACCCCATTATATCATTCCCCAATAGCTTCTAGAAGTATAAGTACCTTCCTCTCTATGGTACCAACACCCAGTATCCGACTTGGATTTATTCCATTTCTTTATCTTATTTTCTCAGTATCACTAGCTATCCCCCAAAGCCTCCAACCAATCTTTGGCATTTTTCATATCCATGCCTAATCAGCACTTTTACATATGCATTCTTTGGTATCTAATAATAGCTAAATTATTAGCTTAGATGTGTTGGCTTTCTTTCTGATTCTTGAATCACCTAACAACCATAGCAAACAGATAAACACTTTAAGCATGGCAGTAAGCTACTAACCCTTGACTTTATACTATCCAGTAATAAAATGACACAGATGTACTCCTATGGGAGAATGTGACTGCATCAGAATTTTAATATAGAGATGTTGCTTCCTACATGAACCCTTTTTTAATTTCCCAGTTTTATTTTCATATGAACCCATGTGGGATTTTCCTTGGTAAAGATACTGGAGTGATTTGCCATTTTCTTGCTTGCGTATGCATGTTTGTGCATATATATGTATAAATACACATATATACATACACACATGCTGAATCACCAACCCCCATGCACAATATAAACTTATCGAGGGCAAAGCTTTTTATGGGTCTGTGAAGTCAAAGTATGTGTAGAAAGTGGTACCTGGGACAATTTACACAGAATTCTACACTGACGCAGGAAGTCATGATCCATGGATGGAAGGTAAGGTAGTCTCAATCTTGAGTTTATGCAGGCTTTTGCTGAATTTTGCTACTCTACCTTAACTTTCAGAGACTCTGAAAGAAGCAGTGGTTTCTGAAGTAGCAGTGGCTATCATGACTAAGAATGCAGCTGTAGTGGGAAGAGAATGAGAAAACTGAGGCTAGTTGACCAGGTTGTGTGAGATGACCTCTGTTATCTTTAAACATAAACTCCTCCTCCTGTGGCTCTGAGTCAGGGAAAAGGCAGCTACCATTAATTTTCTCCCTCCTTTGGCATGTTTACTTCAGTTCTCATACCCTCTATGGTGCCTGTTCATTCATTTACCACTATTTATTCTTGTGCTATAGAAAATATATTAGTAGCTATGAACCCTACTTTGTGTTTTGTTTTAAGAGAAACTGGGAACCAACACAAGCCAGAATAATGTGGTAGACTCCTCCAGTTCCCCTTATGGAAGTAGGCTGGAATGGGCTGATTGATAGGCTCAAACTTGATGCTGCTGTCAATGGCTTTTTTAAAAAAGCCAGTCCAAGAAAATAAGCAAGAGAAATAAATATAAAAAAATTATAATTGGAAGCCAAAAATGTCCCCTAGAAAATACAATTAGCCAAAAGCCTGGGACAAAGAAAATAAAAGACCTTGCCATACAGTCTATCCTGGGTTCCTTTATGCTCTACCCATATTTGTTTCTTTACATGGTGTTATTTTAATATAGTAACTCTGTTATATTTATGCTAAAGGGAGCAATTCCATGTTACACATGTGGAACTAATTCTTCTTTTGTCTTAAAACTGATTCTCTCATGAAGAACAAATCTGAAAAATACATGTATGGTTTTCTGAACATGTTATTTTTATCTTCTTTTTATGAAAATATTCTGAATGGTTATCTTCTTTTCCCACATTATTCCCCACCTCCCTTAGCTGCATTCATGTTGTAACCATATCCTTATCTCAATGAGTGTATTGTAAGCTCCTTAGGGACAGACACTCTGACTTTATTCTATCTTCAGCACCTAGTATAGAACTAAATGTTAAGTAAATTAAGGGTAAAATATATGTTTGTTGAATAAATACATGAATGAATCATCTAATACATGGAATTTTCCTCAAAAGTAATCTTTTCTTTTTTTTTGCTTTTCGGAGGGGGGAAAGCAGGACATTTGGGGTTAAGTGACTTACCCAAGGTCACATGGCTAGCAAAGTGTTAGGTGTCTGAGGTTGGATTTGAACTCAGGTGCTCCTGCCTCTAGGGCTGGTGCTCTATTTACTGCACCACCTAGCTGCCCCTAAAGTAATTTCTTTTTCAGGAAAATAGCTCTTCCATATACTAAATTATGAATTTACTTTTAAAACATTGATTGTCAATGTTTTTAAAGTAATCGATTTAAGTTCTTTTATCTTATATGAGTGGATTTAGATTTATAATTTCCTATAAGTCAGTATGTACATTTTTGGCTTTACTTATCTTGCTTTTTTTCTTTGATGGAACAGTCAGCACACTAGTCATCCAGGCTCAAACACTGGAATTATTCACTGCAATTCCTGTTCCTCATTGCCTCCATTCAATCAGTTATGTCTCAATTTCAGCTCTATGTCTCCTCCATTCATTACTTTCTATTAAACCTCTTCCTGCACTAGAGATTCTCATTATTTCATATACATAGTAGGTGCTTAATAAGTACATGTCAAATTGAATCTTCAGATTTTATCATAAGAGCCTCCTAACAGGTCTGCCTTCTTCCAGAGACTCCACTCTTCAGTTCATCTTTCTCACTCTCACCAGAATAACCTTCATGATACACAAATCTGATAAGGTCATTTCAGGTTGTTGGCATCTAATTGACAGTTTTGTTTATATTATTTTCTTTCTTATGATCTTCATTCTAGCCATGAAAGATTACTAGGCTTCATTTTTCATCCCACACTTTCTATCTGCCATGCTTAGAACACATTGACTCTATTTTTCCACCCCTCTTGTAGCCTTTTCTTTCTTCACTCACCACCTCAGGTGTCACTATTTCAACTAGTCTTCCCTATTTCCCTGGATATAAATATTCCCCTCCTCACATAACATTTGGTCTAGATCTCTCCTTTGTTCCTATCATGTTCTATCTTATGTTATACTTTCTGTACATACTGAATTTCTCCAACTATATCATAAGTTACATGAAGCAAGAGCTATGTCATGTTTCTTTCTTGTATCCTCAAAGCTGATCACACATACTAGATAATTAATAAATTTTTGTAGTACATGTTTGTTGAACTAGAATTTTTTAAATTAGAAAGCAGCCATTTTGGTATCTTTTGATAGATGGTGTACAAGCAAATAAGAATCTAATCAAGAATAACATGAATAATCAAGTATAATTTATGTCCCAATATTATATTATAATTTAAGAAAACACTGATATGTGTATGTATACATATACACATATGTATGTATATATATATTTTAAATAAAAGAATACAGGGGAAGGGGAGGTGGAGCCAAGAGGGCAGCATAAAAGCAGGAAAACTCCGCAGCTACCACATAGCTGCCTCAAATGCCCCTAAAATATGACTCTAAACAAATTTAGGGCTCCAGAACTCACAAAATTACAGAAAAAGACATCTCCTGCTAAAGGCAGCTTGGCAGGTGAGACAGGAAGGGCTCATTGCAGCTCACTGTGAGCCAAAACCAGCCTGGCCTGAAACCACGGCTTGGCCCCAGGGCTGCCAGGACAAGCCACAGCTGGAACCTTCAAGAGAGTGGATCAGTGGCAGCTGTGGTGATTTCCAGAGTTATCAAGCCATAAGAAATAAGTGAAAGTTTAGTGGAACTCAGCTAAATTTGGGGGAGAGGATCTGGCCAAACTGCTTCCAGGGCAAGGAAGCAGCAGAAGCAGAGGCCCTGCAGAGGCCTCCATGTGGCTGCTTCAGAAGCTCCTGGCCTGCAGATTTCAGAGGGCGGTAAGTGATCATTCAGAGGCTAAGTGCTCTTGCCATAAGCTGCCCAGATCTAGATTGTGTTCTTGGGCGGTGGTCCTAGGGTGCATTTTCAGTGAGCCAAAGCTGGTAGGGGCTGCAGCAGCCTCCTAATAGCTCCAGCAGCTATGAAAACCCCAGAAATTTTGGACAGAGCTTTCCTCTCTGGAAGCAGAGTTCCACAGAGTTAAAAGTCAAGTGACTGACTGGCAATATGGGCAGGCAAAGGAAGCAAAGTAAGAACAGCAATCCAACTTTAAATTCTTCCTTTAGGAACAAAAAGGATCAAAGCATAGAATGGGAGGAAGACAACACAGTCAGAACTCCCACATCAAGCCATAAAGTAGCTTAAGAAGGATTTTGAAAACCAAGTAAGAGAAGTGGAGGAAAAATTAGGAAGAGAAATGAGAATGATGCAAGAAAATCATGAAAAGAGAGTCAACAACCTGACTGAAGAAAATAACATTTTAAAAATAGATTAACTCAAATGGAAAAAGAGGTTCAACAAGCCAATGAGGAGAAAAATGCCTTCAAAAGTCGAATTTTCCAGATGGAAAAAGGACCTCAAAAGCTTTCTGAAGAGAATAACTCCTTCAGAATTAGAGTGAAGCAAATTGAAGCAAATGACTTTATGAGAAATCAAGATACTATTGAACAGATCCAAGGAAATGAAAAAATAGAAGGCAATGTGAAATATCTCCTTGAAAAAAACACTGACCTGGAAAATAGATCCAGGAGAGACAAATTGAAAATTACTGGACTACCTGAAAGCCATGATCAAAAAAAGAACCTAGAAAGCATCCTTCAAGAAATTATCAAGTAAAATTGCCTTGATACTTTAGAACCAGAGGGCAAAATAAAAATGGAAAGACTTCACCAATCACCTCTTGAAAAAGATATCAAAAAGAAAACTCCTAGGAATGTTATTGCCAGCTTCCAGAGTCCCAAGATCAAGGAGCAAATATTACAAGTTGCTGAGAAGAAACAATTTGAATACTGTGGGAACACAATTAGGATAACCTAGGAACTAGCAGCTTCTACATCAAGGGATCAAAGGGCCTGGAATATGATATTCCAGAGATCAAGGGAGCTAGGATTTAAACCAAGAATCATCTGCCCAGAAAAACTGAGTATAATGTTCCAGGGAAAAATATGGTCATTCAATGAGGTGGAGGACTTTCAAACATTCTTGTTGAAAAAAAAAACAGAACTGAAAAGAAAATTTGACACAAGAAGCATGAGAAGGTAAACATGGCAAAGAAATCATAAGGAACTTATGAAAGTTGAACGATTTACATGTCAACATGAAAAAACAATAAGTGTAATCTATGAAACTTTTCTCAGTATAAGTGAAGGGAACACAAATGTACATATATACATATACCTACACATATATCTATCTATATGAGAGGGTATATACACGTATATGAATACATATCTGAGTATGTGTATATATGTATACATAGAGGGCACAGGATCAATTGAATAGGAAGAGAAGATACTCTAAAAGGTGAAATTCTGAGGTGGGAGAGGAATAGAATGAGAACAGACAGGGAGAGACAGAATGGGGTTAATCATCTCATATAGAAGAGGCAAGGGATAACTGTTACGATGTAGGGGAAGAACAGGAAGGCAACAGGGAAAGGGTCAACCTTACTCTCATTGAATTTGGCTTAGGGAAGGAATGACATAAACTGTAAAGTGGGAATCTTGCCACACAGGAGAGTAAGGGGGATGGGGATGAGAGGTGGGATGATGGAGGGGAGGGCAGTGTTAGGTGAGGGTTGCTGGAAACACATGCTTCTGTAAAGGGACAGGAACACAGTAGAGAATAGATCAAGGCGGGGGATAGGAAGGAGGGACATATAATCAGTATCTCACAACATGTCCATTGTGGAGATGTTCTGAGTAACTACACATATACGGATGGAATTGAATTGCTTGTCTTTCCAGTAGGGGTAGGTGATGAGAGAGGAAGAGAAAGAATCTGGAATTTAAAGTTGTATAATCAAATGTTTTATATATATAATTATTAACTACATGCAACAGGGAATTAAGATATACAGGCACTGGGATAGGGTGATCCATCTTGCCCTACTGAAAGTCAGAGGGGTGATGGGGGAGGACAGTGGAGAGAGCAGATTGGGGGAGAGTTTATACAGTAGGTAGGGCTATTTTGGGTTTCTGTGGGGGGGAAGATGGGGAGAAAATTTGTAACTCAAAATTTCATGGAAATGAAAGATGTAAACAAGAATATAAACTAATTACAAACAAAAAATGAAAAAAATAAAGGAATACAGAACTCTTTAATTTACTATGTTAGTCTTGAGAAGATATTACAAAACTTCTCATCCAACTTCCTCATGCAGAAGCAAAAATCTGGAGAGGTTATTCGACTTGCTCATAATTACACAACTACTAATGAGAAAGACAGAATTAGAATCCAGGTCTCTTTAATCCAGTGAAAGATCTTAACAGAAAAATAAAGAAAATAGTACTCAAAAGGACATCCCAGATAGTGTTCTAACAAAATGGTGCATAATTTTATTTTCTGTACTCTCTTTGTCTCAATTTAAAATAATTCAGATGTTGTAATATTTATGGTGTTGCAATAAGTGCATTAACATTTTTGAGTAGGTATGATATTATGTTATGCCATATATTTCAGATAACTGCTCCTGGCAGCTTTATTTCAATGCATACCTCACCTAATGATCTCTAATGACTAACACCACCCCATCTCCTGTTGCTCTTCTTCCTCCCCATAAAACATTTAATTAATTTACATTTTCTAGTAAATTCTTATTCCCTCAGTAAGTCCACTCAAGACTGTAATGCCATGCTCCAACAGACTCCCAAAAGAATGCTACTGTGAACAGCTTTTAAGGTTCAGATTACACAGTATAGTGAACATTCTTTTTATTCCATTACAAATAATGGCAAGTATTCATTACAAATAACAATATAATATTCACAACATTACATCTTATCACAGAAAATCACACTATAGTGTTCATAACAACTTAACATTAGAATGGCCACACAGTTTTCACTACAGTGGCCACAATATTTAGAACAAAGCATTCAATTGATTCACAATACAGCAATCAATACTCAATAATTCAATCAATTCATAATACAATAATCAATCTTCCCCTCATGGGGCAAATAATACATCAACTCAATCAGTCAGTAAAAACAATCATTAGAAAACCACACAAACCCTCCACCTCTCAGTGTCCAGGAAATCTCAGTTTTATCCAAGGAGAGGCCTTTTCTTCATCTTAACTTGGGGTGGTCTCTCAAATTCCCTAGATCCCCTTCTATGGTCCCAGCTCCTACCTGAATCCACCAGTCACCTGGATTCAGAAGCAGACAGCTCCCAGGTCCTTTTCCAGTCCTCCAGGCAGTCCCTGGTACACACTGAAGTTCACAGGATTGGGCACATCTCAGACCCTTCACCACTTCTGTTGCTGGGAACTCAAGGATCAGTCAGGCCAGGAACAAATAAAGGCTTATCCTCGGGTCATGCTTCTTTATCTTCCAGTAGTTTAGCTGGCACTAGGACCGAGGAGAAATGGCCTTCCAGGAGGCTTTCCGTGCAAGCCCTCTCAGCCTTCCAGGTGGTCAGATTTTGGTCTCGGGAAAACTTCAACTTAGTTCTCAGTCAGCTTCCAGATGCTGGGAGAGAAACTCTCTCTCTCTCTCCCAAGAAAACTCCAACTCACTTCTTCAGTCCATTAGCCCAGCTCCCAGATGCTGGGACAATTCTGCTTCCTGCAACAGCAGCCCCCAGGAGGAACATTTCTGATTCTGTCTCTCTGTCTCTAGAACTTATATACACACTGGCCTCCTGTCTCAGCCAACCCCCTTCTTCCACATCATGGAGAGGGGAGTTCACAATCTCTCAACAGGGGACATAGTTCACACCTTCAATACAGAGCTCATACCTTCCATACTTAGCCCTAAGCTACTAAGGACTAAGGATCTGCTAAATTGATTGTTGTTACAAACACCTAACATTTTATGACTCAATTATAAAACAATACTTTTCACGCCCCCCAATTATTACATGAATATATATACCTGCCCCCAAACACACAGAACCCTATCCTATTAAATGAAATTTTCAGAGCAGGACAAGGTTCTATTTTCATTTAAGTAATCCTACATTTACTGGCAAAATCCTAAGACACTAAAAACATTCAATAAATGTTTAATGAATGAATGAAAGAAAGAATGGAATAATGAATGAATGAAAGTTCATAGTTATATAATATTGCTCCAGATAGGACAGTTCAATATTTTTCCCCATTGGATCCATAGCTTTAATTATCTATGATTGTTAATTCATAGCTTTGCATGCTACTACTCCAGAGAACTGGATAGGATAAAGTTTATACAAAAAGTTACCAAATATATTTGAGTTCAGCAGTTACTCAGATGGCAGAAACCACCATTATTTTGAATAATTTTTTGTCCAAAAAGTAGAAAAAATTTGAAGCTTAAAAAAACCATCATGAATTCCACAGGCTTCCTCTAATATATCAGGCAGAGAATAACTCTTATTGGGTAAGACTTTTAACTTTATCATTATTTGTATTTTGGAAGCTAGGTAATTGTCAGTTGTTTACAGCAGTTAAAAAAACACCTCCTTTAATTACGAAAATCATGAAATTTTTGTTTTTCTTTGATGGATACATTATTTTATTTTTATTAAAAGATTACAGAGATTATTGTTATGAAGAAAAATATTTAAGTAATAATGACAAATTATCTATTCTGGGTAAAACTTACAAAATATTTAGGTTATTGTTCAATAAAATAGAAAGAATCTCAATACCTGTGTGTATTCAGAGAAGAATGTGCTCTTTAACATTCAGAACATAACAGGATTCCTTATCTGTAAAATGGGATTAATAATACCTATTTCATGATTCCCATAAAGGGATCTTGGTGAGATAAATTTGATAATGTCTGCAATGCATTTTGAACTTCTTGGAGAATGCCATAAAAATACAATGGAAGTCAAATAAATGTTATCACTGCAGGCTACTGCTTTGGAATGAAAACATATTTGAGTCCACTACAGAAGTGTTAAATAAGAGTGATTTGAGCTGAATACATTCATGAAAAAGAAACGTGCACTGTATAATAGACAGATGAATTGAAAATTCTGTACCCAATCATCATTTTTATCCTCTATCTATGAGAAATCTTGTTAAAAATTGGGCTAATAGAAAGTTTGGTAAAATAATGGAATGTTATTTTTTCATTGTAGACATATAAAACAGAAGGATTAACCATTTAAATGCTAAGGATTTTCCTTTGTTAAGATGGGTTTTTCTTAAGCAAAATTGTAGAATGTATCAGACCCAATACAGAGAATGAGGAATACATTTTTGGATATGACAAATGTGATGATTTGCTTTGCCTGACTATTCTTATTTGTTACAAGGGTTGTGTTGTTGTTCTTGTTGTTGTTTATATGGGGGATGAGGAATAGCAGCAATGAGAGAAAGGGAAAAATTTTTGATCACATTGCAAAAAAATCATTGAAACATTTTGAAATCAAGAGAAGGAAGATTGGGATGAAACATAGATAAGCATGACTGCTTTGAAGGCAACACCTTGATTTATTATGTTCTTTTTAAAAGTTGTACATAATAGAGACCTGTGATTTCATATATTATCTCCTCCCCCTTCTCTCACTTTCTCATTCTTTGTCTCTCTCATTAAGTTCAAAGCAAAAAATTATGTAAAAAGGGCAACACAATGTAATCAGTGGAGGTTAAACCTCCAAATCAGGATGATTTGGGTTTGAGTTCTGCCCTTGAAACATACTAGCTATGTGAACTAAGGAAATTAATTAACCTCTCAGTGCCCAAGACGTTCTTTTAAAAGTATAAATTGAATTATAGTTGGTAGAAAAACTTGTTTCTTTTCAAATGGGATCTCTCGAAATAAATAAAATCACAACTCTGATCCTTGATATTTAAAAAGAAGAGATTACATAGTTTATGAATATATCTCTTTTAGATACTTAAATAATAACAGGAAGCTAGGTAGCACAGTGGATAGTGGATAGAGTACCAGGTGTAGATAAGGAAAACTCATCTTTGTGAGTTCAAATCTGTCCTTAGACATTTAACCACTTGTGTGACCTTGGGTAAGTCACTTAACCATGTTTGCTTCAGTTTCCTCATCTGTAGAATATGCTGGAGAAGAAAATGGCAAACCACTCCAGTATTTTTACCAAGTAAATTCCACTGATTCAGGTATTCTGGAGAGCAATCTGGAACTATGCCCAAAGGGCTATAAATAATCGCATACCCTTTGACCCAGTCATACCACTTCTAGGGTTGTATCCCAAAGAGATCATAGAAGTGGGAGGAAGACCCATATGTACAAAAATATTTATTACAGCTCTTTGTGGTGGCAAAAAATTGGAAATTAAGGGGATGCCAATCAAATGGGGAATGGCTAAACAAGTTGTGCTATATGAGTGTAATGGAACAGTGTTGTGTTTTAAGAAATGAGGAGCAGATGGACTTCATATTTACCTGGAGAGGTTTATATGAACTGATGCTAAGTGGGAAGAGCAGAACCAGGAGAAATTTGTACACAATGAAGACACAATGTATGTGTGATGACCAACTCTGATAAACTGGACTTTTCTCAGCAACGCAAGGTTAAAAGACAACTTTAGAGTCTAAAAGACTCAGGATGGAAGATGTCTAAATTCAGGAAAAGATCTAGAAAGAACAGATTTTAAATACAGACTGAAGCAAACCACATGCTCTCTTTCTTTTCCATGTTTGGTTTTGTTTCCTCTTTCCCACTGTTCATTCCATCGGTTACAACCCTTCTTTACAACCAGATTAATATCTAATGTAAAAGTATTTGCAGATCCTATACTTGATTGCATGCTGCCATGGGGGCAAGGGAGAGAGAGAGGGGAGAAAGTTTGAAACTCAAAGGATTTTGGAGCTGAATATTGTAAATTAAAAGTAAACAAACAAATCAATAAAAATATTTTTAAAAAAAGAATAAAGGAAGAAAAAAGAAAATTCCAAATAGTGTCACAAAGAGTTAGACATGACTGAAAAATGCCTAAATGGAATAATAACAGTAACAATACCTTTGATTTCTATAGCAATACAACTTAAAAGTTCATTTTATATGCGTAACTAATTTGCTTCCAGACTACTAAATCTGCAGAAAAGTTGAATGAGGTTTAAAAGCAATCTCAAAGCCATCAAGATGATAGGCTACAGTGACCCTGGTCATAGGCAATGAGAATGTCCAACTAGCAAGACAGACAACTGTGTGTGGAATATAATAGGGGTCCAGTTACTAGTTCACATATAGTTGTGATAAGTACATGAACCTAAAAATTCTCCTATCCTCAATAAGGACCATATTTTTATCCCATAGGAATCGTAAACTCAACAGGTCCGAAACAACTTATTTTCTCTTTCCCTCTCCTGGACTTTTCTATTACTCTTAAGGTCACCATTATCCTCCAAGTTAGCCAGTTTTGCAACCTGGATGCCATTTTCAAATCATCAGTTATTAAATATTGTCATTTTGTGCTTTCACAATGTGTCTTGCTTATATTCAATTCTCTCCAATCACAGAGTCACATTGCTAGTTCAGACCCTCATTGCCTCTTGTCTGGACAATTACAAGAACTTTCCAACTGGTCCCCTGCTCCAAACCCATCCCCAATCCAAATCATCCTTCACACAACTGCAAAGATTATTTTTCTAAATACCAGGTTTTACCTTGTCATTTCTCTGCTCAGTAAACTCCAACAGTTCCCTATGTACTTCAGGATAAAACATATAGTCATCTATGCGATCTATGTGACATTTAAAGTACATCCTAATCTGCCCCCTTTCTTCATTTTGGGTCTTCTTATACTTGAGTTTTATATAGTCATTCTATAATCCAGGCATACAAGGATATTGTCTGTTCCTTGCATCATGACACCACATTTTATTTCTATGCTTTTTCACTGGCCATCCCCGGTGCTCCCTTATATCTGCCTCTTTGCTTTTCTGACTTCTCTCAAGCCTCAGATCAAATCCTACATAGGACCTTTAATGGAGTTTCCTTCTTTCTACTCCCAACTTTTTTTTTCTTTCTTTTTTCTTTTTTTTTCTTTTTTTTTATTAACTTGTTTGTTCACTTTTAGGTTACAAGATTCTGTTCCATAGTCACTTCAGTTATAGATTTTTCTCCCCTTCCTCCCCATGCCCCCCCCCAACCCCCCCATCGTGGCATACAATCATGTATAGGATCTGCAAACTCCTTCACATTGTACA
>CM053594.1:228940501-228964606 GCA_028646575.1 Pseudocheirus occidentalis | reverse complement strand
TGTTTGTTGATTGGGCAAGTGGTGCTAAATTGGCTTTTCTTGGTAGGGCTTGCTGGCTCCACTCTACTGGGCTTAGATTCCTTATTATTATCTTCTACCTGCCCTCCTCAACCCTGCCCCTGCCTGGGACCGCTTCCCCATTCAAGTTTTTACCTTGATTAGAATACTCCCAACTTTTAATGAGTTCCTTTTGAAATTACCTTCAGTCTTCTCTGTATATATTACACATATATACAGCTTTTTCATGTTTGCTCCTCCATTAAAATATAAGGTACGTGAGGGCAGGAAGCATATTGATTTTCTTGGTGTTCCCAGTACTTAGGATATATTACATATTTGAAAATGCTATAGATGACTATAGAAAATATCTAAATATATACTTTTTGTATTTCAAGATTTTCAGGTGGCATATGACTTATTAGAAATTATGGAAAATTTATTCTCTAAAATATTTTGATCCATAAAAATATAAAAGAAACATCATTGAACTACCCAAAATAAAAATAACATTAATTTGACAAATATTTTCCTGATGAATCAAGGGCAATGTTTCAGATAGGAAATCACAGACTTTTTAATAGGCATCAGATCTCTCCAAAGTTAAATTAACAATCAGCATCAATTCTATTCCCTTTCTTTGACTCTTTCATTTACATAATTTAGATGGATACCAACTTCCTCCCATAATATTTGTCCTCACTTAAATATTCCTAACAAAATGTAGATTAAAATCTGAAAAGTCTATCTTTCTTAAAACTCAAAATGTTGGAAATACTTAGTGTTACTATGGCACAGAATAAAGTGCCAGAAACATCACATCCTGACATTTATGTGTTTAGAAGCTAAAGCAGAACTCCTTAATTATTAACCATATGTATATCTAAAATGTAGTTATTATACATAATATTATTTTATATAACATATATTCTAATTATATATTATATGATTATTAATTATATATTCTATTAACAAATCAATTAAATTATTAAAAGTTAAACTTTCAAATATGTTATGGTAAAAGAAATCTTAAAGAATGAAGGAAACTGAACAAGAACCAGTAAATCTTTAAGAAAACTGTGTATTATATCATTAACCTAATCCCCCTCTATAAATGACAGACCTGGCACACGAAGAGAAAGCAAAATATTTGATCTATATTAAATCGATAAAAGCTTTTAAATTACATTTCATTTACATATATCATTTAATCTCTATGAGCTTTAATTGTTTCATCTATAAAATGGGAATAAGGCTACATTGCCTACTGAAGGCAGAGATCTGGATCAGGTAAACATATCAGTTTCTTTTTCAGCCTTAAAATCTATGGTGACAAATCTATAATCTTATTAGACTAACCCTAATAAAATATTTTAAATGATATATTGGATAGAAACCTGATTGGATAAAGTCTCTGAAACCCAAGAATTTTTATCAACACACTTATGCTAATCAAAGAAACCATATAAATGTGGACAGTTGGGTCTGCAACTTAAAATGACATTGATTGATAGGAATCAGTGATTTGGGAATGTTGGTAGTCAGGGAACAGCAACAGTAAAGTGATACATATGGTCTAAAAAGTCCAGAAACAGGAGTAATCACTGGCAGACACAAAGAGGTGAATTTAGGATGAAAGTCAGAAAAATTTTCTGAATTATTAGAGCTTGTCTTAAAATAAAATGGGTTCCCTAAAAAAGTGGTGAGTTTCCCTTAATGAAGCTCTTTAAGGAGGAGCTGGAAATCTACTATTTATATGCTAGTAGAGATTTTACTTATTTATATTTTTGAAGATATTATTTGGACTAGATAGCACTAGAGTCCCATTCAACTCTCAAATTCTTTGTGATTTTATGAAATAACATGGATTGGGATCATAAGACTAGGGTACATAGTGCAGATTTTAACTAACTACACACACATATAATGGGGGGCAAGGCATTCATTTTCTGGTATCAGCTTTCTTATCTGATAAAGAAATGGTTTGGACTATGTAACATATCAGATACCTTGTACTCTTAATTTTGTGATACTAAAACAATATATTGTGGGCCAGTCCTAAACTAGGACAGCCTAGTTGCTTGGGCCTGAGATTAAAATGCAATAAAGTATTCATGGATGACAAAATGCTATTCAAACCACCTTTACTGATAGGAGATTAAAACAGTCAATTTTAAATAAAATTAAAAAGAAGAAAAAACCAAGAAAATTACTCTCCACCTGCTCCAAAGTCACTATAGCCATCAATCACTTAGATCAAGAAATCACTCCAACAGGGCAGAAAGAACTCAGATGAAACTTCTGATACCAATTCTTACTTAGCTAGTTTTTTAAAAAATATTTTAGATGGCAAAAACAGTCCATGCCCCAGCTCCCCACTCTACCCCCACCCAAATCTCCTTAGATAACCAGTCCAGAACATACTGCTGGATTCCAAGGGTAAAGAAACTTCCTCCTGTCCTTAGTGATGCAGAGGGACTGGTTATCTGTTCATAGTAGGGACCTAATGTGTCATCTTCTTCATTCATCCTCATGGGTGTCTTCTGGGGACCATTCAGTTTATCATTGTTTTTGTTAAACTCTACTTCAGATAAGGTCCAACAAAAGCAGGGAACAAAGAAAGAACCTTCTTATTTCTGGAAGCTATGCCTCTCTTAACATAACCCTGGATCACAATTCTTTTTTACTGCCAAATCTCAACGCTGACTCATCATGCACTTACAATTCACTAAAATCGAACAATCTTTCAAAAACCTGCTTCTGTCTTGCCATGTCTCCCCATCTTATACCGTTGATGTTGATGTTTTGTAAGATGTTACACATATCCTAACTGAATTTCATCTTGTTATATTGAGACCAGTACTTTAGGATGTTAAAATCCCATTAGATTCTGACTCAATAATCCAGTGTACAAAAAGTTCTCATTGGCATTCAAAACCTTCCTAATCTGGCCACCTGCTACCTTTTCAGTCTTCTTATACCTCACTCCCAGACATACCCTGATCCAGTGACACTGGTTTCCTGGCTAATCCATGATAGACACTTCATCTCTTTGCTCTGGGCATTCTGGGCATTCTCTTTGACTGTCCCTCATAACAGGAACACTCTCCATCATATACTCTGAATACTGATGTATTTGGCTTCCATTAAGTATCAACTTAAATCCCACCTTTAAAGGGAACCCTTTACTGACCCTTCTCAATTCTATTAATTCCCTTTGTTGTTTCCTATTTATTCTGTATTTAACTTGCTTGCTATACATTTCTTTACATGCTGTTTCCCTCATTAGATTGCAAGCTCCTTAAGGGTAGGGGCCATCTTTTATCTTTTTTTTTGTATCCCCAGAGCTTAGCACTGTGCCCTGGCACAGAGCAAGCAATGAATAATGTTTATTGATTGACTGTAGCTGTTCTCCTCAGCATTATGTCAGATGCAATTGGATGGACATGTTGTCTATGTCTATTTATTCAAATCAATGATAAAAGTGTTAAAACAGCATAGGGACAAACACAGATTTCTGGGCTCCTGTACTGTTGACCTCCAAACATATGGCACTGGATAATTAACAACTACTCTCTCAGCCTGATCATCGATCTAATTCTGATCCTGTCTTTCTACACTATTATCTGGTTTATATAATCTCCATCTCTATAGGAATGCTTACTCAAAAACTATGGTAAAATGAATAAGCAATAGATAGAGCATTTCTCTTACATACTAGTTTTATAATCCTGCCTGATCTTTTCTTGATGACGTCATACAAGATCTTTCTAATTGCTACTTTCCCTTCTATAGAGATTGCCTTTTTAATATATTGTGTAATTTCCCAGGAATCTAATTTTAGCTCACAGGCCTATAGTTAGTTTACAGACTCAGTTTTCTTCCCCCTTGGGGGGAGAAGAACATGTGATTTTCCTTTTTCCCATCAAATTTCTAGCCTTGGAGAAGCAGGGGGAAAGGCATATTGCAGTTGCACATTTTCTCATTCAGGTGTCAAGTGATGTGGCATAAGAAGGAATTAGTAAAATCAATAATATGCTTCTTAAAGAGGAAGGAGTCACATAACTGATCCTCCTAGAAAAGAAAATTGGGGCTTCTTGGGCAATGTTGTCTTCCTGGAGAGTTCAAGCCTTAATACTTTATATTAGTACTTAATACAAAGACTCCTCAAACTGATCAGCTTCCCCTAATCTACATAATACAGTTTGAAGAAATATTTATATTTCAATATTTTGGTTACATATATAGGTAATAATTTATAGACAGGAAAGTCACTGATCACTTGATCAGCTGATTCTGAAAGAAAGATTCTTTCTCTCCTTGCCTGAAATACTTAAAAAGGATACATTTTTATTTGTACAGGATAAATTATATATAGCCCTAACTATATAATACATGATTTCTCAGAGTCCTTTACAGTCTTCCAATTTAATGATTTTATCCTTAAGGTATAGGAGAGTTTCTGAGATGCCAGTTATTTCAAACTTGTATAGATGAACACACTTTGGAGGACATGTTCACTCAGGGAGTGAAGAAATGATATTCATATATCACCATTATATTTGGAGGAAAAAACTGTCTCTTAAAAATGAGATACAATACAAATTAAATATGTATACTTTGAACCAGGGCTTGAAATCCTACTTTGTTATCATATCAATCTAATTGATAATAAAGGAATATCATGATGCCTTTCTACAGTAACTCTACTGTAAACTCTATTTTTAGATGCTTTCCACTGAATAATCATGATTTAGAAACCCCTACAGGCACCTGCTCTTTTCAAGAAGTTGCACAATAGACTATGTTGTCCAAAATTATTATCTATAACCACCATTTTACCTGAGGCTGTCAGTCTGTGCTCACTCAATGTTTAGAGATAGCATCTAATTTGCACCTGAAGGCAGATTTAGGTGAGTAACATTTCCTGACATTAACCAGGGAGAAAGTAAGAGTGAAACTAAGTTATGTGGTAGGAAGAACACCACTTTATTCTTGCTTTCTTATTCTAAAAAAAAAAAGAGATTGCCTTTTGTAATTAGGCATATTTGATATTATTATAAAAAAGGTTCTTTACTGAATGTTCCAGTAGATAGTTATTGTATAGACATTATTTCAATGTACCTTTTTATTTTGCTGCTTTTCTTCCCAATTTTCAGTAGTAATATTGATGTGCATGGGTGCAAGGGTTTAATAGTAGAAGTGATGCCTTTTTATTATCTCTACAAAAAGACAGGCATATTTCACATTACAGGACTCCTAAAGGAAGAGTTGCTTGTTGTTATTTTGAACATAAAGCAGACAAGTGAATAGTGTAATTTGTTTCTAAGTGATGGCTGCCTTAAGTATTACAATGGACCCATAACACATAGAGTAAAACACACTCACAAGACATTATCGTAATTCTTATAAATTGCAGTAACTGCAATCTAGCAGACTGAGAAATTACTGTCCTTATCACCCTAAATACTGCTACTACATTTATATCACACCATCTCAGAGATGGAAGCGACCTCAGGGGCTCTCTAGGCCAAACTGTTCATCAACCAGACTCCCCTCTACATCACACCTAACAAGGTATAACTCTGTCTTTTTTGGAAGATCTCCAATGAGAAGAGCTCAGTATCTCCTGAGGTTGTTCATTCAACTTTGTGTTGATTTAACTGTGAGGGAGTTTTTTTTTTTCCTTAGATAAAGCATAATACACTCATTTGCAATTTTCACCCATTACTCCATTATATACTTTGTGGTTGAAAATTAGAAAATGCTTTTTGGAGAACTGAAATATCTCATTTTATCTTTTACTATAACCCTATGGCATATATTGTCAAAATAATCCCCGTATTTGTAGATGAGGTATACTGTGACACAGAGTAGTGAAGTAACTTGCTTAAGATAACATAGCTATTCAGTAGAGAAACAAAGACTGGAAACTGACTCTGATCATCATCATAATAATACTCTTTCTACTATACTAGTCTGTCTATATAATTGTGGGTTTTTCTTGATCCCATTTCAGTGGAATGGATCTTGACTGTAATTGTTATTTTAATAGGCCTGATAATCACTATCTGATATTTCCATGTAGTTTCTCTAATGACCTCTCAAGGGCTATCAGTAGGTATGGGTTAGGATTTCATGTGTGTGTGTATGTGTATGTGTGTGTGTGTGTGTGTGTGTGTGTGTGTGTGTGGTACCATACCTAATTATCATATGTTACTAAAAGTATAAATGGTCTATCATTGTATATCAACACTTATAAGAAGTCAATAAATATACACATTTAGTTTTATAAGTACCTGAAATGACATTCAATAAGCACTGAATCTTCATGGATTAATTCAGTCAGTCCTTTATACCGACAATGCTCAGTGGAACTCATTGACATTACACATTCACCACATTGGATTCCTTAGCTTTGTGACATCTGACTCAGTCTACCCTTCCAATGAAATCTTCTATTGCTACATTACCCAGTTTCTAGCCTCCCTACCGTGCCTCATATTTACTCACCTCCAGCTTTCCTCCTATCATTCTACATACATGGAACATATAAAGAGACAGATTTTGGCTCTATTCTAATGCCAAGGCACCAGAACAGGAACAAACTGGAGGTCAACTGATTAAGCCAACTTGAATACAAGTTGCTTAGATACCTTCTGAAGTCCTGTTTATTTTTGGGAATCTATGAGTCCTTGATTCTAATTTGATTGAAGTATAGGTAGGAGGGGGAATTAAAGAAATGAGCTACAGGCTATCCACAGGGAAGACACGGCACATATAAGACAGAATGTGGATATAAAATACGCTCTGACATGTGCCCAGGTTTCTATGACTAAGAAAAATATGATCATCATAAAATTAGGGGGTGTTCTACCACCACTTCAGAGTCATAAATGAAACAATGTTAGTTGATGACTTTGCAAAGGTGGAGAATTAAATAAAGATTTTTTATTATAAGTGATGTTCATTGAGATCATGTAGAGAATAGGAAGTCAATCGACAAACATTATTAAGTACTTACTAAGTCTGAGGTATTGTTAATCAGGGATGTCCACTTCTAGTTGCCCTTACATCCAGACTGGCTACATTATCTCAGGCAATTCCTGCCCTGCTTCCATCGACTTCTTCCAAAGTAGTCTCCAAACTGGAACTCTAGTCCAAAGGCCATCCTCGTCTTGTCTGATGACAGACTACTTTATCTAGCTGGTACCAGACCAAGGCAAACTTTTTCACCTCGGACACCTTCCACTTTGTCTCTATATCCTTGCAAAACTCTGTCATTTCTGGCTTTGGAGAAATGTAGTTAAAACAACATTGCTTGTAGAAATGGCACATCAATGAATCGCCTATTGTTTTACTCATTATTGCTATGATTTTCCAGATCAGAATGCCTAATCATCACTCTCTTCTAAGTGCTATCTTTCCTTATTAGAATGTAAAAGCTCACTGAGAGGAAAGACTGCTGCTTCACTTTAATATGGTTTTTTTTTTTTTTTGCTTTTTGGAGAGCAATTAGGGTTAAATGACTTGCCCAAAGTCACACGGCTAGTTTTTGTGTCAAGTGTCTGAGGTTGGATTTGAACTCATGTCCTCCTGACTCCAAGGTTGGTGATCTATTCACTGCGCCACCTAGCTGCCCCACTTTAATCTGTATCCTAATAATATCTGGCACAAAGCACTTTTCCCCCCATTTGTTCTGTAAGGAAATAAGTAGACAAAAACGAACAAGGTTTTGTTCTCCAAAAATTGATCAGATAATGGAGGAAAACTTGGCCCTCTCTCCAATAATATATGTTAGCAAATTAAAAGACAATTAAGCTAAGGGCAAGGGAAAGTGGTTCACAGGTAGTAGTTTTACATTTAATCAGAGCCTTTTCCAGAAGAAGAATAAGTCTAGAAGTTAAAGGTATCATTAGAAGGTTAATAGAGAATCAACTACTTTATATTAAAGTAACTGGAAATTGATAACAAAAAGAAACAATGGTAGGAAGGCAAGACCATCTAAAAATGTTTAAGAATTGTTTTCTTAAGTCTTATTTCAATCAGTATCTCATTACTATAACCTTTCTATGTAACATTAATATGCAGAAACACAAATATTAATTATTACCTATATAACCTCATGCAAGACACTTTATTTCTCATACCTTCTGTTTTCTCATGTGTAAAATTTGTGAGTAGGATTAGATGTCTCTAAGGTATCTGTCAGTGCTTATATTCTGTGAGCTTGTTAGTGCTTACTATTTCAAACTAGGGACATGAATTTCCTGGGGTACTATCTGGGGCTTGCCTATTAAATAAGAAGTGAACCAAAAAATAGTGTTCTTTCTCCTCTTGTCTCTGCCATGTCCTTTATCTTACTTGTTTTTAATTTCTCTTTTCATTCTTTTTTTCTGCCTTTCACATGGAAAGGCTTCTCACCATCTCTCACAACAGAATGACTTCCTATAGGATCCACATCAGGATTCATATCCTCCTAAGAGACATTCTTGATGAGTTCTTGCAGCGACAAGTACACCGGCACACCCAGAATGGCTTCCAGCATAGGTTCTTAGATGTGTTTACTAGGAGAGACAGTTGTTTAAGGGGTAAACAAGTGCTATGTGGAGTGTGGAGTCAGATAAATATTATTTTAAAAGTCAGTTGTCTCAAGTCTATGCAGTTTTCCAATGAAACAGTAACATGAATACGCTCCCAGATGTGTATTTTCATTAGCCATGTCCTATGTCTAGAATGCTCTTTCTCCTCATATCTGAATCCTAGCCTCCCTGTTCTCCTTCAGATTGCAGGTAAAATCCCACCGCCTATAGGAATTGTCTCAAATCCTCTTAATTCTCATGACTTCTTGCTGATTGTTTGTAATTTATACTGGTGTGTGTATCTTATTTGTACATAGTCATTTGCATGTTGTCTCTCCCATTAAACTCTGAGCTCATTAAGAGCAGTGGTTGTCTTTTGCCCCTTTTTGCATCCCCAGAGCTTAGCACAGTGCCTATAATACTTCTTAACTTTCCCTGGAACATGCTAACTGACTGATTTTCCTACTGCCTAATAAGCACTATTTCACAGCAATGTAAATTGGAACTTCAAGTCCTTGTCAATCAGGACAAAACTTTCAAACAAAGATTTCCTTTGCATAATTTTCTCTGTAATTGTTAAACTCTTATGATGAAGTATAGACTTCATGATCAATGACAACTATTTCTAGGAACTATTTTATGTACCGTTTGTCATTGCCAATGTATATTCTGAATTGTTAAGTACATAAATTGTAGCTTACCTTCAGTCTTTCACAGGTCAGTTAACAATGGCATAATGTGGGAATGATGAAAGACATTGCAAATGTATATTCATAGAATAATCAAGCTAGTGTATTGGCATATGCATAAAAAGAACATTTCTGTCTAGACTACATCTCAGACCACTTAATTCATTTTAGGTTAAAGGACATTTTATTCCTGTGACCTCATTGACAAAAATATATTGTGATTTGTTTAATATTTCTTTAGTTTGTGTCCAGGCTTACATAGTAAGCTTGAAAATGCCATAAAATCCATCTTGTGAAGATTTTCAATATAATAAATCAAATATTTATGTTAAAATCTAAAATTCAAATTCAATAAAATTAGTAGTCATATTTTAATTATTTAATTCCCAATTACCATGAAATAGAAATACAAATAACCTGGAAGGGTTGGATTTATTCTAATAGATTTTTTTATCATTGAAATGGTACACACTTCATTAGAGGTGAGATTTGATCCATGACCTGACTACATGTCTAGCACAGTCTAATACAGCTAGTATTTACTAACCACCTACTCTGTGCCAGGCACTGTGAAAGGCACTGGAAATATAAAGAAAGGCAAAAGATAGCTCCTGCCCTCGAGGGGCTTATTGTCTAATAGATGTCATCCCTTGTACTAACATTTATTCTCAAAGTAAATTTAATAATAAGCAACAATAGCACATACTTAGGTAGGACAAGTGATCCACACACATCCACACACATAATAAAATCACACATGGTAGAAGCATTCTAGGAAAGCTCTTCTGCCAAAGCTTATCTCCTTACCCATCTATCCCACTGTTTCTAATTCCACCATTATATTTCAGTCCAAGACGCATATTTCTTTCGTATCCATATGTCCAAGTACCCTTCTGTTAAACACCAGTCTGGTCAAGAAAGAAGTGGCATTTCTCAAGATGTATCAAGAAAGGATCATCACAGTGGTCATGGTATTTAGACTAGAAGCCTCTTCTAGAGGCAATATGAATATAGGAAGGCTGAGAACCTTCTGTGTTAAGATGCATTTTTTGTCACAACGCAGGCAATAAACTTTCTGAAAGTTAAGGCATGTCTTATCTACACCTCCTATTTCCCATAGAACCTAACACAATACTCTAGGCTAAAGATACTTAGATCTTGAAACCATTTCTCATTTAACATGATTTCTGACCTCTACACTATTCTGATTGTACTCCTTTGCATATATGTAAAAGATTGTCAATGTCTTTTTTTATATTATGACAGCAAGAACTGATTTATACTTTCGTTCACTCTGAAAAGGACAAAGTATGGTGAAATTATTATCTCTAATGTAATGGACACAATATTTTAATGAATGCTGCTTTTTATATCACAGTCATGTCACATTATCAACATATTGAGAATATAACCAACTAAAACTCTTATGTTTTATATGTACAACTCTTAAATAAATATTTATTTTAGTTGATTTATTAAAATCTAAGTATTGGACTTTGCATTTATGCTTCTGAAACTTTACCCTTTTGGATTTGGTCTACTGTTTCAGCCTCCTGAAATCCTTTAAGTTATAGGTGTAATTATCCAATACATTATCTATATGAGCTTTATATCATTCAAAATTTACTATTAATTCCTGTTATATTTTACACAAAGCATTGATAAAAATCCTAAAACAAGATAGGGCCAATAAGTAATCCTTTTAGTATGCTGTTGTAGAAAGGTCTGACATCAATCTATTAATCAATGCTTTGGGGATAAATGACCCTTCATCCCTTGATTGGTTAACCTTAAACACCTTGTCCTGAAAGCATACTGTTTCTGACATGTTCATTTCCTTAATCTGAACATATTCTTCTCCTCACCCTTTTTATTTCAAGCATTTTTATAAGCTAAGGCTCAATCTGAACTTTCACCAATGTAACATAATTCTTCATACTATTTTCCTCTTCATTATGTGTGCCTTCTTTCATATTTGTATATAGTTTTTGAAATCTGAGTGTATCAGATTCACTGGAGAGCTACATCTGTTTCTGTAGGTGCTTCTTGCTTTTCTTTCTCATTAATATCATTTGGACTTATCATTTAGGGCTTCACTGTTGAAAATCTCCAATGTCTTTTAGGCTACTTCCTTTTTGAGAGTCTTGGGTCATTGACTCATATCTACAATTCCCCATAATTTTGCAGATCTGAGTCACTAAATTCTAGAATCCAAATATGAATGTTCCCAGAATACTCCTCATTGATTATTAAATGTTCTTAAATGACAAGATTATATTCTCTCATTGTGAAAATAATTTCTGCATCACCAGCTATATTTCCTTTGTCTGAATTAAGTTCCTTGTTGTTTCGCATATTTTCTGAAGGATATTTTTAACAAATTTAAGAATATATCACATTCTCTAATTTTAGAGCGAAGACACTTCTAGATGATATCTATATATTAAAAATTCAACATCAAAATTATAACTTTGTTGTTGTGAAAGTTTTGTAGTCTATAAGTAATTAATCAACGTCTTCCATTTAGCCTATATGCCACCATATTTATTTTTCCCTCGTCTTGTTTTTTTCAAATGTATCCACCATGCTTCCACCATCAAATGTGTGGATTACCACACATGTATCTCTAGTTCATAATGTATAATTTTCTTTCAATTTCCATTCTATTTCCTACAAATGTATCAACAGAAGGAGAAAATATATACAAAGGATCTTATAATAAATTTGAGGAATCTTTCAAATACTTGGTTCAATTTGTCAGTTCCTTTTGTTTCTTTCCGTGAAACGGAGAAGGGAGAGGAAAAGTGGGCAATGTAGTAAATGAAGCTAAAAAAAGCTAGAATTTAATGAGAAAGAGAGACATACTGAAACGGAGGTTATTTAACAAATGTTGGAATGACTTATGTTATAGAGGTTATTTGTATTCAGGAAAAGGTTAGATGAGATTATTTCTCCCAATTCTGAATCTTATAGGATTTCATATAAGTATAGCATAAGTAATAACAAGTTAATTCTGTATTCAGTATAAATATATCTGACATATGATCAGCCCAAAATCACATCCTAAATTTGAGAGAAATCTTCAGAATATCTGAAGGGATTAGCTTGAGAGTAAAATAAGTCAAGAAGTGCTCAAGCAGCAACTTAACTACTTATGCTTGACTCAGAACATTAAAAATAAGTCAAAGGAAGAATACTTAAAGATTGAGGTGGATGATCACTTTGATTCTAAAAGATTTGACTTTAAACTTGGATTTCTCATAGGGATCTTACCTTTAGATTTGTTTTTACTTCAATTATACGAGACATTCTGTAAGTCATAAAGCACAGATATAGCCAGTGATTGGTTATATAAGTAAGATGTATAGTTTGAAAAGACGACCACTTATTTTGTTTGAAAAGGTACTCAGTCTGGTCTGAAGTAGTAAAGGGATATATTTTAATTTAAGGAATAATATCTTCGAGGCATATTCAAGGAAGAATGCAATTAATATATGTGCTCTGAAAACTGACCCAAGAACACCACCAAACTCAATCCAAGAGAACAGGTGAAAGAGAAATACCACCTTCTCAAAGCTACAATTTAGCTAGGCTTTTCACTAATCTAAGTGAGCTGGCATTAATATATCTTTGCTGAATCCTTGCGATTAGGCTAGCATCCTGAAAAATATAGTTTGGACCTTAATCCTTGGACCATTTCTAAATGACTACTGACTCAATAAAGATATATGTGAGGAAAATGACCTTAAAAGAATGATCTATGATTCATAGGGATGTGCCTTTTCATTTACTTAATTTTGCTTTTTGTCATAAAATTAATTTTGCACAAAACAAATTTCCTATTTCCCCAAATTTAGAACAAGTCAAACTCTGAGTGAAGTTAACCTTCAAAAATTACTACTCAAGATATTAAAGTAACAAAATTTGGAAAAAAACATTAGATGGTGATATCCTATCTTTTAACATTGGTACAAAACTTTAAAACCAATAATTTATTTATAAATTAAGAACTGAGTCAAGAGGGGTGGTATATGCTTGTAATTCCAACTATGCTTATGTTGGAGGCCAGCATGTCTCTTGAGCTCAGAAGTTCTGAGTTGTAGTGGGCTAAATCATTCAGGTGTCTGCACTCAGTTTGGCATTAGTATGGTAAGCCCCTGGGAGTGACAAGACTGCCAGGGTGCCTAAACAGGAATACATCTGCCCAGGCCAGAGGAGGTCAACACTCCATTATGAATCAGTAGTAATATCAGGTCTATGAGTAGCCACTGAAGTTTCAGTTTGGGTGAGATAGGGAAAGAGACCTAGGCTTAAAAATTTAGAAATGAGTACCACTTTAAAGTGAAAAAAAATGATAAACATTTGCCTCAAATAGTAATTTCAATTTGGAAAGTGAATCAGACAATAAACAGAATGACAGAAAATCATATATTAAGAAAAAAAAGCAGATGGAAAGTTGGAGTGAACAGAGGGAAAAAAAAGTGAACACATAGAAACCTCAGTGTCTTTTAGAAAGCAATATATATATTTCTTATGGAGATGGGAGATAATATTCACCCCAGACCAAATTCTCCCTCTCTGCTATTTTATCAATGCTCCTTTTATCTCTCCTCAAAACATCTTGGTCCCTGCTCCAGATTTTCTTTTATTTTATATGCCATTCAATGGATCTGAAATCTCAGCCATATGGGCACGTTCTCCCATGGTGCAAAACACAATAAATCCATAGCTATTATTTCATGTTGTTGTTCATTTTCTCCCATAAATGCCCCACAAAGCATCCACCCAGTTTTCTGAACCCAACCAATATCTCCAGACTCATTTAACATTACTCTTCTGTCCCCCCTTTATACATTCTGCAACCCTGTCAAACTGGCCTTTTCCCCTACTTCTTACAGATATCTTTTTAATTCTACCTGATAGGTTGACTCTCTTCCTTTCAAGAAAAAAAGGTCAGGTGTCATCTCCTTTATGAAACTTTTTCTGATCCTCCCAAATGAAAGTACCCTCCTTGGGGCATAGGGTGCATTTAGGGAGGACTGGTATGTGATGTGATAGCTGTCAAGACCTTTTCAGGAATTCTTTCTACCTTTGGTGTCCATCTGTTCCATCCAACTCTCACCTGTGACTCCAAGAAGCTCTAGCATGTGCAATGACCACACCCAGGGGTAACACTTTAGAGCAGTGGTTCTCAACCTTCCTAATGCTGTGACTCTTTAATACAGTTCCTCATGTTGTGGTGACCCCCACCAATAAAATTATTTTTCTTGCTACTTCATAACTGTAATTTTGCTGTTATGAATCTATCTGATATGCAGGATGCATTTTCATTGTTACAAATTGAATATAACCCTCAGGTTGAGAACTGCTGCTTCAGAGAGATGGGCAAAAACCAGGATAAGGGTAATCAAGGGGTCTCAAACCCATTGGTGAGTTAGGGCAGTGTCTACCCCAAGCATGTGAAGACTTCCCCTAGTGAAAAGGGTAGATCAGAACAATGTGTTCCAATGGCCATGAAGGCAGCTGAAACAGGCACTCTACAGCATTTAGAGCGTGGTTAGACAGACATTAAAGACAACAAGGTCATCCACTGCATCTTGAGCCATCACCAGTTGTCTTGATTCCATACTGCCACTGAAATGTGTGAATCTAGAGGAGAGAGTGAGGCTGAAAATCTTGTTCAACTTTGCCTCTCTTAAATCTAATTTACACATGAATCAAAAGACATCACTCATGCCCTCCTTCACAAAGATACACTGCATTTAAACAATTTGAATATGTTTTTATTTAGTCACTTTATATTTATGGTGTATATATTTATTTGTGTACTTATTATCTCTTCCATTTGACTATTAGCTCTTTAAAAATAGGAATTGTTTTATTTTTCGTGCTTCTATCTGCAACACACAGCAAGTGTCTGGTACATAGTAGGTTCTGAATAAATACTTGCTGATAGACTGATTGAACTGCAGGTATAGATCATGCTGGAAAATCCCAATGTTAGAAAGGGCCATTATTTTAGAAAGAATCTTAGGGTCACTAAAAGCACTGAACAATTTCCCAAAAGCAGGCTAGACCACTCTTGATCTCTTTAATTCTCAATCCATTTAATTGTTCTTCTACAAAGTCTGTTCAAAATATGTGTATTGATAGATTAGCTTTTTGGGCCATCCATTCAATTTCATTTTGTAGCTTGGAGGAGATCCATTTATTTATTTATTTTTTCTTGTCTGGATAGTTATTCTGAAAGCTTCTGAGTCATTCTGAATTTCATTTATGAGGTTATACAGTGTCTGCTTGATGTATAAGTGTGTATAATATAAATATGTGTCTTTAATTTATACTTGATATTTCAAGTATGCTTTATGCATAACATCCTGCTAACACCAAAGACAATTATTATTTTTATAGAGACTCTTTGTTCCAGTTAGACTCTGAATTGGATACCCTTAATAATATTGGTGAACACTTTCTCGAAACATAAAATTCCTTATTTATTTTTTCTGCTTACTGATATTGACAACAAAAGGATCATTAAAATTATTTTTATAGCTTTAAGGAATATTATATTTCAATATGTGCATAGAAAATATCTCATATGAGAGAAGCCTTTAAGAAGACGTTTTCTTCTACTAAATCAAATTCTATTTAGAGTTTAGAAAAAAACAAACACAGTGGGATCTTCTATTCACTTCCTTTTTTGGTCATTATGTGATTGTAAAGATCCCAGCTATAGAATATCACTTTCAGAAATTTGGATGCCTTGGGCTATATTCAAAAAGTCTTTTTTTTTTACCTTTGGAAACTAGACATATCAGTAGTAAGTGATATTTCCTCAATAATATTTTTTGCCAATAATCAGGCCCATAATTTGTTCCAAGTGTTTCCATGAGATGTCCTGAGAATAAATCTCTTGATATTCTTGGAACTTGGGGTGCCTAGGTGGCGCAGTCAGTAGAGTACTGGCCCTGGAGTCAGGGAGACCTGAGTTCAAATCCAGCCTCAGACACTTGACACACTTACTAGCCGTGTGACTTTGGGCAGGTCACTTAACCCCAATTGCCCTCCAAAAAGCCAAAAAAAAAGAGATCTTCTTGGAACTTTGTTGTAGTCAACAGAGATGAATATACCTTACCCATCCCAACTAATTTTATAATATTTTGGGTTTTTAAATGTCATTTTATTTTTTTCATGTATAGTAGATCATGAGGGACTATGCTATGAAGTCCAAATATGTCAGATTTACAGTAATCAAAGGAGGAAACTAAAAAAAATATACATTTCTTTCAAGTTTTTATTCCTTTGTTTTATTCCTTCTAGTTGTATCCATAAATTCCAGATAGATCATCTAACACAATAGGTTTCCTTGCCAAAGTTCCCACAACTTGCTTTTCATTCCCCAACTTCACCATGTTTAACGAAGCAATATTGCTCAGAATCTTCCTCCATTCTTCTCCATAATATTTTGCAGATGAGTTTTCCTAACAAAGCACCATTGCCTTTGGCTGCCCAATTTTTTGTGCTTATTTTCAAAAGTCTTCCCTAATCTTACCCCATCAACATTACCTTTTACAGTTTTTATAAGAAAATTGAAGATTCTTATCAGTCATTAAGATCTGTTGTCTATAATGTAACAAATACAACTATTTTTGAAAGGTCTGGATGCTGGATTTTGTATGGAGAAAATATCTTTGGTATTTACTGACTCAAATATTGACATTTCATTTCATTTTTGTTGTCCTAATTTGATTTACCTTAGAAGCTTTATTAAGATTCCTTTATGTATACCATAACCACTTCCAAATATGGTCCTATATGTCCCCTCTCCAATGAGACTTTCCTTGTAACAGTGATAAAATTTATCAAAAGTGCAGCAAAAATGCTTGCTTCTCATAGCAAATGCAACATTCCACCTTATGCTTCACTCCTCTCTTTTTAACAAAAGAAGGATGGTATATTTTCTCATCTCTTCTCTTGAACTATTTTATTTGATTTTTATTATAAACTTTCATCTAACTGTTCTTTCTCTGTAAAACCTTGCAGTCATTATGTATATTTGACTTTTTCAGAATACGTCATTCTCAGTCTCTTTAATCTGATCCTTTCAAACTTTTTTTCCTTCTTACTACAATCTCCAGGTGTCCTTTAAAAAATCATCACTTATGTTACCTTATTTCTAAACTCTAGTCCCACATCACCAAATTTAACTCAGATATTTCAAAGTGGATATCTTAAATATCTCTCAGACTCATTTCCCAAATGGAGCTCTCTTTCTCCTCACAACCTATCCCTCTACCAAATATTTTTTTCTGGCAAGGAACCACTATTCTTCTAGAATCCCAAGTGACTAACCTTGGAATTATTATCATCTTTTCACTATCTTTTATTCCATCTATCCATTTAGTTGTCATCCCTTGTCTTTTCTACCTCTACTATATCTGTAGCATCTGATCTTTTTTATTTTCTCACACAACTACAACCTTAGATCTAGATTTTGCTACCTGTACCTTAGACTTATGGATGACTCTGCCTCAAATCTCTTCTCACTTAATACCATTCTCCACATAACTGTCAAAGCAGTTTTCTTTAAGTTCAGATCAGAACATTTCACTCTTCTATTTTAATGGCTCTCAATTGCTTCTAGGACAGAATATTACCTCCTCTGTATCTCTTTTTTAAAGCTTTTCACTTTCTGCTCCCAACCTATTTTACAGCTTAAGTTTACATTATTTTCTATCTCCACACCCTGTGATATAGCCAAATTTTTTGTTTGCTGTTTCTCATATGTAGCAACCTATTTTTCTGTCCATGTCTACAATGGACTCCCTTGGGACTTTTACCTCATACAATTTATTTCCTTCACTACATAGCTAAGTATCACCTTCCATGCAAAGGCTTTCCTAATTCCACAGTTACCTTCACTCCCTAACTATAGTTTATTTAACCATTTTTTCATTTATTATGCATATATTAATCTAAGTCTTTTATCTCCCCCAATAAAATTTGAATGCCTCAAGATTAGAGATTACTCCTTTGTTATATTTCTAGAACCAACTCCTGGAATATGGCAAGCACTTAATAAAGACTTTTGGGTTGATTATTGATTAATTACTAAGTTTATCATTAATAAACAAATAAACAACATGGTTTATGTTGTAAACAACATAAGGCACAGGGCTATGCTAGGCACAGTAGGCCTATTCTTTGTATTTACAGATTTCACCTCCTTTTGACAGATGAAGATTAAATCTATTAATTACTCATGTACCCTTCTGTGTAATGGATGGTATTCTTGAATAGAATGAGCAAGTTAAGTCCAATGAACAAGTTCTAAGTTCTTACTCTTAACCTAGCACTATATACAAGGAGTTAGCAGTGTATATGATAGAAGCAAAAGATGCAGAAGTTACTACCCAAAAAGAATTGACAGCTTGTTCAGGAGAGAAGATTTTTGTCCATGATACAATTAGCAGGAAATAAGAAAATATAACATCAAGTGCTAAACTGTGATACAATTAACAAGTGCTAGAGAAGGTTAGAGAGGAAAGAAGCTGTTGCTGTTTACCTATTCTTGAAATGGTATTTAAATAATAAGATTAAATCTCGGTGTCCACAGAAATTGGCATACACACATAACAATCCAGAATTAACTTACCAAGTGGTTGACCTGCAATGATCCTGGCATTTTCTCCTGCCACTGCAGCCCTGGCATGTCTTTCGCTCATATACTGTACAAAAGCATAACCTTTATGCACCGAGCATCCGACTATTTTTCCATACTTTGCAAAGATGGCTTCTATGTCACCTTTTTTGACAATTGCTGTGTTCAGATTGCCAATGAAAACACGGGAATTGATAGATTTGGGATCATTCTTATTAGTGACGTTGCTGGTCTGTGTTTTGCCAGTCATGGTTGTCTCACGTTGTTTTAACCCTTAAAAAAAGAAAAAAATAAATGATGCATATTGATTGCAATGTATATTTGCCAGTTGTTCAAAATAGAAAGCCACTGTGATATTGTAGCTAGAGAGCTAACCTCAAATCCAGAAATAGTTGTTATAAGTCCCATTTCTGACACCTATTAGCCATGTGATCCTGTGCAAGTAATTTCTCAGTAAGCTAAGCAACTAAGACTATAAAGTTTAGAGAATGTGCCAGTGTGCATTGGTAGAAGGAATATACTCATGCAGGATTTCCTAATACCAAAGAAATAATGGGTCCCATTCCTATACTCTCAATCACAGTAATAAATCTTTTAGGATAAGCTCAAATCTCAAAGTGTTATATAATTTCTTAGGGACACACAAGGACATACATATATACATATTTTTATATATGTGTGATATAGTTCTAAATAAGTGTATCTAAATATTGATATTATGTATACTTTTATAAATATGTAGATACACATACAGATGAGTACAATTATATACATTCTATAAATCAATTTTAATTTTGTGTGTTCTATTAAAATACATTTTAAAAATGATTTCTAATTGAATTCCCCAGAATTCAGACTTAGATACTGATTTCCAACAGATGTAGATTTAGACACAGTTATTTTAAAGTTTTTCTGAAGAGTAAATTCACCCAGTAGTTGCAGTCTGAGAATGAATTCTTTTCTTCTACAGATAAAATGATAACACACAATTAAGTTAAAAAAAAGACCAGTATAAAAGAATGACATATTTCTTTTTTGTTTATACACATCAGTGGACATTACCTTATCCATAATGCTGATAATAATAATTGTCTATGAAGGACAGATTTTAAATTACAGTTATTAATCTCCAATGATCCAAACCTGAACTAGATACAGTCTTTAATATCAAGAAGTTTACAATTTATTTTGAAAATAATGTGAAATTTTTAAAAGATAAAATAAGATGGCTAACTCAATTATAAAGAAAAATGTCAACATAAAACTTCTGTATTATTCATAAGAATTTTCTTAAAAACTGTACAGAGCTACATATATTTGTTTTAATGAAGTCAATAACACATGAAGACTTTGAAATATATATAGTGTCTAATATCTGTTTATGAATCTGGTATGTAGTAAGGGTAGCTAGATGGTATAGTGAATGTAGTTATGGGCCTAGAAGAGTCAGGAAGATGTATCTACCAGAATTTAAATCTGGCCTCAGACACTTACCAGTTGTATGACCCTGGACAAGTCACTTAAACTTGTGTAAAGACAAGCACTGACAGCTTTTCAGAAGAATGCTATTGTGAACAGCTTTTAAGGTTCTGATTTCACAGTATACTGAATACTCAGTCTATTCCATAACAAATCAAAGTAAAACATTCACAGTAAATCAAGGTACATCATTTACAATGTTACAACTTATGACAGAAAATCAAAATATAGCATTCACAACTTATCACAGAAAATGGCCATGTAGTTTCCACCACAGTGGCCACAAGATTTTGAACAAAGACTAATCATTTAGTAACTCAAGCATCCACAAAAATCCTTAATTCAATCACAAAGTACAATAGTCAAAGTTTTCTACTCATGGGTCATACTAGGTCACAAATCAATTACTTAATCAGTTATCAATCACTAAGTACAATAATTTAGTTGATCAATCATCCATCATTATTCACTATTCAACCATCAGAAAATACACAAACCCTTCACCCTTAGGTCACTAGTAAATTATAATCTTCTTGGTCAGTACACAGTATCCAAGTGAAGTATTCTTTCAACTTAACTCAGGGTAGTTTCTCAGATTCCTTGGATCCCCTTCCATGGTCTCAGATCCTACCTGGATTCACCAAACTGTCACCTGGGTTCAAAGGCAGACAAGCTCCCAGGTCCTTGTCCAGTATGCTGGACAGTTCCTGTTACATATTAAAGTTCACAGTGTCTAGTCCATCTCAAATCTCCCTCCTGGGAAGTCAAGGGCCAACAAAGCCACAAACAGACACAGTCTCAGCATCACAGTCATGCTTCCTGTAATGGTAATGGAATTTGGAGATGCCCCTGAATTGGCTCTGCTTTGGGGTTTGAGTGTTAAAACCCAGAGCTTGTGAATCCCACTTGTGGGATGGACTTGTTGACATGAAGAGAAAGCGCTGAACTGGGAATAGCCATGAAGTGAAAGAAAGGCCCAAGCTGAGAGAAGGCCAGAAGGACTTTGGGGAGAGCAGTATCCAGTATCATGAAGCCTGAGTTGCTGAAAGAAACACTGCTGAGAACCCACTGGTGCTGTCCACGACTTTTGAGAACTGCCACCTGGAGCTGGTAAGAACTGAGGAGGCATGGCTGTGATGCTGGTATTTTGTCTGTCTCTTTTGATGTTGTTGGGACAGTGCTGCTGTTGTAGTGGTCCTGGAACCTGGCTGTTGGTTCAGAAGCCCTGAAGGAGGATTTTCTTTTGGTACCTTCACAGAAATCCTGGAAGGGGGCCTTGCTGATGTTTTCAGGGGTTCTGGGACTGTTCTACAGGCAGAGAGTGACTTGATGAGGACACTGGAGATGACTTTGTTGAGCTTTGTCTCCCTAGGAACTGAGATTGCTTAGGTCTTGCCTCAAGTCAAGATTAAAGAAGGGCCTTTCCTTGGGTTTTCAATGCTGAGATGATATCTTTTCTTTGTTATGGCTTAAGGGTGGATAGCCTTTTGTGATCCCCTGCTCCCTTTTGAGAAAGTGCTTGGTGTTAATGGATGGTATTACAATTACTTTGTGTCCAGGAGTGGGAAACCTTTGGCCTTTTTGTGCTCTGTGATTGACAAAATGGATGTACTTTGTTTATGACAGGAAACTGATCTCCATTTGAGAAGAGACTCTGACTAAATGAATGTACTATCTAGGGGTGGAGTAGTACTTAGATTGAATTGAGAACTTACTTGCTAAATGAATGAGTAATACTGTATTTTGGCTTTCCCTGTTCTGTGAATGTTTTCTGAATAAATGGGGTTTGCTGTGCTGGTAATCTGAACCTTGGAAGTTGCCTTTGATTTGCATTACGCTTCCTCAGTCCCTTGGTAGCTCCAGCTGGCCCTAGGACCCAAAAGAAGTCTCAGCTGGCTCCCAGAATCAAAGTCCCTCAATCCAGGTTTTCAAAATCAAAATAATTCTCTTCAGCTTGGGGAGAGGGGGTGTGGGGGGTTCCTCTTCAGCCTCCTTAGCTCCTCTTCAGCCTCCATGGAGCCTGCTCCAAGAAGATCTCCCTCAATTCTCAATTCTCTCTAGCAGCTGCTTTGCCTCTAGATGCTGGTCCCAAGAAAATTCTGACTGTCCCTCTCTGGGGCTTTTCCTTATATACACATAGCATCAGCTGCTTCTGGTTTCAGCCAAACTCTTCCTGTTACATCAGCAACAGGAGACAGGAGTTCATGCCTTCTGTTTTCCCAACAGAGGCTTAATCATTTACTAAGTTCTAAACACAAAGGGATGTTCAAATTCATATTACACTACCATTTTAACCTTTTTGCCTCAATTTCCTCATATATAAAATTAGCTGGAGAAGGAAACGGCAAATTGCTCTAGTGTCTTTGCCAAGAAAACTCCATATGGTGTCAGGAAGAGTCAGACATGACTGAAACAACTGAACAACAACAAATCATTATATTAATTAATTTATCCATCCATCTGATAACTGTAAACATAATTTTGTTTATTTTATACTTTGGGGATCCATAATTTCATGAATATGTGTATTCCCTATACCAACAGTGGCTATCAACCTACTGCTCCTAATGCTGTATAATGTTCCTTGTTTATTTCCATAAATCCTCTATAAAGAATATTCCAATATTCTAACCTGTTTGTCATTATTTTAGTATCTGAAAGGTACCAACACCACTATTTTTACAGATGTGGACAAAAAATATTCTCTATGTGATGCTATATAAGTAAAAACCAGGGGACAGTATGATTTTGTAGGAATAAAAATTGTAAGTAATCCAAAAGGCAATGAAAAGTCAGAGTAGATCGAAATTGGCTGCATCATGTTTCATAGAATGACATAAAAATGTATCAGTGGAGAAAAACATTCTCAAGCACAAGTAAGACTGAAAGTGTAAGTGGATCAGTCTTGTTGGAAGAAGTAGGGACAAGAAATGCAGAACACAGGGACTACACTGTACCATCAAGTTATCAAGTATCCAATGTTACTTACAATTATCAATTAAATAGATACATTGACTAATAGCATGATTACTGTATAATCAATTCTACTCATGAATGGGGCTGAAATATAAGAATCTATTTTATATCATTTGCGTGTTATTTTCAAGTATTTCACCTTAGCCTTTGGTCATCTTCCTCAATAATGTTTTGAAAATATGCCCCTACTCTACTCTAATATTATTCTTGTTTCCATGTCTCTCTTCTAGGCAAGGAAAGTGTTTGCTATCTTGAGTTTATTTTTTGAAGCATATGGGGCTATGATTTTCGCTCATCAGTTAAACTTTTCTAAAATTGGCAACTGTCAAGTCAGTTCTTGTCTTAACCTGCTTGGATTGATGGTCTTGGGGTGCTTGACAAGTGAGCCAAAACTGGTGGGGGCTGTAGAGACAATGGCCTCCTAATAGCTCTGGCAGCTGTGTAAACACCAGTGATTTGGCACAAAGCTCTCTGAAAGCAGAGTTCCACTGTGGCACAGTGCAAAAAAGTCAAGTAACTGACAGGCAACATGAGCAGGCAAAAGAAGCAAAGGAAGCACAGCAATCTAACTTTAGATTCCTTTTTTGGGGACAAAAAGGATCAAAGCATGGAAGAGGAAGAAGAAAACATAATTAGAACTCCTATACCAAAATCTTCCAAGAAAAATATAAAGTGGTTACAGGCCATAGAGGAGCTTGAAAAGGATTTTGAATACCAAATA
>CM053594.1:228926463-228940401 GCA_028646575.1 Pseudocheirus occidentalis | reverse complement strand
GGATAGGTGAAGGGAATATAAATGTATATGTATACATACACATATGTCTATATAGAAGGGTATATATGTGTGTAAATGCATATGTGAGTCTGTGTATATATGTATACAGGTGTACATAGACTGAATGCACAGAATCAATTGATTAGGAAGGGATGATATTTTAAAGGTGAAATTGAGAGGTGGGAGAGGATTAGAATGAGAGGAGACAGGGAGAGACGGAATGGGGTTAATTATCTCATATAGAAGAGGCAAGGGATAACTGTTACAATGGAGGGTAAGAATAGGAAGGCAAAAGGGAATGGGCCAACCTTATTCTCATTGAATTTGTCTTAGTGAGGGATTGACATACACTATAAATTTGGTATCTTGCCCTACAGGAGAGTAGGGGGGAAAGGGACGAGAGGGGGTATTATGGAGAGGAGGGCAGGCTGGGGAGGGGTAGGATTGTGAGAAGCACATTCTTTTGTACAGAGACAAAGTAGAGAGAGAATAGAATGAGTAGGGGGCAGGGTAGGATGGAGGGAAATATAGTCAATCTTTCACAATATATCCATTTTGGAGATGTTTTGTGTAACTACACATATATGGCCTGTATTGAAATGCTTGTCTTTCCAGTGGGGGTGGGTGATGAGGGAGGAAGGGAAATAATCTAGAATTTAAAGTTTTAAAATCAAATGTTTAAAAATATACATGTATAATGATGATGATGATGATGATGATGATGATGATGATGATGATGATTATTTACATGCAATTGGGGAATAAGATACATATGCATTCGGGTAGGGAGATCCATCTTGCCCTATGGGAAAGTGAGAGGGGTAATGGGGGAGGATAAAGGGGAGAGCACATTGGGGGAGGGGGTATGCAGTGGGATCACTGTTTTCAGGTGTTGGGTAGGGGAAAGATGGGGAGAAAATTTGTAACTCAAAATCTTGCAGAAATGAATGATGTAAACTAAAAATAAACAAAAGTTAATTAAAAAAATAATTTCTTTAAAGAGTCTGGGTTGGAGTTACTGAAACTGCATTCTTCTCATAGTTTTCTTTTCTTCATATTTATATTTATTTTTAATCTTTTCTCTAGCCAGTGGATGATTGTGACAGAAGAAAAATAGCTAATCTTGAAAAACCTACTGGTGGTACAATTACAAGAGTACTGAACTTGGAGTCTTGTAGACCTAAGTTCAAATTCAAGGTCTGTCTTTATTATCTGTACTTGTGACCTAGGACAAGTGATAACCTTTTGGATGTCAGTTTCCTCATGAGAAACTGGCTAAGTTGATTTCTAAAGTCCAAATCCAACATTAAAAAGACCTTCCAGGTCTAAATCTATGATCCCATAACCAGCAACTTCCTGTCTGTTAATATCTGTTTCTATGTGTGTGTGTGTGTGTGTGTGTGTGTGTGTGTGTGTGTAATATTCAGTGATTATCAAATTCCTTACAATTTACTTCTTAACAAAGATTTGTAGGGGCAGCTAGACAGTGCAGTGAATAGAGCACTGGCCCTGGAGTCAGAAGGACCTGAGTTCAAATTTGACTTCAGACACTTGACACACTTACTAGCTGTGTGACTTTGGGCAAGTCACTTAATCCCAATTGCTCTGCCTTCCCCCCAAAAAAAATTAAAAAGAAAGCATTTGTGATATAGGAATATGAAGTTTTAATATAATCTACAGACATTTGTCCTTTTTTTCATTCCTTCATAAGTGAATCATGTTTTCCAAATAGTTTTGATTAACTGCTCATCATCAGTAAACATCAGGTAACTGACAGGCTGCCAGTTACAAATTCCATATGCATTCTATAAATGGTTACACTTTATTTCAAAATCTAATTAATAAATATGGTAAACTTTTTATTATGGAACATTAGTAAATGACTTTCAGCCTTATAAATTGAATAAAAATATGCCTGAAGCTTCACTTTCTGGGCATTTAGACCAGTTGCCACTTAAGCAAAGATCAATTGGCCAGCATCAAAATATTTTAAACTAAGTACCTCTAATGACTACTGGAATTATTCTAGCTTTGCTAATAATGACATATAGATATGATAAATATTTCCTACTACTTAAGATCAATTGCATACGCTTATGTGGCCATCAGAAACATAATAGCTTTATAGGAAAGAATTATGCTGATGCTATTTTTTTTTCAAACTAGTTATATGTAAAATGCTTTTAGGATAAAAGATCAAGGAGGGTTTTGAAAGAGACAGATTGGTGGTTTAAGAGAAAGAAGCTTACATTTAAAGCCATGTTCAATTAACAAGATGAAAATGAATAATGACTCAAAATGAACCATGCACTAAAGACGTGTTGAAATTTCATTGTTTTAAATCAGACTTCTGCTACTGTATATAAATCTAGCATCTCTTCCTTACATGTAAAGGGGAAAAAAGGTCACTGTTTTTGGACTATACAGATGTCCTCTTCACAAGAATTACTGTTATAACTAGACATGATTCCTTTGTCACCAGACAAGACAAAAATTAATAATGGATACTACAAAATTCATAGCCATATGTTGCCTTGAGCCATGACCCTCTCCATTCCCATTGTGTAAATACTTCAAAGTATAATGTAATGTCATTTCCAAGACATGCAAACACTCTCTTGAGGAACAAAATTGTCAGCAAAACAGAAAATTTCAAAATATGAAAACAATAGACATGTTATACTAGTCAACATAGCCCAATAACCTATCTTTGATACTGTCACCAAGTGAAATTATTATGAAGAGGTATGGTCATTCCGTTCTATACAATTTCTTTTGTTGAGTTTATCCACACTTAGAGTATAAACTGTTGTCTTTCTGTGGATGAGTCCTAGCCCCTAACTTGCTGCTATATTTTCAAGTTTAATCTCTATCTATTGGATATGATAATGTCACCTCAAATGCAATATATTGACAGCCAAATTCACCACTTGGTCACAAAACCAGTCATTCCTTCTGATGTCCCTATTTATGCCAAGCAGCTGTGGTTCTTTTTAATATAATTTCATTGAATTTTCTTGGTTTATCCTTCAAAATGTCTTTTATATATGCTTTCTTTTATTTTGTAAAAAAAAATTCCTTTATATTACTGTGAACTTGATAAACATCAAAGAATATGGTTATTACTCTGTACAAAGAAGAGGAAGTCTGTTTACAAAACCATGAATCTCTACTATGTACAGCTTACCTTCATTAATTCCATTGTCACTACTCTGCTTTAGGTATTATGAAATTAGGTCTGAGTTACTTCCATGGTTTTCTAATTAATAACTATCTTCCCTTGCTCACAAATCCAACCTATACACTAACCACAAATTAATCTTTACAAAACACTAATTTTCTCATTTCATCCCTCTGTTTAAACCTTTCCATTTCAAATCTGACTAAACCCAAATGCCATAGTCTGGTACACATGTCTGCACAATGTGGGTTAAATTTATCTTCCAAATTCCAATTTCATACCCATTACTTGTTTACATAAGCTCTTTGATCTATTCAGTGCCTGTGACTATACTTTGCCCATTTACTTTGCTCATGCCATTTTTCCCTACGTGAAACATCCTTCCTCCTCTTCCCAACTAAATCCTATCCATTCTTTAAGAATCTGCTCAACAGCTAATTTTTCCGTAAATCTCCCGCAAAATATTCTCACCCTTCGTATAGCACTTACTTTTATTACTAATTTGGTACCTATTTTATTCCAATACACTGAATTGATTTTCATTCTCACAAATTTGGTCCTTTCTTCCCACAACATAGATTAAAATCCAGCCACACCTGCCCATCCTGGGCCTCTTATCAATGACCTCCAAGAATTTTGCCCCAAAAAAGTTCACTCAGCACGCTGGTGGTTTCTCTTAAAAAAATATGCAGTCTCCAAACGCCCTTGAGTCCTCTCTCACTTCAGCCATTTACTTTTGTGAGATTATAGCAATCTTTTCAAGTCATAAAAAAGAAAATTATATAGAACCCATCTTATCTGAAGTTGTGCTTTGAGAAAAAATGGTTTTATTCTTATGTCTAATATAATGTTCAAAATCGACAGTCCTTCCAGAAAGTTTTCATATACAACAGTAAATTGTATTAACAGCATTATTTCGTATATTATTTATAGAAGGCAAAGTCCTTGTACTATTATGGGAGGGATCAATAATTTAGGTGACTTTTAATTTATATATATATATTATTCATATAAAACACAAACCATATTGAAGAATCTAATTTCTACATCTGAAATGGTAATCCTATTTTCCAGGTAAAATTGACAATCATTTTCAGACTTCAAAAACCATGACAAACTATGTAAATGGGAATTATTAATATTGTAAAAGAATGAGGGTAGCAAATATTTTTGTGGTAATCATGCAAAAAATCATATGCTAGGTGGATTTGGTGTTGAGTAAAATTATGACTATGCAAGAAACTTTTAGTTAATTAGTTATTCAACAAGTACTTATTAAGAACTTGCTGTATTTCAGGAAGAGAGGAAGAATAATGTAGTTTAAATGTGAGTGCTGGCCTCAGAACCAGGAAGATACAAATTCAAATCCTGTTTCTGACAAATGGGACTCTTGGGCAAGTCACTTACCCATTAAGTCTTAGAGCAGACCTGCACAACTTGGTAGCAGGTAGGGGAAAAATTAGGATAGACTGAACTTCTTTGGGCCACAGAGAGATTTTTAGCAGCTCACTTTCCAAGTGAAGGTATAATTAATGGTTAAACTATTTTGCAAATAAGTCATATTAAAAAGGGAAATTTCAATTAACATCCATTATACTTATCACAAGATTTTTATCATGATATCAGATTAATGTTAAAAATTACTTTGCTAAGGGGTATAGGTTTTTAACACATTTTTCAGGTTTTCTTACTGTTTATATTTAATTATTGAGATGTATTATACTTGTTGTCAGCTCTCAGTTTATCATACTCCAGAATCATGTGGGAAACTGTTTTTTTAGAAATCTGAAAACTAACCTTAGTAGCCACCTCATTCTCAAAATTTACTTTCTTGAATAACCTTTGTTCCCCAACGAGATTTTTCAACAATTGGGATGCTTTAATTTGTTTTTCAATGGTGTCCAATTTGTTTAAGTCAGGATGTTTTGATTAGAAATGGCAATACTATATTCCTTTGTAACAATATTACTTCTCAGCACAATATTTTGTCTCTCTTGTAAGTAAACTAGTATCTATTTGTCCACTCCGGATTAAACACTTTATGTTCTGATTCTATGTTCCATTTCTCTTTATCACCCATTGTACAAAGTCATCCCCCCAAATTTAACATTAGAACTAAAAAATCTTCACAACAACTGTTCACATACAATGTTGAACTGAGTGTCTGACCTTGCAGAGGGTGCCAGACACTCATGTAACTGGGAGGGCAGCCATGCAGTGAGTGAGGGAAAGAAGACCTTGCTTGGTTGCTACTTATCACATAGTGGGTGTCAGCTGCATTGGTGTGTGGCTGCACTCACTTTGTCCATGTTCAATGCCGGTAACAACTGAAAATACAGAGAAAAGATATGACACTCACTCCTGTCAGACTGAAGACAGAATGATCAGGGTTGGTTGCTGTCAGTCATGTGACAAACAATAGAGAGAGAGTACAAGTGGCAACACATCTGCCAAGTTACGATGGGCACAGTAGTGACTGTGAAAGGCACACTAATTGGGGCACAGACAAATCACTTACTATATCTTTACTTTCTTTTCTATCCTCTGTGTTTTTCATGGGCCATCTGATATCCTTTTAGGGGGCCTCAAAGCGTCCAAAGGCCATGTACCATACAGGCCTATGTTAGAGGCAACTCTCTAAGATTATAAAAGATAAAAGTGCCCTGTGTTTCAGGCACTGTACTATGGATACAAAAACAAAAATGTGACAGTCCTTGCCCTCAGGGAAGTTACATTCTAACAGAAGAAATCATACAGATGAAAACTTTTGTTTGCCACTTGTTCTTCATTCTCAAAGAGGACCATGGCATCAGGAAGGTGATGTCATGACTTGCCAATGAATTTGACTTAAGTGAGACAGGGTTGTGCAAGGTCATGAGCTTCACTCTCTCCTTCAAGGTCCAGTGGCAAGGTATGGATCAGGACAACTAGAGATGGCCACCTAATGCTAGGTAGGACATGTGGCAAAAGATGGTCTAGTTTGCCTTCTCAGAAAGGGAAAAAAAAATAGGAAGGGAATACCCTCAGGGTTTTTGACTGGAACAGACACAACTGCAATTTACACTCACTCTGACCTGTCAAACCCAAACAATGACCAAGTGAGACTGGACTGGGACCCATTATTGGTCAATCAATGAAAGGCA
Organism: Pseudocheirus occidentalis; assembly: GCA_028646575.1. Lineage (NCBI taxonomy): Eukaryota > Metazoa > Chordata > Mammalia > Diprotodontia > Pseudocheiridae > Pseudocheirus > Pseudocheirus occidentalis. Next base: position 228,934,077 of record CM053594.1, on the reverse strand, counting down.
AAGTGATTAGGGTTTAAGACATGGTCAAGTAGCCATTTGAATCCTTATGGACTTTATAAAAGCCTGGTTTTCTGGAGTTCTGTTTCAAGAAATCATAAAGGAAACTACATGGGACAAAAGAGTTAATTGTCCCAGTTTTTTTTAATGATATAAGGAATGAATAGGGAATAGAAAAAAATTCTAGCCCTCAAACTCCAAGATATCTTGTGAGGTTTCGTAGATTATGTTCTAGCCAGAAATCCTGAGACATCATCCTTTCCTAGAAGGATTATTTTTGGCTAGGGGAAAAAAGGCAATCTTTTGCTTCATTTCTTATCTGTCCTTAAATCACTGAATGGCTGCTGCCTCAGACAAATTGAGATCTAGGAAACACCTTAGACTAAAAGGTCTCTGACTGCATCCAGGGTCATCTCCTGTAGTCCTGACCTATGTCTTGCCACTGGACTCAGGTGACTCTAGAGGAGACAGCGAGGCCGATAACTTTGCCCAGTCCTGCTTCACTTCAGTCCAATTCACTTGCAAGTTAAGACATTGCCCTCCTGATGCCACTGGTCCTCTTCAAGAATTAAGAACAAACAACATTCTGTGAGTAGTTGTAGCTGCCCTACTGGGGACCAACTGGCTAGTTCCAGTTGGGCAATGCAGCCTCCTTTGTTCCTTCCTTCCTTCCTTCCTTCCTTCCTTCCTTCCTTCCTTCCTTCCTTCCTTCCTTCCTTCCTTCCTTCCTTCCTTCCTTCCTTCTTTCCTTCCTTCCTTCCTCCATTCATCCATCTTTTCTACTTTCTTTCTTCCTTCTCTCCCTCTGTTTACATGGGCAATCCTATTTTTACATGGGGTTGCTCTGCTCAAAGGAACAAAAATTTTGATGGACAAACTAGGTAATGAACAAATAGTATGTAAACTATTCTTTTTTTTCAGTGCTCAGTTCTTCCTTCTGTCAGGAAAATTTTTTTGACCTCCTTAGTAAGCAATTATTTCTTCATCTTCAAATCTCTCATCATATGTGGTTTATGATTTATTTTTGTACCTATCATATTCTAATTTATATTAAAGTTATTCATAGTCATTGACAGAAATTTTTAAATAGTGATTTTTGTATTTGGGATAAGCAGTATGAAATAAACCTTCAGGTTGTCTGTATTGGGGCAAATACCATAGTTTTTTTCTTTTTTGTTTTTGCTTTTTGGAGGACAGTTGGGGTTAAGTGACTTGCCCAAGGTCACTCGGCTAGTTTGTGTGTTAAGTGTCTGAGGCCGGATTTGAATTCAGGTCCTCCTGACTCCAGGACTGGTGCTCTATTTACTGTGCCACCTAGCCGCCCTGCAAATACCATAGTTAAAGAAATCTAGGACACTAGGGAAACTATAAGAGTGGAAAGGGTGAAGAAAGAAGGTGGTTCTGGGAAGTGTTTAACCACTTTGAAGATTCAGCTGACTAGCTTTCCATTTTTATTGGTCAGTTTTATTAATTAGAAAAAGGTAATGATGCATTTTAGGTTATTTAGGCTAGGATAAATCCAGAAGATGTATTTTATGCAGCAATTACTCCATCAGGCTCCAAGATCCATTGAACTTGTTTTAACAAAGAATTGGGCCCATATCTTGCCTCAGACACTTTGTAGTGTGATTCCAAACAATTTTCTTTGGAAACAAATTTCATCATCTGTATAGTACAGGGGTTGAACTCAACTACCTCCAAGGACATTTCAAACTCAAAACTTATCATCTTATGAACTGGGGAACCTGGGAGAAAACAGAGTGGTTTATGAGTTAAGTATCCTCAGGATCCAAGTTATTTGAGAAACACCTCAATAATTGCAGTGCTTGAATGCCCCCTGATCAAATCCACACCTAGGCCATGGCAATATGACTGAGAAGTCCTTTTATCATAACAATTATTCATACCATGTTTGGGTACATATAACTGAATTTGTTGCAAAAATTACTCTGGGATTTGTGCCAAGAGAAAAAGTGACAGGTTACATGGTACTCTAGGGAATGAGTACTGGTTGGTCCAGCAATTTTTCCAGAGGAAATATATATCTCTTATATGAAAGAAAAATGAGCATTCAACATCCATACTGAAACTGGAAGTTTTCTAAAGTATCACAGATAAAATTGAGTTTTTCACCAGTAGCATTTTTGAGTCGTATTTAATTTGGAATGACAAGACAGAGTTCCCAATCATAAGTAATCTAAGTAACTCATAATAGTGATTTACAGAATGAAAATCATCTTTGTTATTTCCTTTAAATTTATACATGATTAGATGCCAGGAATGCAGAAACACTGTATGGATACTTCTGTGCTTTCTTTGGAGTAAACGGCTGGGGTATTCCATATGTTTTAGTGGTGGGACAAATATCTTTTGTACCCCTTTAAAGCAGGTATTTGCCCAAGAGGAAAATTTCAATAGGTAAAAATATTTATCCCTAAAGGAGAAATTCATTCATTCCTATTTAGCAGGCCCATTCTATCCTTGGCTCCTTTGTTAAAGCTGTCAATTGCAACTATTCCCTTAGGAGCTAAACTCAACACGACTAACTAATTTCATATAGGCTACTGCATTGCCTGCAGAGATGAACAACTACCAAACATTGTGGATATGGCTTTGGAATGATGACCTTAGAATACAAGGTCTTAAATCCAAATGCAATCCCCTGAGAAATACTGTACTACTCTAAAATAAATCTAGACTGAACTACTACAGGTATTATGATGAACTGTTTTCAATAAATCTGTAAATTTTGAGAGGACAAATGTAGCTTTAATGAGACTGGAAAATAAATGCACATAGAAACAGATTTCTGGGCTTGGGGGGAATTTTGTGCTGCTTGTCAGCTGGCTGATTGGGACTTTTCTTGAAGGAATTTGTAGTATCCATAAAATAATGTCAACAGCCTTTGAGGATTCGAAAACTATTTTATTTGCAATCAGATACCTGATTACAAAAATTACAAAAAAAATTACAAAAAAAGAGTTATCAAATATATATAAGGATGTAAAATAAAATATATAGTCTACAGATTCATTTTAAATTATATAAGGCTGAAACATTAACTTCTAAAGGCAGGGCAGTGTAGTGAAGTGGAAAAAGTTAACAGATTTTGTGTCAGGAGACCTGAAATCAGGGACCAACTAATTGGACAATTCTCTTAACTGCTGTGTTCTGTTTTCCCCTTTGTAAAATGAGGGGACTGAATTAGATAACTTTAATTTTATACCATATCCCATACCTCCTCCACAGCTTCTGACCTCTTGCTCTTCTGGGAATAGTAATCAAGATGATACTACAGTTGCTTTTTTCCCCCGTATTTGGAGGGGGAAAGGCAGGTCAGTTGGGGTTAAGTGACTTGCTCAAGGTCACATGGCTAGTTTTTGTGTTAAGTGTCTGAGGCCAAATTTGAACTCATGTCCTCCTTTCAGGGTCTATGCTCTATTCACTGCACCACCTAGCTGTCCCAATACTCCCATTGTTGCCATGAAGGGCATGGCAAATGATTGCCCTGTGACTATTAACTATTCCTGTGACTTTCCTAACCAAAGCACACATCCTTGACCACCATCCACCATATGAGCTGTATCACCCATATGATTATAAACTCAATGACGACAGAGATTGATTTTTAAAAATTTATATGCCCATTGCTTAGCATGGTGCTTGACATATAGTAAATAAGCAATAAATTATATTTACTCACTCATTCCATTACAGCTTTGAAGTTATGATTCTAATGCAGTCAATACTCAGGCCTTATTATTTCCAAATCAGGTCAGCTAAATTATCTCCTACTACTGGAGTAACACTTCTGAGGGAATGGAATATCTTTCTCTGATGTCTGCCCCCATTCTGTTCATTCCTTGTCACTCCGCAACTTAGTGTGTGCCACCAGTAAGTATCGACAAAATCCATTTAACCTATTCATATTATTTAGTTTTTAACCTGAGTTATGTGAAGAACAGAAATACAAACATTTCCCCTAACACTTTGATGTACATTCCCTCATACCACTTCTGTCTCTGGAGAGAATGGGTTCCAATCTAACATAGTTTCTACATAGCATTGGCCGCAACAATTCCATATCCAAGAACACACTTGCTGCTGGATAAATCGCTGTCTCTGCAATCAATATATTGGGCTGGATCTTGGAGGTCCCTCCTCACTGTGTTCCTGATGTTAAAGGAGGAGGAGTTAGCATAGGGCCTGGTACTACATATGATCCAGAGAAATAGAAACTTTATATTAGCTAATGCTCATCCTTAACAGATATTGAATACTTAAAAACTCCTCAGTAACAGCAAAATAGAATGATTTTAATGTCTATTTTTCTTAATAGGTATTTACTAGTATGTATTACACAGTCGGAGGAAGCTTTGGTGAAGATAATAAAGAGCTGAACTAAAAACCAGGAAGACCTAAGTACAAGTGGAGTTATGTAACAAAGTTATATTAACCCTGGACAAGTTACTTAACTTAGAGACTGGGCCAACCTACACAAGAAGGAAGAGGTTCCTTACTAGAGAGTTACCTATATACCAATGGAACAATGGCCTACTCAGTATCTACTCAGTATCCCATAATCTCCACTATGTGGTCATCACTATGCTAGACACAAAAGAGGAGGGGGCAGAAGAGCAGCATTGAGTTAACCTAGGAGACAGTAGCTATTTTTATCACAGCAACCTAGGAGGTAGATGCTGCTATAATGCCCATTTTACGGATGAGTTAAGTGAGAGAGATGTTAAGTGACTTGACCAGAATCACATAGCCAGTGTCTGAGGAAGGATTTAAACTAAGGCTTCCTGACTTTAGGTTTAACTTTCTATTCACTGTGCCATCTAACTTTCTATAGGAAAACAACCAGCAGAAACTACAGAGAGGTCAAGAAGGCTAAAGACAGAGAATGGTCCTCAGGTTTGCCAATTAAAAAGATCAATAACTTCAGAAAGAGCAGTTGAGTAGAGTGATAAGGTCAGGTGACAGATGGCAAAGGATTGAGGGGTGTGTGAGATGAGAATTGGAGACCACAGTAATGCACATAGTAAGTACTTAATAAATGCTTGTTGACTTGACTGCTTTTCTAAGAGTTTGGTTGTGATCCAAATGCAGGCCTTTTGCTCTCTTGTTTAGCAGTTTTTTGAATATACTTTTAAGTTCTAAAGGTATAGGCAGTTCCCAGAACAAGATGGTGATTACAACTGAGGGCTAGTCCCTCTGGAGAGCCCTTAACATTCTAACAGATAGTTTTATTAAAATGGATATTATATTAAAATGCATTGTTTTATGAAACCTTAGAGGTATCACATAACACTACAAATCATGCTTGTTGAATTTACAGGTGGAAAGAGGCTATCATGATTCTCTTAAGACTATTCTGGCTTCTAAGCCCTCACTAAGCCTTCTACTTTGATAGTAGCTATACTTATATTTTTATTTGTAAATCTTCCCAAAACAAAGTCCAAACTTCTACCTATGATCCTAAACCCCTGATGCTTCCCACTCTCAAATAGATTTCTGTCTCTATCTATCTATCTATATCTATATCTTGGATATGTCTAGTTATTTACATGTCTCCCCTATTAGAATGTAAATTTCTTGAGGGGAGCACCTTTCTTTGTATTCTCAGCACTTAGTGTAAAGCCTGAAACATAGTAATTAATAATGCTTGCTGAATGACTACTGACCAACTCATCCAAGTTCACTCAAAAATGAACTTTAATTTCATTTAAAAAATAGATATTTTGTCTTCCAACTAAACAATGGCAAAATAGTGCTAGTGACAGAAATTGTGCAATGTCAGAGAGGGTGGCATCTAGGTGGCACAATGAATAGAATCTTGGTCTGGAGTGAAGAAGATTCATCTTCCTAAGTTCAGATCTGGCCTCTGACACTTACTAGTTTTGTGACCCTAGGTAACTCACTTGACCCTATTTGCCTTAGTTTTCTCATCTGTAAAAATAAGCTGTAGAAGGAAATGGCAAACCACTCCAGTATCTTTGTCAAGAAAATCCCAAATGAGGTCACAAAGATTTGGACATGATTGAAAATGGATGAACAACAGAGACAGCATTTCTCCGTGTATAAAAGAGGAAGCAACTCTCTGTTAAACCTTCCTAATCATTCATACACAGACACACACACCCTTTAATTTAGTTTAGGTAGTAGACTGCAATCCTTGACTCATGTGTGAAAGTTTTTGCATATTATTTTAAAATAATGAAATCCATCCTAAATACAGCAGTACATGTTTTGTAACTGAATCATATATTTTGGAACAATACTTTTTTAAATGTTGTTCATACAAATTCTAGTTGTATAAATTATTCCATTGCAAAAAGCAGTTGATAACATTTTTACAATCCATAATATTTAAGTTCTATTCTATGCACCTGTTCTTTCTCCAAAATATATTTTGTCCCTATGAGTTATGGTTCCTTTAAGCAGTTCAAGATGGTGTACTTACAACCAACAATCAGCTTATAAGCATACATGCTCAGGGGTGGAGCCAAGATGGCAGCATAGAAGCAGCAGAGTTTCACAACTCCCACATAGCCACCTTAAATACCCATAAAATATGACTCTAAACAAATTTTAGGGCTCCAAAACTCACAAAAATACAGAAAACACATCTCATACTGAAGTCAGCTTGGCAGGTAGGGTTCATCACAGCAGGCTTGGAGCCAAAACCAGCCCAGCCTGAAACCACAGCCTATCCCCAGGGTGGTCAGGAGGAGCTGCAGCTGGAGTCTTCAGGAGAGTGGATTGGCGGCACCTGTGGCAATTTCCAGATTTATCAAGCCAGGAGAAATAAGGATGAAGAGAAAGGTCAGTGGGATTCAGCTAAATTTGGGTGAGAAAAGCAGTCCGACCAAAGTGCCCCCAGGGCAAGGAAGCAGAAGAAGTGGCACAAATGGCAGCTGCCTCCAACCCAGCTGCTTCAGAGCTCCTGGCCTGCAGATTGCAGCGGGGCCAAATGATTGATCAGAGACCAAGTGCTCTTGTGTTGAGCGGCCTGGATCTGGATTGTGGTCTTGGGTGGTGGTCCTGGGGTGGTCTTCACTTTCAGTGAGCCAAAACTGATGGGGGCTGCAGCATCCCCCTGATAGCTCTGGCAGCTGTGAAAACCCCAGCAATTTGGGAGAGAGCTTTCCCCCCTGGAAGCAGAGTTCTGCAGAGCTAAAAAATGAAGCAATTAATTGACTGGCCAATATGAGCAGGAAAAGGAAGCAAAGTAAGAACAGTAACCAAACTCTAGAATCTTTTTTTGGGGACAAAAAGGATCAAAGCATGGAAGGGGAGGAAGATAACACAGTCAGAACTCCCATACCAAATGCTTCCAAGAAACACGAAGATTGCCTACAATCCATAGATCAACTTAAAAAGGACTTTGAAAACCAAATGAGAGAAGTGGAGGAAAACTTGGGAAGAGAAATGAGATTGATGGGAGAAAATCATGAAAAGAGAGTCAACAACTGACTGAAGAAAATAACACCTTAAAGAACAAATTAACTCAAATGGCACAAGAGGCCCAAAAAGCCAATGAGGAGAAGAATGACTTAAAAACTTGAATTTGCCAGATAGAAAAAGAATCTCAAAAGCTTTCTGAAGAGAATA
>CM053594.1:228871081-228925963 GCA_028646575.1 Pseudocheirus occidentalis | reverse complement strand
TGAGAAGGTAAACATGGGAAAGAAATCATAAGGAACTTATCAAAGTTGAACTATTTACATGCCAATATGGAAAAATCATAATAGTAACTTATGAATCTTTTCTTAGTATGAAAATAGGTGAAGGGAATACAAATATATAAATATGTGTGTGTGTTTGTGTATACCTACATATATGGCTATATAGGAGGGTATATATGCATATGAATACATATCTGAGTGTGTGTATATGTGTACACAGAAGGTATAGGATCAATTGAATAGGAAGTGATGATATTTTAAAAGGTGAAATTCTGAGGTGGGAAAGACTAGAATGAGAGGAGACAGAGAGAGATAATATGGGTTTAATCATCCCATATGTAAGAGGCAAGGGATAATTGTTACAACTTTACTTTCATTTACTCTCATTGAATTTTGCTTAGGAAAAGAATGACATAAACACTAAACTGAGTATCTTGCCACACAGGAGAGTAGGGGGGACAGGGATGAGAGGTGGGATGATGGAGGGGAGGGCAGGTTCAGGGGGAGGGTTGCTGGAAGCACACAGGTCAGTAAAGGGACAGGGACAGGGTAGAGAATAGAACAAGGGGGGACAGGATATGAAGGAGGGACATATAATCAGTCTCTCACAATATGTCCACTATGGAGATGTCCTGCATAATTACACATGTACAGCCTGTATTGAATTGCTTGTCCTTCCAGTGGGGGTTGGTGATGAGGGAGGAACCAAAAAAATCTAGAATTTAAAGTTTTACAATAATTTACAATTATTATTATCATTATTATTATTAACTACATGCAACTGGGTATTACAATATACAGGCACTGGGGTAGAGAGACCCACCCTGCCCTACCAGAAAGTTAGATGGGCTTTGGAGGAGGACATAAAAGAGGGCAAACTGGGGTTGGGGCTTTACAATGGGATCAGTTTTGGGGTTGTGTGTAGAGGAAAGAAGGGGAAAATTTGTAACTCAAAATCTCATGGAAATGAATGATATAAACAAGAAAATAAATAAAATAATTAATTATTACAAAAATAAGCATACATGTTCATAGGCTCTATGTAACAAGATATGATGTCAAATGATGACACTGACCAAGACTAACATCTTTGCACCTAGATATTACTGAAAAGTTACTGAAAAAAATGTTACTCTTAATTTCAATATTTCAATGCCTTTCAGATCAAATGAGCATGGCTGCTCCCTCTACCAGTTTAGATCACAACTTACTCACATTGTCTTATCCTGTACAATTCTTTCCCTGGATTATGCATGAGGTTGAGGGAAATTCCTAGCTCATGCTACTTAAAGAAAATAAATAATTCTTGCCCCAGAGCACTTCACAGCCTTCTATATATGTTAACCCACCAGAAACATTTTCCAGCTGTGTGTTTCTGATAGGAATTATATCTGTAAGCTAATCCATACTTGTGTACATGGGGAAAAATGAATAAAAACAAATAGCATAGAAAACATACTAGCAACTATATAAGAGAATGAATCAATCACTACTTAAAAATATAGGCTAGATAATGGTGTTAGTAATTGAAATCTACCAATTTAATGAAATATTACCAAATGCAGATAAGAAGACACACCATTTCATTCATTATTAACAAGAATTTCTAATGTTTGCTCTTATATGCCCAGAATTAAAATGTCACCAAATTTGAAACATATGAAAGCAATGTATTTGAAATTTCCATAAATATGTATTTGTTTTATAAATAAAGATGCAAAAGGCAACTTCTTGGTCTTTATCCAACAGTCACCACATGAAAACATGTGTTCTGAATTCTTAATTGATAACAATAGTGGTTAGTATTTGAAAGAATGCCAATGAAAAGAAAATAATATTGAGTCATGATTATATAGCACCTTTATTCCTCTCCAAGAAAGAGCTACAGAGCACCTAGAGCAACTACAATAATTACAAAATTAACATAATTCATTTCTCAATGCTAATTAAGGAAATATGAGGCACATGAAAATGTTAAAGCTTTTTCTTACACTAAAAATTCCATATTACACAGATTTATCTTGTATTGACATCAGTAGTTCATGGGCAAAATTCAACATCTATGTATTCACAAATGGCACATTAAAATTATTTTCTTTCAAGTAATACTCTGCAGGATAAGAGGCAACAAAGTGTCATGCAATCGCTCAAGATTTATAGTAGTTCTATATCTGTCACAGAAAGGCAATCTTAGTAAATAAATACATCCTTCTTCAAATGATCCAATTCATGTTATATTATTTTGATGACATACTTTTTATTTATCAAGGAAGTATTCATCAGAAATAGCAAAATCTACTTCAACATTTGCTAGGTGAGGTCAAGTTCAATTGTTTGTTCTTTCTGTGTCTACTGGGATGACATTCAAGTGTAGAGTTGAGCGGAATTGATTCTTCAAATATTTAAGGAAGCTTTCAAAACAAATATTTTCAAGAATTTGCTCCAATCTACTATTGCCATACTCTTAGTGCATCCATGGGCAAGTATGCTAACAATGTTTACTCCTAATGGGCCAAAGAACTTACAAAATGATTAAAAGGTGCCTTATAATTAAAAGTAGTGTCTGCTACTAAGCATCTGGGTGGCACAGTGAATAGAGTGCAGATGTGTTCTCCACAGAACTTGGTGTCAAAATAATCTGAATTCAACTTCTATGTCAGACATTTATTAATTATGTGATTCTGGTCCAGGCACTTAACTTCTCAGTCCTCATTTATAAAAAGGGCACAATAGCAACTGTCTCATAGACAAAGACCACATTTGTTAACATATGTATTTTAACATATGTATGTGTGTATATTATATGTTAACATATTCAAATCTTAAAGAGCTATATAAATATTTTTATTAAGCCACTTCATTCTACTGACATATAAAAGGACTACCAAAATCTCCTCCCATGATTCCCATAATGCAACATGAAGACCAGGTTCTCGTTCCATACTTTGGAGGATCTAAACACTTCCATAGAATGGCTGCTACAGAGCTGAATTCTATTATTGAGAGGAACTACAACCCTACCCCTAATCAATTTATCTGTATCTCATTGGGAGAACTAGAGTCAGCCTGCCCTTCTCGTCCTGTCATGGTTTAAGAATCACTGGGTCATACTGCATTATTTATGACACTTTTTATGCAATACAGGAAGATGACAAACTCCTATTGTTTACTAGGGGAAGAGAAGGATCCTAAATTACCACATTAAGTTCAACTCCTTCCTTTTACTACTGTAAAAAGACTAAACTATAATTGTGACATGAAAAACAAAAAAGGCAAAAAATGTGTTGCTCATAGGACATCAAAGAAATTTTAAAATAAAATTAAATATCTAAGTCAATTTTTAGTTTATTTTCCCCATTTGGTTATCTCATAAAAAATTTAAGGCTTATATGATTCTGAAAGATATGTTATTTTATTTGAACAGAAGGATGAGATATAAAAATTGTCCCATAAGAGTATATAAATGTTAAATACATTTTGGAATTTTAAAATGTGATTTTTTGCATGATGGGAAAATTAATATATCTCACTAATTTTGAACCAAAAACTGTGTATATATTTTTATATACCTGTATTTTATTTTTTTACATTCAATATCTTTTTTTGTGTTCAGTGTTTTGAAATTAAATTTTATATTTATTTTTAGTTCACACCATTCATTTCCACAAGATTTTGAGTTACAAATTTTCTCCCCATCTTTCCCCTACCCTCCCCAAAGAGTGAACCCACTGTATACCCTGTTCCCCAAACTGCTCCCTCCTATGTATCCTCTTCTATTCCCCCTCCAACTTTCTAGTAGGGCAAGATGGATCTCCATACCTTAGTGTCTGTATCTCTTATTTCCAAGTTTCATGTAAAATAATAATTAATAATGATAATAATGATATATTTTTAAACATTTGATTTTAAAACTTTGAATTACAAATTCTTTCCCTTTCTCCCTCATCACCCACCCTTACTGGGAAGATAAGCAATTCAATATAGGTTTATACCTATTTTTACCTCTATTTATACCTATAAGTTTTTAATCAAGGCCAAGGGTCTTAACTGAAGTTAATATATGATTATAGTACAAAGTGGTATTAATAACAGAAGCTTTAATTTATTAACTTACTTATGGCATCTATGTTCCTGAAGTTTATCTTTGTTCTTTCTAGAAAAAAAGTAACTGCATCTAACATGACCTAAAAGCCAAAGAAGCTGCCTTTTTTGATTCTGTCCTCATATATGGGGTTAGGAGTGGGGAAGGGGAAGAAGGTAGTAAATGGCAGATGGTGATGATGATAATGACAATGCTGGTGATGATTCAGCAGCTGCTGTTGATGTTGTGTTATAATAGACAGAAGAGTAACCTTAGACCAAAAACAGCCTGGATTCAAGTTCTGACATTGATATATACTAGCTCTGTGACCTTGGGCAATTCAAAGAACCTCTCAGTTCTCCAAGGCAACTACTAGTAAAACAAAAGTTGCTGATCTACATCAGCATTGGGAGTTCCCACGGGCAGAACTCCCAGGCAAACAAACTAATGAACTAATAAATAAGCAGAGATATATTTGCCTGGGAGCCTAATCACTATTTATGACATTGTTTCTATGGGAAAATGTATTATATGTTCCAAATAACTGTCATAAATGTACTTTTAGAAATACCCAATCAGTGGGGAACTTCAAAAAATGTGATTTGCTAATATTCGGAAGTTTCATTTTCTGTTTATTTACTAAATAATAAACCACTAGTCATTGTGGAATGGGGAAAAAATAACAGATAAAATCAACCAAAATGATTATTAATTTGGGTATTTTGCCTACTAACTGATCTGTGGTAAGACCTGAAAGGCAGCAGAATTTGCTCTCCTATGAATTAGCTTCCCAGTGGTGTGTTTGGAAGTAGCAGTGTCTACCTGTGATTCAGGCAAAGTCTGGAATGGGGTAAGGGGTTGGTCAGTAGGTGCCTTTTGTGGTGGTTCGGGATGGAGACAACACCAACAAACAAGTGGTCTAAATCTTCCTTAGTCCTTCACTATAACTGATCCTTAGGGTTTCTCTTATTAATTCCCCTCTAACAGATGTGGCAAGGAAGGAAAGGAAAGCTTTTAAGCTGAGACTCTGTTTATACAACAGCTCACTGTGATTACAGTCTTATTTTACAAAATAATATACTTCTGAAAAGCTGAGTTTAAACAATTTAAATAAATAGAACAATGTTTCAGAAATATTAAGAAATCTTACTGTTTAATGGAGCTATACAATAAAAAAGTTTATAAAATTAAGAATAGCTTCTTTTTCCAGTTGACTGTTTCACAAGTTGAGGTTTTGTTAAAGCAGGGAACAATTATATAATGCAAATTATTGTATCATACAGTAGGACACAAAGTGATAAAGTAATAGAGTAATAAGAGTTGGAAAGTATAATGAAATAATAAATGAAAAATACTTTGAAAACTTTAAGAGACTACATTTTTTCTTATGGCTTTTTATGGAAGAATGGGGGGTATTTCATATGTCTCCTAACCATATCCAGCACAATATGCCTATGTTATAACATTTTGTGAAAAATATGTTTAATTTTAGGCACTATAATTTAGAAAGACATCACATTGCCAGCCTAGAAGGTATCAAGCACAGACAAGTAAGATGGCTGGAGAACTGAAGATCTTGTTATATGTGGATCAGCTGTAGGAAATGGAGGAGCTTACCCAGGTATTTTCCAGAATAATGTCATGCTTGAGATTTTAACAAGAGGGTAAACTGAGGCAGATCTCTGACCAAGACAACATGTGTTATCAGGAGCCTATTGTCTGTCAATAAATGGCTCAGTAGCTCACCTCCATTAATGCCAAAGACATTTGAGCAAGATGACAGTTCCCCTTTTATAAGGTTTGGGGAATGCAGTACAAAGAACAGTATAAAGTAGATGACATCATGGAATTAAGATGAACATATGACTGACTCGTTACAGAACGGAGGTGCAGGGAACAACATAATAAGTTGGAAGTTTGGTAATGGAGGCTTGCAATGTTGCCTCCTTCTCTTCCCAGTTTTTCTTCTGCTTCTCTTGATTTTCAAAATCCTTCTTGCACTCCTCCACAACCTGCAATCAATTTACATTTTTCTTAGATGCAGGAGTTTTGACTTTGTTGTCTTCTGGTTCCATGTTTTGGTCTTCTTTGTCCCCATCAAAAGATTCTATATTCAGACTGTGCTTCCTCTGTCTGCTTGTCTTGTCAGCCAATTCATTGACTTTTGAGCTCTTTGCCATGGTAGAACTCTGCTTCCAGAGTGGAGAGTGCTATGTCCCAAATTTCTGGGGTTTTGAGCAGCTGTTGTGAGAGTGTCTTCTAGACACCTGTCTCAGAACTGTGAGGAGGACTTTCTCTCCACAGCCTCAACAAACTCTGCCATGCCAGACTTGAAAACAGAATGGAGAACAGAACTTCTAGTGGCAGAACGGAGAACTAAGAATTGAGAACTGAACTGAGAACTGAGTAGAACTGAGAAGAGAATTGAGAAGAACTGAGAAATGAGAAGAGAGGTGAATTGGGAGGAAGCATGGCTGTGGTGCCAGTACTTTGTGTCTGTTTTGATATTACTTTGTCAGATTTGTCTGCTGATAGAGGACATTGTTACAGAAGCCCTGGGACCTTACAGCTGGTTTAGAAGCCCTAAACGAGGATTTTCTTGTTGTATGTTTACAGAAATCCTGGAGGAGGGTCTTACTGAGGATTTTAGAGGTCCTGAGACTATGCTGATGATTTGTGTTGATTTCTCAGACCTTGTTATTGGGTCTATGCTGATTTCACAGGCAGAAAGTGAATTGATGAGGATGTCACAATGTGTATGGATGTTATTGTGACTTTGTTAAGCTTGGTTTTCCCAGGAACAGAAACTGTGAAGGACTGGAGGTGGACGAGACACTGTGAGCTTCAATATGGAAGAGGAAGTGTACAAGGAGCTGGATAAGGAACTGAGAGCTGTCTGCCTTTGAACTCAAGTGACAGTTGCGTAGATTCAGGCAGGAGCTGGGACCATGGAAGAGGAACCATGGAAACTGAGAGCCTGCTTCGATTCAAGATGAAAAGACCTCTCTTTGGGTATTTGATGCAAACTGAGAAGATCATGATTTGCTGTGGCCTAGGGGTGGAAAACTTTGACCTTTACATTTAAATGATTGAGTTAAGGACTTTTACAATTAAGAAGAAAGAGGACTTATTGATTGAAGAGATTAAGACAATGTGACCTAGGGATAGAGATCTTTAACCTTTGTAGTTTGTGTCTATTGAGGAGACAAGTCTCCTTAAAGATGATTTAATTAAGGATTAATAAATGATTGAGCTACTAAATGACTGAATTACTAAATGATTGTACTTTGTTTAAAACTATGTGGCAACTCTGGTGAAAACCATGTGGCCATTTTGGTGATGAATTCTTATGTCATAACATTGTGAATGCTTTGTCCCTGTCCCTTTACAGAAGTGAGTGCTTCTAACAACCCTTCCCCCACCCCCAAGCTGCTGTCCCATTCATCCTCCAGCTTCTCATCCCCTTCCGTCCTACTCTCCTGTAGGCCAAGATATCCAGTTTAGAGTTTGTCATTCCCTCCCTAAGCCAAATTAAATTTCCTTTTGCCTTCCTGTTCTTTCCCTCCATTGTAACAGTTATCCCTTGTCTCTTGTATATGAGAGGATTAAACCCGTTCTGTCTCTCCCTGTCTCCTCTCATACCATTGCTCTTTCAGCTCTCAATTTCACCTTTCGAAATATTAACCCATCCTATTGAATTAATCCTATGCCCTCTATGTACACATATATACACGTACTCAGATATGTATTCCTATGCATATGTACCCTCCTATATAGACATATGTGAATGTATACACACATACCTAAATGTGTGTGTGTCTACATTCATATTCCTTTAAACTATATCCATACTGAGAAAAGTTTCACAAGTTACAATGATCATTTTTTCCATGTTGGCATGTAAATAGTTCAACTTCAACAAGTTCCTCACAAACTCCCCTCCATATTTACCCTCTTATGCATCTTGAAATTGAATGTCAAATCCTCCACCCAATTCCAGTCTTCTGGTCTTCTCATCAAGGATGCCTGGAAGTCCTCCAACCTGTTGAATGACAGTATTCTCCCCTGGAACTACACACTCAATTTTGTGAGTAGGTGATTCTTGGTTTTAATACCAGCTCCCTTGAAGATCTCTGGAATATCATATTCCAGGCCCTTCAATCCCTTAATGCAGAAGCTGCTAGATCCTGGGTTATTCTAATTGTGTTTCCACAGTATTCAAATTGTTTCTCATTGTCAGCTTGTAATATTTTCTCCTTGATCTGGGAACTCCAGAACCTGGCTATAACATTCCTGGGAGTTTTTTGAGGGGATCTTTTTCAAGAGGTGATTGGTGAATTCTTTCAAGTTCTATTTTGCCCTCTGGTTTTAAAATATCAGGGCAATTCTCCTTGAGAATTTCTTGAAGGATGCTTTCTAAGTTCTTTTTATGATCACAGTTTTCAGGTAGTCCATCAATTTTAAAATTGTCTCTCCTGGATCTATTTTCCAGGTCAGTGGTTTTTTCAATGAGACATTTCACATTGCCTTCTATTATTTCATTTGTTTGGATTAGTTTAATAGTATCCTGATTTCTCATAAAGTCATTTGCTTCCATTTACTCCACTCTTATTCTGAAGGAATTCTCTTCAGAAAGCTTTTGAGATTCTTCTTCCATCTGACAAATTTTACTTTTTAAGGCATTCTTCTCCTCATTGGCTTTTTGGGCCTCTTTTATCATTTGAATTAATCTATTTTTAAAGTGTTATTTTCTTCAGTCAGGTTGTTGACTGTCTTTTCATGATTTTCTTGAAGCATTCTCATTTCTCTTCCTAATTTTTTCTCCACTTCTCTTATTTGGTTTTCAAAATCAGTCTTAAGCTGTTCTATGTACAGTAACCCAATCACATTTCTCTTAGAAGCCTTTGGTGCAGGAGTTCTGACTGTATTGTCTTCCTCCCATTCCATGCTTTAATCCTTTTTGTTCACAACAACGGAATCTAAAGTTGGATTGCTGGGCTTGCTTTGCTTCCTTTGCCTGCCCATGTTGCCTGTCAGTTACTTGGCTTTTGGGCTATGTAGAACTCTGCTTCCAGAGGTGGAGCTTTGTCCCAAATTGCTGGGGTTTTTACAGCTGCCAGAGCTATTAGGAGGTCACTGCAGCCCCCACCAGCTTTGGCTCACTGAAAATGCACCTCAGGACCACCACCCAAGATGACAATCCAGATTCCATGTAGCTTAAGGCAAGAGCACTTAGCCTGTGAATGATTGCTTGGCCCCCCTGCAATCTGCAGGCCTAGAACTCTGAAGCACCCATGTGGAGGTGGCTACAGGGCTGCTGCTTTTGCTGCTTTCTTACCCTAGAGGCAAATGGCCAGACCTGCTTTTCTCCCCCAGATTTAGCCGAGTTCCACTGACCTTTCACTTATTCCTTGTTTCTTATGGGTTGATAATTCTGTAAGTCACTACAGCTGCTGCTGATCCACTCATTTTGAGTCTCCAGCTGTGGGTTGTCCTTACCATGGACAAGCCATAGTTTCAGGCCAAGCTAGTTTCTACTCCCAGCATGCTTCAATGAGCCCTTCCTGTCTCTCCTGCTGGGCTGCCTTCAGTGGGGGCTTTGTTTCTCTGTACTTTTGTGAGTTCTGGAGCCCTAAAATTTGTTTAGAGTCATATTTTCTATATATTCCTGCTTCTATGCTACCATTTTGGCTCTGCCCCACCCTGATTCCTGTTAATGTCTCTTTTCTGTGTTGTCTTTTCATAACAGAATGTAAGCTACTTTAGGCAATGCCTGCCTATTTGCTTGTATTGTTATCCCCCACACTTAACACATACAAGTATTCAATAAATGCTTACTTTATTCCTTGTTTCCTCTATTAGATTCTGAAAATCTTGAAAGCTAGGACTGCCTTTGGTCTTCCTTTGTATCCCTAGCACTTAGGACAATGGCTGGTCCATTCTGTTGCCTTTTTCATGTATTCACTGGTGTCCTATGCTACACAGTCATCCCTGTGGGTCATTGGATTTTCTTAGCAAAGAAATTAGAATAGTTTGCTATTTTCTTCTGTTGTGGAATAAGGCAAACAGAGGTTAGATGTGTCTAGGATCATACTGCTAGTAAATGTCTGAGGGAAGATTTTGAACTCAGGTTTTCCTGACTCCAGGCCTAGCACTCTACCCACTGAGCCAACTAGCTGCTATGTGGCCTACAATGCACTTAATATATTCTTACTGATTGAGATTTATGCCTACCACAAAGTATAATGACCTCTTTGTTTAACTTCTGAAACTTATCATGTGTGTAATTGTGTGTATAACAATCTTTTGGGGCCTCAATTTACTTATTTGTAATTTGCATATATTATGTGCATATAATATGTGTATATTAGACTAATTAGCTTCTAATGTCACTTTTAGATCCAAATCTATTACCTTATGATTGACTAACAAAAACATTCACAAACACAGAAGGTAGCTGAGAAGGGAAGTCCTTCACAGAGTAGAATTGTCAGCAATTTTATATGAACAGGGTAATTCTAAGCAGATTTTAGTCTTCAGCCAATTGCTTTTTTAGGGTGAAAAACACTTAAAGACAGCAATCAATTTGCCATAAAATCTCTTGCATTTCTTTAAAAGTTTAGATGAAACTATAATGGTCAAAGATTTTGGGAAACCTTGTATAGTTTCTCTTGTTATTAATACAGGATGTAACTAATCTTCTGTATATTATGTAAGTTTACAGACAGCCATGATATTTAGATAACATAATAAGAGTTACAATGTTTTTATACAATGCCTTAATTCATTTACAAAGATAAGTACAAAGTGCTTTATTAGACTTGAAACTTCCTTTATTGGAAAACAAATGTCAGGGTGAGAAAAGTAAGATCATATTTAAATAAAAACCAAAAGCAGAAAGCAATATATGTTGAATTATATTCCACCCAAGATTAGTCCACTGAAATGATAGTTTTACTTTGTGTTCTAAAAATAATGAATTGAAGTCCAGCTTAATGAGAATAGTCAGGCAGCCCCAAAGATAGCTTCTTCCACAGAAACTTCCTTTCTTCCAATGCCTAACATCTCAAATTGCAAATGGGAAGGAAGGGAGGAATGAAAGGAAGGAGTGGAGAATAACAAGTAAGCAGCAAATGAGTTTAACTCTTTGGAGAAAAAAGTAATCTCCGTGCTTATCCAAATCTACATCATGCACAATTTGGTATATTAAAGGTGGCATCTTGAAATGCACTGTATATGTTGCTAACTCTAATAGACCATGTTTCTAGAAAGAAAGCAAGACTGGCACGTACTAAGACATCTGGCTTAAAAACTTGTAAGAATTCTTCATATTATGAGCTTATAAAATGAACTTTACAATAAATATCCAAGATATATTTAGCTACAAATTTTAATATTTAAGATGCCCAAAGGCAGCTCAGCTTCTGCTGTAGATTTTATTACTTAATGAAAGATGAACTTAAAGAAGGTTAAAAGTAAAAGGAAGTCATTGAGGAATTCCATGATAGGAAGAGAAAATTTGCTGGTTTTATATTAAGGGCTAAGAATGACAAGTAGAAAGATATTGTCTACCACTAGTACCCTTAGAATATCAGGACAAAGTGAGGAAAGCTTCCAGTAAAGTCAGTGGACACCTCTGTGATAAACTTACAGTAGAATATGTGCAAGATGAACAAGCATGGGTGAAATGTAGTCTTTATTGTTATGGGGAAGTTCCAAATCAACATGATTACAGATCATTCAAGTGGGGGGGGGAGGAGAAGAGGAATAATCATTCTGTACCTACTATGTGCCAGGCACTATGCTAAGTACTTTAAAATTATTGTCTTATTTGTTGCTCACAACAAGGGATGTAGGTGCCATATCGAGGCAGACAGAATTGATTCACTGAGAGTCATGTAACTAGTAAGTGTTTGGGGACCACATTTTAACCCTCATCTTCCTGACTCCAAGGCTAGCATATTATTTATTCACTGTGCCTCCTGGCTGCATCAATTAAGGTACAGGTGCACGGTACTATCTGGATATTCTCATCTTATTCTAACTAGAGTAAGGATAGGGCATAGAAATAAATATGCATTGTTTTCATATCTTAGTTCACCTTGTTCTCCAGTCTGTTTTCATATTAAAAAATTTAGCATTTTTTAACGCAAATAAAATTTGGAATGACATTCTACTGAGGAAGAAAACATGACACAAATGTTTCATATGCTTAAGACCTCTTCATGCATCTTATTTCAATTTCTAAGATTTTCCTTTGAATGAATTTCTTTTGTAACATTAGCAACATGAGTGTATAAACTATAGTGCATTCAGTTAACAAGTTTTTATTTACATTAGTCACTGCAGGCTTTTAGAAAAGTCAACCATTAATCTACTGTCATGCACCACATTGGTGCAATATTCCTTAATATACCTAATTCAAAAAAATTAACAATTTACCTAGAGTCTCAGAATTGGAAATCTGTGTATATGTGTATATGTGTGTGTAAATGAAATACATTTCTTAAAATACATAGACATTTACATTTCACATGCATATACTTTGGGGAAAGAGATGGTGAAGTCAGATGTTAGAGCCCAAACCAAAGCAAAATAAAGCAAAAGAAAAAAAATGTTCCAGCAAATGAATAAATTTACTGGTATCAGATGATAATGACAATAACAAATATAAACTCAAACCATAATCTTGAAATTGCCTACAAGAAACACAGAAGCCATTTGTCAGCTCTCAGGTACATTTCCATAGGAACTTTTTGAGTCCAAGGATGCCATTTGGTCAATGGAGGGAAAAGAAAACTTCCATTGTGCATATATTCAGTTGGTCTCATAAGCCTTTCTTATAAATCCTTTGCACTTGTTGAGATTTGGTGTTCCATGGAATGAATAATGCATTTATACCTCAAGTACCATGGAATACATATGCTTTTTACTTCATTATCTCTCTATTCTGATTATTCCAAAACATAGTAATCAGTACTACATATAACTCAAGCCTATACTATAAAATAATCAATGAATCGTTGGTTCAAGGATACAATTCAGTTTAAAAGAATATAACCCAATTCAATCAATAAAACAAAAAAAAATTACCCGATTCAACAATGCATTTAAGGAGGTATTCCTTTTTCCTTATATCCCCACAGTCTTTTCACTTGATTACAGAATATTACAATAGAATAATTTATAACAGCAGCATGGGTTCCAATGCTTGCTGAGACACTGAGGGCAGTATCTTTACATTTCTATCAAAATATCTTTTGAGGGTTTAGGTGGAAGGTAAAGGAGGGAACTGCAACAAGACACACAGTCTTCAGAAATAATATGAACTACAAAGGTCAAAGCTAATAAAGGGCCACAAATTCCAACATCATCATCTTGGACAATCAAAACATTACTACTTTTAAAATTTACTTTTGAAACCTAGAGACATCACATTTCAGACTAAAAATTTCAAGTAAATAGCAATTTTCCTATCAGGTTCAAGCATTTGTGTTATTATTCAAAGAAAACAAAATATTCTGCTGAAGTTGAGGCCATTTTTTGTGATACTTTCATGTAGAAAAAAAGCACCCAGTATTTGGAGTCAGAATTGCTATGTTGAAGTCTTGGTTCTGCTACTTAGTATTTGGGTGATGTTAAACAGGTTGCTTAAACTCTTTGCATTTTCAATTTCCTCTGCTGTACATTGAGAATAATTATTCTTGCACTGTTTTCAAATGCTATTTCAATGTGAGCTAATATCATTATTGTCTTCAGATTAAGAAGTTGTAAGATCACTTCTTTTTCCTTTGAATAAGTACCAATTTGATGAACAGGTGGGAGAAAATGGAAAGCAATCTAATCACAATGCTCTTTGTACTGGCAAAATTTTATTTATAATAGAGCTCAAGTAATTTATTAAAAAATCATCTATGTGCAAATGGGTATAAATATCTGTCAAAAGTGTCAAAGGAAAAAAATCTGTTGGCAACTTTAATATCCTTGTAATCTGTAAACACTTCTAGAAAAAAAGTCAAATTAAGGGGAGAATTAATCTATTATGACAATGAGAAATATATTATTATTTAAATGTTAAAAGCATTCTTAATTCAAACTAATGGAATTAGCAACACTAGATGTCAAATTACTTTTGCACAGGTCAAATTATTTTATTGTGCATTTAACTTCATGTAACTAATAGAACTTAAACCAGCATAAATGTGTAACAATACTTTGTAAACTATTATAATTATTAGTGGCTTGATGATAGAAAACAGTCACAAAAGCAGTGTCAAAATAACAACAATTATCACAAAAATTATAATCTGAGAGCCCATTTTAAATACTACAAATGAGAAATTCCACATTTTCTAGGAAAGATCACCAGAGAGGTACAAGAAATAACAGCAAGGAGATAACATTCAAAAGTTTGAACATTGGTGTTCATTTAGATAACTAAGAAAACAGTTATGATTTTAAGGTCATAAAACTGTTACTCAGAGAATGGGGTAACATTTTTGCCCAATTGGAGCACTGTTTTTTCAAAATACGTATCACATTTTCGATAATATAGTTCATATATAGAAGTCCAAGAGAAAGAAAAAAAATTTTAAAATGATTCATGTCCAATGATTAAGAAGGCTTATTTAATAGATGCAAACCCAAGACAATAATAATAGTGAACATCTATATACTACTATGTGCTAGATACTATGCTAAGTACAGATTCTACCTCAATAGATTCTCATAACAACCCTGGGTGGTAGAAGCTATTAGTATCCCTATTTTACAACTGTCGGTACTGAAGCAGACCTATTTAACTTGCTCAGGGTCTCACAGCTTGTAAGTGTCTGAGGCCAAATTTGAATTCAGGTCTTCTTGACTCCAGTCTCAGACCTCTATCTACTATGGCACCTACCTACCTCCAAGAAGATATCTCTTACCTCCCTCAGAACCTGGGACAGATCTATGCATAGGATAGATACTAAATATTTGTTGAATAAATGAAAGGATGAATAAACAAAAGCTTACAATTCTGTGTCTCACCATTCCATGGACTACATAATTTAAATCATTGGTTCTCAACCTTCCTAATGCAATGACCCTTTACTATGCATATGTGGGCATATCTGCATGTGGGCAGACCCACCCGGAGACAGATAGAGGAGCAGTGTCTTGGTTCTGAAGACCATCAGAAATATGTGTTTCCTGAGGCAGCTAGGTGGTGCAGTGAATAGAGCACTGGCCCTGGAGTCAGGAGGACCTGAGTTCAAATCCGGCCTCAGACACTTAACACAAAAAACTAGTCGTGTGACCTTAGGCAAGTCACTTAACCCCAACTGCCCTCCAAAAAAAAAAAAGCAAAAAAAAAAAAGAAAGAAATGTGTGTTTCCCGATGGTCTTAGGAGACCCCTGTGACTCCAGTGAAAGGGTTGTTCGGCCCCCAAAGGGGTCGTGACCCCCAGGTTGAGAACCACTGATTTAAATCATGTGAAAAACAACCACATTAAATAAAACCTCAATATCACAGTTAATTTATATTTTGGTTATCTTTCTTCTTTCCCCAAAGCCAATATTTTATTGGCATTAAAATATTATTTTCATTAAATATTAAAATAGCTGATTACTATAAGGACAACATAACATAGTGTGGTACAACCAAAAAAGAAATCTTAAATCTGAAAATCTGGTCTTGAATTTCAGCTCTGATACTTGAGAGGCTTAGAACCTTGAACAAGTCACTATTCCCTGCTGAATCTCATTGAAGGATAATACAACCTGACCTGCTTGCCTCCCAGGTTATCCTACAAAGAAAAGGTCTGTGGAATTTTATTATTTTGTGTTTACAACTGATGCCACGACACAGCCTTATTGAAATAACTTTACAGAGAAGTTTTTTTGGATTTACTAGTAACAATCAAAGATAGGTAGACTAGTTAATTATGTGGTACTCACATATATAGTACAGAGTTTGGAAGCAGAAAGACCAGAATTCCAAATCTTCTATCACTGAGACCATCTAGCTGTTTTTGACCCCAGAAAAGTCATTTAACCTTTCTGTATCTTAAGGCTATTCTACAAGAGTTAAAGGTAGCATAGGTGTAGGGAAACCTTTAATGTACAAGGCATCCCGGAAGTCTTAGTGACATTTTAAACTACTAAATCTTAAGATTTTACTATCTCTTTTGGGAACTTTTGTATTTGGCTAGTAACTACCCTTGCTCAAAGATCAAGATCTATTTAAATGGAATTCTGTTCTACATCAATTAGTTTTATCTCATACTGAAATAGGTATTATTCTAATCCTTTGAACTGGAGTATACTATTGTTGCATAGTCTTCATTAAGGGATAACAGATAAAAAGCAGAGAAAAATCAGTTTACTAGAATGTACTATTATACACTGTACTGACACAAAAAGAATGTAGCATTTGGTAAGATTTATGCAAATGTGGATTCTGACGTGCATAATGTCAAATGTTTAGGAATTGTATTTATCACTTCAAAAATTATGAAACAAAGCTTTTGATGAGAAAGTCAGTTCTAGAAGCAAATCTAGTCAATATTTTAGTGAAGTTGAATAAATTTTATCATACATTCAGGGGAAATCACTTTCCTTCTTGTTACCTTACTATTTATTTTTTAAAAATCAAACAAATGCATACACAAGCAATATCAATGACTTTGTAGAATGACTCAATTTAAGTAAGTTTCCTTATATATATATATATATATATATATATATATATATATATTTAAAGCATAAAGTGGATTTTTAATGAAAGTGATATACTACAAAAGAGTATTCGGTAATCAAAATATGAGAGCAAGGTGAGCAAAATTTCAGATATGATAAAGTTACAATTTTAAAATCAATATGTACTATGTATTAACCATTTCTAATGTGGTCCATAAGCTAATTGATTTAGAAAGACTTGCTAATGATTTGCATTTTTATAAGCATTCCAGTATTATACATATTGAAAACCTTCCATTTTAGAAATTAATCAAGAGGTGATGATGCTGCCGATAAATATCATGATGATGAGGATGATAATTGTTGTACCTTATAGTCAAGGTTATGAAAAACATGTCTTAGAAGCATTGAAGGAACTTCAGCCTGATCATTGTTGGCAGTCAGAATTGATGATTTTTGTTTCCCATCATCTTGTCATTCTAAATAATTATAATTACTTGTATGTGATGTTGTATATGCTCAGCTTTTCTTGTCAACAAAATTAATTATTTGACAGAACTAATTATTTTGAGATTTCTGAACCTGCTCAGCAAGAATTGGAATTGCACTTTTAACATGCAAACCTAGTTCCCTGGCCACATCATATGGAACACACAGTATCACATTTAATTTCAATTAGTTCAGCTAGTCATTATTCTAATATGATTATACATTCTTGTAAAATGTCCCTTTTTTGGAAAAGCAATTAATTTTCATTTAGAAACATTCTGGATGCCAAGAAAGAAGAAATGGTCCTTCTTATAATAAATGTATTTGATCTAGAAGGATCAATAGGAGCTCCCAAACTATTATTGGCATAAGGACAGAAAAGCCAAAAAAAAAAAAAATAGAAAATGAGAGGTACACTGTGAAGGACATTACTATGACTAAAGCTTTAATATTGAAGGCCATCGGTCCTGTTTGTTACAGGATCACTGACATCTAAAGGAATGATGCCTATTCAAGAGCTACAGCTCCTAAATAGCAAGGCTTAAAATAGTGCATTTAAAAAATATACACAGAAATGCGTGAATGTTTTTTTCATCAGATCTGATTACATACTGATTGTAGATGGTGTAAGTTATTCAGCCTTGATTATCAGTAAAGTTTAGCAGATGTCATGAAGTGAGAGACCAGAAAGGAGGATGTAAAAATAAATACCATGACTCTAAATGATACGGAGAAAACCACTTAACCATTTTAAATACTGGGTTTTTCAAATCCCCTAGCTTTCATCTTCTAAAGGAAGGTTTATTTTATTATTTTCAAATTACCTGCCTACTGAAAGTAGTAAGCTTTCTCAAGTCCATTTGATAGTAGGCTAGGTATAATCATAAAATCAAGGATAGTAAGTACTAAGGCACATTTTTTGGGTTAATTCTCAAATCTAAAATGATTGGTTCTCAAGAAAAGCCAAGTATTCTATGACAAAGAAGACCATTTCATACAAACTAGAGTCTGTTTTTCTTGAAAATTATCTCAATAGATTTCTAATTATGGAAATTGCTATGACTTCTCTGAGTAGCATAATATTGTGCAGAATACCTTTCCTTCTTTGCTTTTAGTGAATGTTACCTTATCATTTTGCAAATGAAACACAAAAATGTCCTTCATGCTTAAAATAGCTAACCCTTAATCACCAATACTATCAGGGGAAAATGATACTGCTGGTAAATGAGGTACAAACATGATTCCCAAGTCTATATATTTACTTACATTCTGCTTTTCAGACTTCTCCCGGCAAAATTAGAACACCAGTAATGTATTAAAGGGTTAACAGGCAACAAAATGGATTAACTGAATTTCCACCTCCTCTCACTGCCTGACATAACTAATAAGAAAAGGCTAGCATGGTTAAAATCAGGCAGAATCAAAGGAAAAGAAATAGTGGAAGAAGGAAAGGGGAGAGTAGGATAAAGAGGAGAAGGAATGAGGATGCCAGGTGAGGGAACTTTATCATCCCCTGAATAACTAAGTAATAAATAGTCCTATACCAATTAAATAGTCAATAGAAAATTCCTTCTGGGAGTAAACAAATAGGCTTTTCTATTCTCTCAGAAAATACAACTCTTTCAATATCGTGGTTGGAGATTTCTTTCTCATATTCCATAATATGTAATAGTCTGTTGAAAAATTTGTAGCTGTTGTCTTATTCCTTTTAACAAATGGAGTCCAGTAAAAAAAATGCAGCTCATTTGGGTAAGGGAAAACTGATAAAATGACTCAAAGGGAATTTCAATAAGTCTATTCTGTATTCATCAAAACTTAACTATGTTGCATCTCAAGTGTCTTGTGCCTTCTCCCTTACAGTGTTCCTACACAACTGAATATAACATATTCAGTCCTGGAAGGAATGGAAATAGCTCTTAAAGGTGGCTGCTGTAATGAGGAAGAATGTTAACATACTCTAAAAAGAGAGCTTTTTTGTATTTGCAATATAAATTCTTTAGTTGAAACAAGTAAATTAATGGAATTTATTCACACTTATTTTTTTTCATGGTAAATAATAGAAAAGCACAAAAGGGACACAATGCAACAATAAGAAATTCTTTAGTTAGAATTCTGAGGGAAGAAATATCTATTATATCTTAGAGAGCTGGGCATGAGGACATTCCAGGACAAGGATAGTCAGACTCCTAAATGTGTATAGCTCTTTTGTATGCAATTTGCACCTCTTTTTTGCGAGGAGGAGGCAAGGCAATTGGGGTTAAGTGACTTGCCCAAGGCCACACAGCTAGAAAGTGTCATGTCTGATTAGTGAGAACTCTCTCTCTGTCTCTCCTGATGGTAAGCATGCATAGACCATAAATCAGATGTGCTCTAACCACTGGTATTCCTTCTCACCCTAATGAGTACCATCATATCCAACCCATGGTTTAAATATGACTAAGCTCCTAAAATAGGCAAGTCCATTTTCAGATAACTCTAGTGAAAAGTCTGTTTTTTGCTTTGTTTCATTTCTCCCATCAGGTCTAATTTGCCTCTCTAGAAATTCTGCACTCTAGAAGCAGAAAGAAAAAGTCTAACATGTCTTCCACAAGTCAGATATTTGAAGATTATTATCATGTTTCCACTAATTCATCTCTTTTTCAGGTTAAAAAGTCTACTACTTTGGACTGATCTTCAGATAGCATGTTCTGCATCCCTCTTACCCACTAGTCATGTTCTTGACATGCTCTAACTTGTTTACAAGCTTTCTAAAATATCATATCCAGAATGAAACATAATATTCCAGATTTTTCTGACAAAATCTGAATTCAATGGAACAATTAATGTCTCTATAGTCTTCATTTTGGACACCATTTAAAGTTGTCTAGGATAGCATTACCTTTTTTGGCCACCAAATAAGAATTAGAATAAAACTCCCAGATCATTCTCATACAAAGTGTAATCTAGCCATATGTTCCCACCTTGTACTTGTGAAGCTGATTCATTTTTTAAAGCCAGTGTTGAGCAAGATATATATTCCTACTCATTTTCATCTGCTTTGATTTATCTTTTGGATAATCTGGGGGTCAAAGAATCAGGGTGTGATTGCTGTACTTTCCTGTGTTACTTGTGTGACCTTAAGAAAATCACTTAATCTTTACCTGCTTCAGTTTCCTCATTTGGAAATTAGGTGGTTGTGCAAGATTAACATTGTA
This sequence comes from Pseudocheirus occidentalis, assembly GCA_028646575.1. Lineage (NCBI taxonomy): Eukaryota > Metazoa > Chordata > Mammalia > Diprotodontia > Pseudocheiridae > Pseudocheirus > Pseudocheirus occidentalis. The sequence goes on along the minus strand of CM053594.1, from coordinate 228,905,503 downwards.
ATTCTAAAGCTATAATTCTGTGATCTGTCATCCAATGTGATAGGCATTCTTTAAACTTCGTGCCATCTGTATATCAGTCAAACATATCTTCTATGGCTTCATTCATATCACAATGGCTCACTATCACCTCTAGGAAAAATTCCAACTGCTAAACTTGACATTTGTAGTTCTTCAGATTCTAGCTCCAACCTACCTTTCAAAACTGATGCTAGAATACTCCTTCTTAGACACTATGCATTAGCCAACTGGTCTACTTGCTATTGCCTGTATGAGACATTCAATCTTCTCCCCCTAACACTCTGCACATTGCCATTTCTGGAATGCTTTCACTCTTCTTTATCTCTGCCTCTGGCAACCCTTAACTTTCTGTAAGCTCAGATCAAGTACCAATTTCCCCAGTTGTTAGTCTCAACCTCCATGAAATTACTTGGTATTTATTTATATTCATTATTTGCTTAATGGTGCAGTTGACCAGAAACATATAAACTCCTAAAAATCAGGGACTGTCTTACTCTGCTTTGGTAATTCCAGAGACCAGCACAGTGACTAGTACATAGTAGGCACTTCACATATACGTATTTGTTCATTGGTGCAGAAAAATATGACTTATTAGTGATCCTATTAGTCCAGTTACAGAATAGTGATGAACATGAATAAGGTTATAAATTTGATTTTATAATGCAAACATAAAGTTGGGGATTATCTTATATATATATATATATATATATATATGTAATATGTATACACATGCAGCATATAAGTACATAAATACAAATACATATGCACATACATATGCATCCAATCATTACTGCATTTCCTTGCTGGCTTTTTGTGGTTTGGACCCATACCTACAATTGCTTAGAAAACACACACTGAGGAAATTCCCCCTTCAGATTCATATTGGCAATTGTTTTGAAGCTTATTGTCTTAGAGAATTCCCTGGAGATAATTAGAGGCTAAAGAACTTGCCAATGGCAACACAACTAACATGTGTCAGAAGTGGTTTGAATCTATGCCTTCTTCACTTCAAAGCCAATTGTCTATCCACTGCACCACACTGCCTCTTGTGTACTATTTTAGATTCTAAAGCTTCAGGCAGATTAGATTGGTACGAGTTCAGTGATATGTAATCAGATTCTTCATATCAAGTTCTATTCCCTGAATTATCTTCATATTTATTAGGCATTTTCTAGAAAGGCATTTTCTATACTATTAGCAAAATGTTAAGAATTCTTCAGAACCTAGACATACTCTGTACATGTTCAGATATGAGGGGATATTGAATTCCATTCTAGGTGCCACATTTTAAGTAGTATTATGATAAGGTAGAGAGGGCCCACAGTGGCCCAGAAAATGGATAACTGGCCTTGGAATTTGGAAAACCAGGGTTCAAGTCTTGCTCTTTGTACAGACTAGTAGCATAGCTATATACAAGCTATTTTATCTTTCGGTGCTCCAAGTACTTTTATATGCATATATACAGTCTAGCTCATTCGTACCAGTTGTAAATAATTTATATATCAGAAGCTTTCTACACAGATAAAATAAGTAACAGGTTACATGCACATACACACATGCACACAAGCACATACACATTTATTATATACTGAGACAGAGACTGTCAACAGGATGTCTAGGACAGTAAGGGGAACTATAAACCATGTCATCCAAGGGTCATTTGTAGAAATTAAGTATGTTGAGGATATATAAGAAAAGATTTAGTTGGGGAATTACAACTGTCCTTAAGTATTTGAAGGACTACAAGATGGAAGCCAGATTAGATTTGTTTGGCTTATTATTTTAGTGCAGAATCAGAGACAATGACTGGGTATTGAAAAGAGTCAGACTTAGGATTTGTGGAAGATTTGTGTCAGCAGAAAAATGAAAGTTATTAAAAAATAAAATGGAAAAGATAGTTTTCTATCACAGTAAACCTTTAAGTGGATAGTTAGATGACAATATTTGGGTATTACTCTAGAAGAAACTCCTGCTTATTATGAATTTGATGATTTTTGAGTTCTCTTCTGAGTTGAGTTGATTCTCATTATTACTATAAAATATTTTATATATTATTCTATAATACATATGCCATCATAAGGTCAAAAGGAACTGTAACAGAGATTTTACTTATCCCTTGGACCTATGAAAGTGTGCTTTTCACTGATGAAATTGAATTGATTTAAAGAAGCTAGTAGTAGTAGTAGTAGTAGTAGTAGTAGTAGTAGTAATAGTAGTAGTAGTAGTAGTAGTAGTAGTAGTAGTAGTAGTAGTAGTAGTAGTAGTGGTGGTGGTGGTGGTGGTGGTGGTGGTGGTGGTGGTGGTAGTGGTAGTGGTAGTGGTAATAGTAATATATATGAATGAAACACACATGTACTTTATTACTATTATTATTATGATGTACTTTACTAGTTTTTGCTTTTTTCTATGTGTCTTTCTTTGTATTCTCAGCACTTAGTACAGTACCTGATACTTAAGTAGTTGACTAATTTCCTGATTACTAATAACAGCTAACATTTATATACTGTCTTAAAGTTTACAAAGCACTTAACATACATTATCTCATTTGAGCTTCCCAACAACCCTTTGAAGCAAATTAGCTCCATTTAATAGATGAGAAAAGATGAGAAAAAGTACAAATGAGAAAACTTCAGAGAGGTTAAGTGCCTATCCCAGGGTCACATAGCCAACAAATATTAAGAGCAATATTTGAACACAGATCCTCTGATCCCAAATCAAGCACTCACTCTACCATACCATACCATACTGCCTCATTTACCAATATGATCCACAAGGTGGCAAAGTAATGTCTGAAATAATAAAGATTTGGATGATAATAACAATACTAGACCATAATTCACAAATCAGATTCCAATTTGCAATGGCAAGGGAAGTTTCCTTATACCAATTCTCTATACCAATTAAATCCTAGGTTCAAATCCCAAATCCTAAGCAATAATACCGGGAAATATTAGTAACAACAACTACTATGATGATGATGATGATGATGATGATGATGATGATGATGATGATGATGACAATACAATAGCTATTGCAGCATGAAGCAATAAGAATTAGGAATTTTTTTTCTGAAGCAAAGATTATTATAGGAAAACAAATGGTGATAGGCTATATAGGTGGTAAAGATGATCTCAAATTAAGGTACCATCTTTATACATGTGCAGATGTTCCTATAGGTCCTGAATCACTCTTCTAGTAGTTCTCTCAGACAGATAGCTATAATTAGTAGTGAAGTTATCTTTGAATTCTAACACAGCAGTAGCAGTTGTATAAAATATTGGTTCACTAAGAAACCTTGCCATTTTCCTTTGCTTTTTCTCCCTAGCTCCTCTTTCTAGTTAATAACAAACCATATTTGGAACAAAATCCTGATACAATGAAAGGAGAAAATAATTTAATTCACAGCTTCAGATGTTTCTTTCATAAATATCACTTCAAAAATATGAAGAAATTTCAAATTAGAGGCAAATGAAAGACTGTTTACCCTGATAAGTGCATTCTGAAACATTTCTTCCCCCAAAATATTAAAAATAGATAAATAATATTTCAAACTACCACTGGCTTTAATGAAACAATTTCCCCCATAATATATTTAATGGGGCATAGTGTGGCTGAAATTAATGAATCCCAGAGATTCCAGAGTTATAGATAAGGGACTTTAGGCATTACACATGGTGAAAGAAATAGATGGATACATCATCACCTTGATACAATAGCTAAAGGAAAGAAAATCCAGTAGCAGCTAGAACTGCTTGGAATCACATGATATATAAGTGAGACAAAGCATTTCTTTATGTTCATGTTTGATGTGGGAAAAAACCCTCCAGAACTTGTAAAGATGTTCTGAAAATAGCATGCCATGTAACATAAATACAAGCAGCAAGCTGTCTGACTAAATCCATTTAGACTTCTTTGTTAAAAAAGGCATGTGAACATTTCATAGCATTTCAAAGCAGTCTTCTTAGTCAAGTTCCACATGATTTCATATATCCAGATAATCTTGGCAATAATGTGAAGTTTTCCCTTGAATTACATATCATGGTATAAGCTCTCATTTTTGCCAAGGTGAATGATCTTTCTGTATTTATTAATCTTTGGATTTATATGACTGCTTTCTTTACAAGACACTCAAAATTTTTATTATTTGTATTGCTTTCAGTTTCTTAGAAACCAGAAAATAGTCTGAACAAAGGTGACATTTCCCCTTTTTTCTCGATCAAATTTAACTTAGCCTTAAATCCATAACCACAGATGCATAAAATATGTAAGTAATACTATAAATATATTACTACTTTTTTATTCCAAACACATCTTATTTTTAAGTTTGTAGCTTATGTTCCTAGGCAGGCTATATTCAACTTAAAAGATATACATAGACGGTATAGCTATTCATTTCGTGGATAATTCAAAGGAAAGAGGGAAGGATAATGCACTGGATAAGAGGATACATAAAACATCTTGAAGAAAAAGTGAATTTAAGTTTGTAAGATTTGGGATAAGTTTAAAGTCTTATGATATGTATAGTGGGAGAGATGTAGCTAATAACTAGTACCTATAGGAGTAAAAAATTATATGTTGTGGTAGACTGAAAATTATTAATCTTGAGTCCATAAAATGAAGTATATTATGCACTTTGTGATACTTGCCAACATGACACAACAAAGTGTTCAGAATGAGATAAGGGAGCGAATGGTATTCCTGTATCATACCTTGATCAGATTATAACTGGAGAGCTGTGTAGATTTGTAGGTGCTGCATTTTAAAGGGATAACATAAAAGGCAGAGTGGGATGGTCACAGGAATTTAAGTGAAAATCATTTGTAAGAAATGTGAATGTTTAACCTGGAAGAGAGAAAATGGGGGTGAGGGGAAGAAAGGGAGTTATTTCCAAGGACTCGAATGGCTGATATATGGAAGAAGGCTTAGATGTATTCTACTTAGCCTCAGAGGCCAGAACCAGGAGCAGTACCAATGAGTAGAAATTACAAAGAGATTATATTAGTTCAATGTAAAAATATTCCCAACAATCAAAGCTATCCAATTGTATATTGTAGAGAATAGAGACTTATTTATTAATCATATTCTAGAATGAATTGATGATTTACATAGGAATTGAATTAGTTGATTTTGAGGCTCTGTTTCTAAGGGTACATGATTAAGCACAGTCATTCATACTTTAAACAATTATTTCTAAGTCTGAAATTGTAGATCAATTTATCTATCATCTATGTTTACTTATTCCTAATTTAACTGTCTTTATGCAATGATGTTATAATCTATTTTCTCTATTTTCTATTTTCTCAACCTTCTTTGGGTACCAATTTTAACATCATTAATTTTTCCTATTAAGTCCATGTAATTAATAAAATTTGCATTTCACAATTTTCCAATGGATAGCACCTTCCTGTGTTTACTTCATATTCATATTGTGATAGAATATTTGGGTCACTGCAGTTTATCTCTCCACTATTTTATCATTTTAAATATGGTGAATGTTGTATCTGACTTGATCAGTTTTAGTCAATTTTACTTCTCTCATATGTATGGCTCAATAAATGAACTATTTTATAGAAAAGTCAATTTTATCTCCTCAACTCCTGTTATAGCTTGTAGAAACTGTGTGAGTACAGGCTTTTTTTTCTTGGACTCTATATCATTATGCAATATTTCACAGTAAAGTGCTCTACTGAGAGCTATATATCAAGTTTGGAATTGAAAGCAAGCAACTTTAAGGAGAATATTAGAAAGCCTGTGCCCATGCAACATATGCTTGATGCCTATGCATCTATTTATGGTGCATCTGTATTTTAAACTACTTTAGAATGTTTTTCTACTGATAGGATTCACAGAGAAATAAAACAACTAAGCCAGGAATAAAACAGCCAGGAGCATACATAGGTTGGCACCAAGGGCAAATTGTACTGTTTCCTCTCCCATAGCACTTGAAAACTGGTAGCATTAAAGTGAAAACTAAGGGCAGCTTCAAAATGGAAAAAGAATCAGAAAAAGGCAAATTAATTTTGAGGACTCTGTTTAGGAAGAAGGACATTGCTCTTCTCTTTTTTTCTCTCTCTCCTCTATCTCTTTCTTCTCTCTTCTTTCTGTCTCTCTCATCTGTCAGTCCCAACCACTTTGCTGATGGTAGATGATTGCATATATGTGCAAACCTGTAACTACGACAAAGCCACCAGGGCTTTTCCCCCAAGACATTAATATTGAGGGAAGCACCTATTTTCCTTCATGTGTGGCGTGAGCACATGTTACCTTATAATCACAGCTCACTCTGTCAGCCTGATTGGTGTTGATCAGGAAGACCTTGCTATCTCACTGGCCCTCATATCTTAATCCTCGAGGTCTATATTCTCAATAATGTTCCCTAGCCATGTTACTTTAGGCTATCATCACCTCTCACTTGGGTTATTGCCTCCTAATTGCTTTCCCCATCCCTGTTCCTTCCTTCTCTTCAACCAGTTTTCCACACATCTGCAAAGGGCCAATACTAAAGCAGAGTTCTGAACATGTCAGTCATCTTTTTAGAAAACTCCAGTGACTTTCCCACATTACCTCTTTGATCAAATATAAATTCTTTTTATGGCAGTTAAAACTCTTCATAACCTGGCTCTGGCTACACCTTTCCCAGTGTTATTATTACATATACTCTCTTTCCTGCTCTCTAAGTTCCAACCAAATTGTGTTACTTGCTCTTTCTCATACAGAACATTACTGTCTTCTCTTCCTGGAACATACTTCCTCCTCACCTCTGTCTCTTAGAATATTGAGCTTCCTTTAAAATCTGAGCACTCCTTCTACCTGAGAACTTCCCTGATCACTTCAGCTGCTAATGTTCCACCAGATTACTTTGTGTTTACTTAGGGTGCATTCATATTATTTCCCCTGATAGAATGTAACATTCTCTGTTAGGGCAAGAGGCTATTTCAAATTTGATTTTGTATCCCTAGGATCAAGAAGTATCTGACATAGAAGAGTTATATAATATGTGCTCACTGATTAATTTTCTTAACAGTGTGGATAAATATTTCTGGGAGAATAGTCAAACCCCTTTTGACACAAGTATACTCATTGTAGGACTGTCTGAATCACAGCTGCACCCATCATCCTTCCCTTCCCCCACTGTGATTATCCCCTACATAACCATTGTACTCATCTTCTCCCAAAGGTACAGTCTTCTGTCCCACCACCTCCACTCACCCTCCTATTTTCCCCTATATCTTCACCGCTATCACTGATCCCCATTTCAGGTAAGGGAACTGCTAGTTATGGGTCTATATGAACCTGAGATCTTAATCACTAAATGCCTAAAAATGTCCCTGCACACTGTACTACTCTCCAGCACCCAACTATATTCCTGTTTCATTGTACAGCTACTAGTTGTGTAAAAGCATGGGTACTCAGAGCATGAGCCTGATTTTGTCAACTATAAGGGCAGATCAAGTGAAAGAAAATAAACGCTGTACTTATTTTTTTTTCACTTTCTACATGATTTATCCTAAATGCCTCATTCAACTCAATACACATTCGTCAATCATCTAGTGATACAAATAAAGATCTGACAAAATTCTACCAGTGATTCATCATGCTTTAGTAGTCGCCCTAAGTTTCTGAAGGTTATGCAAGAGCTAGTTGGTTCTAACAAGCCTGAAAGGCTTTGAGTATGAGCCCAATATTGGACTATACATTTATTATCTAAGGACTAACCTAGCTAGGAGGTCGGTGAGTCTCTTCAAGGTTAAGCATTTTTCTTTGTCCACATTAATTCTCCACGTTAAAGGGATGTTGTCCTTGATACTGAAATCAGTAAAAAGTCATGATGAAATTATAATGTTATATATTGAGATATGATTAAGGTACTGAGTCAGATGCTATGGATGCAAAGTTGAGTCCAGAAGTCTTTCTTGCCACCTACCAAATAAAGTTAGATAGCAAGTATGCAATGTGGACAAATAACTATAACACAAAGCAGAACTGGAAAAGTGCAAAGGGAAAAGTCCAAAGAATAAGTATGAAAAATCTGAGGAAGTAAAAAGCATTTCAGCAGGGAGAATTAGAGACCACTTCACAAAGCAAGTGATCCCTGAGTTAGGACTTGGAAAAAAGAAGAAATTTCAGTGAAAAGAGATGGAGACAGATAATCCATCATGAATATAAAGGATGGCATAGAAAAAAGAGACAAATTAGAGAATAATGAATATTCTATTTTAATTGTAACATTAACTAAATGAATGGGAATAGTATGGGGTAAAGCTGGAAAACTAGGGGAGAGACATTCAGTTCATGGATGGCCTCAAATATCAGGATAGGAAATTCATACTTTATTCAGTAGGCAATGGAGAGGTTTGGATTTTTTTAATACAGGAGTGATCTGATAACAGTACTACATTAAGATTACTCAGGCAATGATGTGAAGGGAGACACTAGAATCTAGACCACCAGTTAGAAAACTTTTGCAAATTTAGCGAGAGGTGATGGACATTAGGGCAGCTGGATGGTGCAGTGGATAGAACAACAGGCCTGCAGTCAGGAAGACTTATTTTTGTGAGTTTGAATCTGGCTTCAGATGCTTACTAGCTGTGTAACCTGGACAAGTCATTTTTTGCTTCAGTTTTCTCATCTGTAAAATGACTTAAGGAAGGAAATGGCAAACTATGCCAGACCCTCTGCAAAGAAAACCTGAAACTGGAGCGCAAAGAGTCGAACACAAATGAACTCAAAAGATAAAGACATAAGCTGCGTGGGCTGCAGGGAGAGTAGAAAGGAAGGTACTGAGAGTTATTTCCAAGTTAAGACTATCAGGACTTTGAAAATAACTGGATAGGGGGATGAGGGGAATGAGTAAGTCCTAGATGAACCTGATACTGTGAGATAGAGAAGATGATAGGGACGCCAATGGAGAAATTATAGGAAATCAAATGTAGTAGGGATGTCGGATTGGAGGGGATGATGAGATAATTATCATTGAAATTCCCCTACTGTTCCCTATACAGCATATGAATGACATCCTCAATTGGATACCAAGCGAGATAAACCACCATAAAACCTGAACAGGGAAGAAAAAACAATGACAGAGAGTGCAGAGAGAATTTGTGGTGAAAGAGATGAAAGCTCCTGAAATGATCCAAGTAGACTAGTGTAAGCAGTCAGACCAAAGCATTGTGCATTTTGAATAGCAGACCAGTGTTGAGAGGAACCTTTTAATCTAAATTCAAAATTTTTGTTCATAAAAAAATTGGCAAAACATGGTAGCTTTTGTCTTTCTATACATTCCCTGACCTAAGTATTTGCCTTAATCTATCCATACAAATCTGTTTAACAGTTAAACAGAGAGTCCTATTATTCTGTCAGCACAAAGAAATAAATCAGGAGGAAGACATTTGCAACAATCATTGATTTTGGAATATTTACTAATTTGCAGCAATATGAGTATATATTTTTTCTACTTATCTGAGAGAACAGCTGAAGAAAATGTAATATCTCAGAGAAATCAATTCTGCTAAGAACACTGTTCAACCTACACAGCTGATTTGGGGTTCTATGGATACATCATTCAGTTCTCACTGACAACAGCTGAAAAGGTATCTCAATCATAATAGGGTAGGAGGTGGTGGTCAATGTATTAAATATAATTACTGACTAAATCTTGAAGTAGAAAATTCTTAGTTTAATTTTTTGGGTATTAAATGATCTAATATAGTAGACAAATATAAGAATTGCAAGGAAATAGAAACAGTAATAATTGCATTTACATTATGACTGTTTAATTTATTGTAAAAAAGCACTATACATACACAATTTCATTTAATACTCACAATACCCTTTGAAATAGAAAAATCTCAAAAGGTAAGAACAATTATGTTTAGAAATGTAAATGAAACACCAATTAGAGATAATAACATGGAAGCTGACTTTTATAAAACTTGGAAAGTTTGCATAAAATAGAAATTAACATGGATACGTTCTAATTTTTACATATTTAAGTATATATCAATTATAATCCCTGAGGATTATATTATATTATATTATCTATATGACCTAGAGGAATCATTTGGCATTTCTGGGCTTCAGTTTCAAACTGCAAAATGAGGGGGTTGGAGCTAAAGTTCCTTAACCTTAAAATTGAATGATTCAAAAACTGGGTTTACTTCTCTAACTCTGTTATACCTTCTGCAAAATGGGGATAATATCTGTTTTACTGCCCCCACTCCCTTCACTAGATTTATTATAAGGCTCAAATGAGATACTAGATGTGAAAGTGCCTGAAAATCTCTTATGTAAGTACAAATTATTATGCAGTATGAACACTGCATGCACATAAATGCTTGGTAGACAAGGCAGTAGGATACAGGACTCAGGACTCAAGTTCTAAGTCATTTCTCAGAACAGGTCAGACAATTTCACAATGCCAGGACAGCCTTCTGGGAAATGATGCTTCGAGAGGATGCAGCTTCAAAATGCTCTATTCCATTTCCTAGAATTGAAATTGACTTTGGATCCAGCAACAGTTCCCTAGTTTCCCAGGGCCCTAAATGATGTCTCCTTGGTGAAACATCATTTGGCTTATTAGAGTTATGATGGCTACTTCAATTGGCTAAGACGTAACTTCCAAATACAGTTCTGCTGCAGTGAAATATGATTTGACCTGAGAACACATACAGTGGTTGGCAACACAGTATTCCCCAAACTATAAATTTGCTATAACAGGCATTCTCCAAAAATCTGTAACACATTTTAATATTCTGCCTATCAATCCTAAAATGACTATTTTTTTCATCTTCCCTAAGAGCATACTTGTTCTTCAAGCTCATGTTTTCCTGATGACTTCTTACCCATCTAAAACCTGACTTAAATGCTTCTGTCTTTTCCAGGAAGCCTTCTTTTATTGTCTTATTCCATTTGGATCTCTACTAGAATTTCCTTCAGTTTTTCTTCAGTTTATATAGATTTAATATTATATATTATAGTTACATATGTTTATGGCCTCTTTGAGGTCAGGGGCCATGTTTTATCTAAATCTTGTGTTTCCTACAGAACGTAGAAGAGGGCTATGTACACAGGAGACACTTGATGTTAACTGAATTGAGTTGGGTGGTATCAATTTCCAGAAACATTGGTAAAGCTAGTAAAAATGGGATAGGGTAAAAAAGTTGAAAACAACATGCTTTGGAATTTAAACTTGAACTATTATATAATCTGATACCGATGTATAGCCCACTGAAACACAGGAAGTATGGGAATTCTGCAATGGATTTAAATATTATTTGTTTAGACCTTTCTCAGAGTATGCAATGTATATCGTATATAGTGTGTGACTTTGTGTGTCTGACTATAATACATGGCTTTATGTGTCTGCCTCACTAAATATCTCTTTGTTGTGAGCGTCTAAATAATTCTGATTACCTATGATTATAGACTCATGGGGTTTATAGGGCTATAGATTTATAGGCAGAAGGCATTTCAGACATTCTGTCCCACACTCTTCTTCACAGATGGGAACATGCAGATCAGAATAGTTAAATGATTTGTCTAGAGCAGGGGTGGGGAACCTGTGGCCTTGAGGGAAACCTGAGGCCTTCTGGGACACATGTGGCCTTTTAGGTCCTTGGGTGTAGCCTTTTGATTGAGAACAAGTTTTACAGAAAAAATCTTTTTATTAAGGGAATTTTTTTCTGTGAAGTTTGAATTCAGTCAAAGAGCTGCTCTTGAGGACCCAGAGATACACATGTGGCCTTGAGGCCCCAGGTTCCTCATGCCTGGTTTAGAGTCATACAGGTAGCAAATGTTGGAACTGGGATTTGTTACTGAGGTTCTCTGACTTCAAATCCAACATGATTTCCTATGAACCATGATGACCAAGTTTTAATCTTTGGTTTTTTTAGTCCAAGCAACTAGTATACTTCTACACTCAGTTATTATTATTAAAAAGATATCTATAGTGAAGACAGTCCTAGTATGATTAATTAAATAGCTAAAACAGACAGAAAACAATTTATTCATCCAACATGAATGAAACTAAAGTTGCATTTAAAAAGCAAATCTTTTGCTTTTTAATCATTATTATAGTTAATATTTAACCAATCTTGTTTTTTCCTAATCATATACCATGACTGTTACACATTAACATGCTAGGAGACATCAGCGGAGCAAAAAAGTCAACTTTAAAAACTACAGGAAATTTTTTGAATACTAAAGAGAACACAATTGAGAGTTTGAGATCAACAGGCTGACTCATAAAATAGTCACAATTATAAGTGTCTTTGACAAGATTAATTCCTTCATCTCTCCGAGAAATTGTAACTAAGTTTTTGCCAACAATGCCTAATATGCAACAATTTATATTATAAAGTCTTTCTTTAATAATCTTTGACTGTGGCCTTCTGCCTAAAGACAAGAAGAAGGAAGTGAGATGAATGGAAAACAAAATAAAAATCCAACAGTTGCTCAGCTGTGAAATTTTTAGCACTTTTTGAGACTGGAAGACATTAAAAAATGAAATGAAAAATTTTTCTCACTGATGAAACACAGCAATTTCTTTTGTAGGATTCTTATGTTTTGCTTCTTTTGTTTGAATCAATTATTCTTTAATCCTACTTCAGAACCATCATATCTTTGCCTAAGTCCTATAAAGTGTTAAATACACATGTAGAAGTCAATAGCGAGTAACACACAAAAAAATATCCGTTGAACTGATAGCTCCAAAGAAATTTTTAAATGTACTCTTTATAAAGGCTAATAGCCAGTCTAATAATTTCCCCCTTAAAATTCCATGCATTATTCATCAATAGAGTCTTGTAGGGATTTTTTTGTTTGCTTTTGCCATTCCTGAAGGTGACCACCTAAGAAAGTTGTAAGTCTCATCATCCATTTTGAAGTATTTACTGAATTACTAATATATGAAAAGCATTATAAAATGGGCTAAGAACAACAATATAGCAAGAAAACAAGACAGTATCCTCCCCAATTAATTTTTTAATGAATTATTTTCTTCAGTTAGCTTTTGTATTTTGTTTTCCATTTGACCAATTGTACTTTTTAAGGAGTTAATTTTTTTTCATTGTACTTTTTTTTCTATTTTGTCAATTTTACTTTTACATTTTTCTTCTACCTCTCTTATTTGACTTTTAAAATCCTTCTTAAGCTCTTCCAAGAAGGCTTTTTTGGGCCTGGGATCTATTCATATTCATTCCCCTTTGAGATTTTAGATGTGGGTATATTGACTATGTTGTCCTTTCCTAAATTTGTGCTTTGATCTTCCCTGTCACAAAGATATTTCTCTATGGCCACTGATTTTTTTAAATTTTTCATGCTTAAATTGTTTACCTTTTTTTTTTGTTTTGTTTTGGCTTTTAAATTTGATCTCTGCCTCTGATGCCCAGAGAGCAAGGTCCCAGACTTCGTGAGCTGGGGGGTAGGGGCCTGATTACTGGTTTTCTGTGCTGGGGCCTTAGGTGCTTGCAGCTGTATGTTATAATGGCCTGGTATTTTACCTGGTGCTGAGCTGGAGGCAATGTGTGCCTGGTGTGGGCATTTGCCTGCTCCTCCCCTCCAGGCCTCAGAATCTCCTATTGTTCCTCTGAGGAGGGGGCCTGCTGCTGGCCTGCTGAGATACCTTGCACCCTGTCCTGCACTGGTCCTCTTCAACCACAGCAAGAGGGAGCTTTCCTGTTAATCTCCTAGCCTCCCAAGCTAGAGCTAAAAGACTGCTGTACACTGACTTTCTGTTTGCTCCACTATTCCAGGATTTTTCTTGGTGCAATATTCTCTGGGTTTTTCGAGGTCAAGGGAGGGTGAGAGTGACTTTTTACTGTTTACTCCACCTTCTGGGTTACCAGAAGTTTAAACAGGTGACTTTCAAAGATTTGTTCTGTGGGCTGATAATGCTGCCTCAGGCAGGGCCTCTCTCTCACCCAGTTCTGACAGACCCCTCCCTGCTGCACCAAGAGGTCTGGGAGTCACTGCTGCTGCCAGCAATTCAGTCTGCTGGGGTCTGCTCTGGTCTCACTATGGTCAGGTCTGCACTGGTATCCCAGACACTAGACTGTGCTCCACTCCTCAAAGTTGTCTTGGTCTGGCAATCTGCCACACTGTCTCTGGTGGATTCTGCTGCTCATCAATTTGTTCAGGTTTACTTTTTAGAGGTATCTGAAGGAGTCTGTAAAAGATATTAGTTGGCTCTACCCTGCCCCACCCAGCTAATTTTTGTTAACTAATTAAGACAAGGCAGTGATATAAAAACTTGTGTAAATACAAGGAAGTATCCAATTTGTTACCTAGGCCTCTTGATTTCACCTTTGGAACATCTCCTTGAATATGTCCCCTTGTCTCCTGAAACTGCTACAAGCTTGAGACTTGCCCTTATTTCATCACCTCCGGACCATTGCAATAGCTATTGCTTGGAGAGCCTCTCCCTAAGGCTCTTTCCATTGTGGTCCATCCTCCATTCAGCAAGCAAAATGATTTTCCAAAAGCAAAAGTCCAACAATGTCACTCCCTAGCCCCTACTCAATAAGCTATAATGATTCCCTAAAACTTCCAGGATCAAATGTGAGATCCTCTGGCACTCAAACCCCTGTATAACCTAGCTTGTTCCTCAACCTTTCCAGTCTTCTTCTATCTTATAACCCTGACTCCTGCATCCCACATACTATAACACAGTAATACCAACCTCATTGCTGTTTCCTGTACAAGACAATTTCTCAGCTTCTGGCATTTTTCACTGAATGTCTCCTAATCATGAAATGCTCTCTCTCCTCATGTCTACCTTTAGGTTTCCTCAACTTCCCTGAAGTTCCAGATAAAATCCCATCATCTTTTGGAAGGTTCTCCTTATCGCTCAATTCTAATGCCTTCTCCTAGTTGTTTTTTCTCCTATGTATCCTGTATCTTTTCCATGTATATTTGTTTGCATCTTTTCTCCACATTCCATGGTTAATTCCTCAAGATCAGAGGCTGACTGTCTTTTGTCCAACACTTAGCACGGTGCCTAGCTTAATAAATTCTTACTGACTGATAAGTAACACAAGGAGTAGTATCTACAACAGAAAGGTGCAGAATTTCAGAGAATGCATACTTATATAACTTGGGAATGGGATAGGAGGGCTGTGTTTAAAAAGTCCTGAAAAATAAGTAGAATTTTGCTGGAGAAAGGGAAGTGAATAGGGCATTCTAGATAGAGTAATAAAAGCAAATATTTGGAGTTTAGATGAACTTGATGTGTTTGGGACAAAGGAAGTCCAAACTTAAGATGAGATAAGTGCAATTTGGGTAGATTTCAGATGATTTTGAATTTCAGGCTAAGGACTTTGATCTCTTGGTGATAGGTAGGCAGTGGAAGTTGTTAAGCAGGACAATGAAATGACAAAAGTGAAATCAATTAAGGAAAATTAATTTTCTGATAGAGTTCAGTATAGATTTGGGGAACCACTAATAGCAGAGATTTCATTTTGAGATGCAATTATGGTAGTCTAAACATGGGTTAAATTGACACCAGCTGATGTGAAAATAGAAGAGAAGGAATTGAGAAATACTGAATGAGGGATTAATTGGATTTATGACTGATTAAATGTGGGGGATGAAAAAGAAGCAAAAGCCAATAAATAATAAGCTCTTGAGTCTAAGTTTTTCATATAAGTTAAGAAAATCTATGAACCTGAATTTGAATTTTAAAAAATGAAAAGCACAAGCTCAGGTTGGAGGAGACATCAATTCATATGCAAATGCATAGTTGTTTTTATGGTCAATAAGGTCAATATGTGATGACAGTGTGACATGTTAAAAAAACCAACTAATACCATTTTAGACTATATACAATTATAATGAGTGGAAGATGAGAGTCCTCTTGAATTCTGCCTTGTTCAGAGAACATAGGGAGCATGTCTCCATATTTCTGAATTTTGAATGCCACATTTAAAAAGGATAATGATAAAGAAAAAAATGTGGATTAGGAGTAAGGAACAAGAGACATCCAAGACTGGTACAGAAACCTTCTCCCTCATATATTCAGTAAATATATTGAAACACAGTATACACAGCGAAGACTAAACGATAACACAAAAATGAATGTTATTGTATTTTGACAGGCAGGAAATAAATAACTTGTAATTGATGTAGGAGTTATTGCTGTACCAGCTTTATACAGTCAGATCACCAGCTTCTTGAGAGCAAAGATCAGAATTAGCAGAAAGCCAAAAGAAATAATAAAAAAAATGAAAAGATATGGTATGCAATTAAAACTCCAGCCTGACTTTTAAAACAAATTATTGTTGCAAGTATGGGATGTGGATAGAAGAAAGAACATAGATAATGATTGTAATTTCAATCAAAAGTTCGAACAATGTAAACGAATTAGAGTGATAATGTGACTAAAAGAGTCTCAGTCAGAAAATATTTTCCTTACTTGACAAGCAGAAAAATATGGTATGAGAACATCAAAAGTTTAGAATATAAACATGTTGGTAATATCTTATAAAGTTCTGCAAAGCAATATCATCTCATAAAATGAAGAGAAAAATGTACATGGGAACACAAAATGATTGTTGGGTTCTGAAGAAATAATTCATGGTATACTTGCAAGAAGAGAACAAAGGTATGGAAAAAGATCTCTGACCTTATTAAATTGAGGGGGGAAAGGCATATCAAGAATTATTGGACACAACACCTACTTTTCATAAATCTAAAATTTTCTTTACAATGATATTCATGTCCAACAAGGAAATCCTTATTGAGGGTACTATCAAGGAACAGAAAGCCTTCTGCAAGGGCTATTCAAAAGTGGACCAAATTTTGATTATCACACAACTTCTCAAATAGAAATAAGGGTTACTAGACCAAACATGAAAATCCTTGTGGGCTGCAGAGTGACTCACACATGGTCATATGTTTCCTTTTTTATATATGTATCAATACATTAAAATCAGACGGGAACAACATTTTCATCTGTTTCTACTGTACTTAATAGTGTTGTGGATTGCATAAGCTCTACAGGCTGCATATTTGATAGCTCTGGTGTAGAGAATACAAAATTCCACTCTGCTTACTGTTTGTTGACTATTAAAATACTTTCTATTCAGTCAATATATTTATTAAGCTTCTACTATGCAATTTTAAAAACTCTCTTACAACAAGCTGTCAAGCATACATCAAAACATGCAAGAGTAAAAGAATAACAAAGATAACTTTGTGTGATGACCCTCAGATCAATAATATTAATCAAGGACTAAACCAGCGAGATTTAGGTTGCCAAAGGTGTTTACTGCTGTCACTGCAGAGATTCAATATAGAGTTCAAGTTAAAAAGAGATTCTTTCATGATAGTGAGACCATCAGATACTGATGCTTGTAGATGACAATTCATGGATTATATCAAGCCCCAGGACACTAGAGCTTCCATAGCCATTCAAAAATTTGGCCTAACTTTCCACATAAGAAAAATCAAGTGACATTATGCAGAGTAGGACATTCCATCAGATGGATAACCTGTAGAGTTTCTCCATCAGCATGTGTGTTTTCACACACAGTATATATGTATGCACACGTATATACATAAACACAGACTGCTGTACATCAGTATATATATATGTGTGTATATGTATAGTACATATATAATGCACACTTGTATACATAAGCATACATAAACACTAATCAATGAACTCTAGATTATCTATCTGTAGAATGCCCTAGTCCATATAATGTCAGTTGATTTTACATATACACTTGATCACATACATGTAATGTATATACATATACACATGTTACACACATATATAATATGTAATATTTACACATTACATATGTAATAAAATATTTTACATATACATGAATACATATAAAATATACATATTTACATGTACACATGCATCTAAATGTGCATATCTAAATTTATATATAGAAATAGACATATACACATAACATACTGATATATGTAGACATACACCAGATGTGTACATACACATGTATGTATATGCATATGCATATATGGGGGTGTATAGTCATGTATATATATGTGTGTATGCATGTATGCATGTATGTGCGTGTTTATATGTATGATAGGTATTGAAAATGGATAAGAAATTGAGACCAGAATTAAACCGGAGGAAGAGAACAGATACAATTTTTTATGAGAACCTTCAGAGATCCTTTAAAAAGTGTCTCCCTACATCTGATGTTCAAAATTTAAAATACCAATATTTTGCCAGTATTGCAGAGCTGAGAGTCAGGAACTACAGGGACTACAGTGTCTGAAAAATTTAAACAGCATCATTTAGGAGATAAAGGAAGAGATCAGGGAGCTGCAATCAGGCTTAAGCACATAATAAATAAACTGTGAAGAAATGAAGTAAAGAACATTGTCAAAAAAACACATGACTGAAAAAAGAAGGACTGGTCATGCAGTGAGAGAGAAAGAGAGAGAGAGAGAGAGAGAGAGAGAGAGAGAGAGAGAGAGAGAGAGAGAGAGAGAGAGAGAGAGAGAGAGAGAGAGAGAGAGAATCATTTGACTGCCATAGTGTTTTCACAATGTCAAAAAAAAGCCATAAAATTTCCCAAAACATGGGATGTACCTACAATGTGAAACTTATGGTAGAGCATGAACAAGACAGACAAGAACAAGAGGACAGTCAGGAATATGATTGTTACATGTCATATTGTAACAAATGTCAGAATGTGACAAAATGCAGATGATCTGCATTTTAAAAAGTAATATGTACATTAAAATGAAATCTGCATTTTTAAAAGTAATATGTACATTAAAACAAAATCATAGATCCATTTAAGTATTTGTGTTCAGGTGTATGTCAGGTGAGGGCAACCAGGAGAGTTAAATGATTTGAAGCTATCATACTTCAGAATTAACTAAAGCATCTTAGAATGTTTAGCTTCAATAAGAGAATTATGCCCAAAGAGATATTAAGCTGTTTATACCCTTCCAGGAATACCACTACTAGTGGTCATCATCTCCAGTAATCCTGACCTATGTGTTGTCACTGGATTTAGATGACTCTGGAGAGAGTAAAGCTGATGACATTGTACAGCCCTGCCTTGTTTAAATCCAATTCACTTGTAAACCAAGACATCACTCTCCTGATGTCATTGGTTCTCTTGGAAAACAAGGATGAACAACAATCTGTGAATAGTAGTAGCTGCCCCACTGAGGATAAACTGGTCAGTTCAGTTGGGAAATGCTGTTCTTTCCTTCCTTCCTTCCTTCCTTCCTTTCTTCCTTCCTTCCTTCCTTCCTTCCTTCCTTCCTTCCTTCCTTCCTTCCTTCCTTCCTTCCTTCCTTCCTTCCTTCCTTCCTTCTTCCTTTTTTCCTCCTTCCGCACATGTCAGTGCTCTGCCAAAAGGAATAAAAATTCTGATCACTTAAACCTTGCAAATATCTTAGAGTTTGGGAGCTACTTTTTTCTCTTCTCTACTTATTTATTCTATGATTTTCAATAAACTCTTTTATCCCATGCAGTTTCATTTACGATTTCTCAAAGTGGAGTTCTTGAAAACCAGGCTTTGAAAAAGCCCATCAAGATTCAAAAGGAGCTACTTGTACATGCATTAAACCCAAATCACTCAGTACTGTCACTGATTGGCCAATAATAAGTCCTAGCCCAAACCTCACTTGGTCATTGTTTGTGTTTTGATGGCTCAGAGAGAGTGTAAATAACAATTATTTCTGTTCTGGTCAGAAACCCTAAGGGTCTTCCCCTCCCAGAATGACTTTTTTTTTTGAGAAAGCAAACCAGGCCATTTTTTTCTGCTTTATTTCTTGCCTAGCCTTAAATCACTGACTGGGAAAAAGGCCAAGGTCTTCTGCTGCATCTAGGGTCATCTCTAGTCATTCTGACCTATTTCTTGCTATTGGACTCAGATGACTCTGGAGGAAAGATTGATCATGGTGACTTTTCACAGCCCTTCCTCACTTAAATCTAACTCACTTGCTAGTGAAGACATCCTCCTCCTGATATCATTGGTCCTCTTCAAGAATGAAGGATGAACAAACCCTACTTGGTCTGCTTCCCAAGATGATTAGAGAAAAAGGAAAAAAACCTATATGTTCTAAAATCTTACAGCAGCTCTCTTTGTGGTGGCAAAGAACTGGAAACTGCAGGGATGCCCATCAATGGGGGAATGGCTAAATAAGTTGTGGTATGACTTCTAGGGCTTTATCCCAAAGAAACCATACAAGTGGGAAAAGGCCCTGTATGTACAAAAATATTTATAGCAGTTTTTTTTTGTGGTGGCAAAGATCTGAAAACTGCAAGGATGCCCATCAACTGGGGAATGGCTAAACAAATTGTGGTATATGAATGTAATGGAATATTTTTGTGCTCTAAGAAATGAGGAGCAGATGAACTTCATAATAACCTGAAGAGACTTATATAAATAGATACTGAGTGAGCAGAGCAGAACCAGGAGAACATTGTATACAATTACTAACACATCATACCTTTGATAACTAACTGTGATAGACTGGGCTCTCCTCAGCAATGCAAGGCTATAAGGCAACTCCAAAAGACTTATGGAAAAGGCTTTCTACATTTAGAGAAAGAATTATGAAGTCTGAATGCAGATTGAAGCAAACTACTTGCTCTCCCTCTCTCTTTTGATTAGTTTTGTTTCTTCTTTCTTATTCATTCCATTGATTATAATTCTTTACATCTTGGCTAATTTTTAATGTGAAGGTATTTGTAGATCCTATATTGGATTGCATGCTGCCATAGGTGGGAGGGAGAGGAGGGGAAGAGGAGAAAATTTGGAACTCAAAATCTTATGGAACTCAATGCTGTAATGTAAAAGGAAATAATTTTTTAAAAGGAAAAAAAAGTTGTGGAATATAATTGTGATGGAATACTATGTTATAAGAAATGATTAGCCTGATGATCTTAGAAAAACATCAATAGACTTGCACAAAATAACAAAGAGCAAAAATAGCAGAATCCAAAGACTACTATCTATAGTAACAATAAAATTGTTTTAAGAATAACTTTGCATGACTTTATCAGTTTGACTACTATAATTACCCAAATTAATTATAAAGGATTCATGAAGGAAGAGAAAGAACTGATGAATAGAAGCATATATGGAATGGTTTTACCTATATATTCATATTTTATTCAAATGGTAGTCATCTCTAGGGTGGGAAGGGAGGGAAAAACAAAGGAAGATTTGGGAGGCATGAGATGAGACTTTAATATATGTAGGCTTTTCATCTTGAAAAATTCACTCTAATTCACCTGTCAAAGTGGTTTTCTTCAATAAAACACAAGTCTGACCATGTTATTCTCCACTCAACAAATGCCAGTGGCTCCATATTGCTTCCAGGATTAAATAGAAACTCTTCTATTTGTTGTTTAAAGTCATTCCTACCCTTCCCCATCTAAAATCTTCATAGTTTTCTTACATTCCACCCCGGCCCCCCATCACCACATACCTCTTGGATCCAGTGACACTGACCTCTTTGTTGTTCCTTAAAGAAGACATTTCATCTCAGCACTCAGGAAATGTTTTTCCTTCCCATTTCCTACCTTCTGGATTCCCTGAGTTTCTTCAACTCCCAGCTAAAATCCAATCTCCTAAATGTAGCATTTCCTGATCCCTCTTAATTTTAGTACTCTCTCTGTCATTTACTTCCTATTTATCCCGTATATACCTTGTCGGTATGGATTTATTTGCAGGCTATTTCCCCGATTAGATTGTGAGCTCCTGAGTTCAGAGACTGCCTTTTAACTTTATTTGTATCTCCAGTGTTTACCACAGTGCCTGGCATATAGTAGATGCTTACTAGTATTGATTGATTGACTGACTAGAAAATGAATTCAAAGTGTTCTGTCTTCCACCTTAAGGCCAAACTATGATTAATGGATTAAAGGTATTAAAAGGCAAACTCTGACTCAATGAAAGGGAAATATTATTGATGATTAGAGTTGGTCCATAAATGTAGTGTGTGATATTTCAGGAGTGTGGTGTTTTAGGAATCATTGGGGATGTGTAGGGGATGGACGTTGTCTTAAAGCAAAGTCATGCTATAATTACACAAAAAGAGCACTGAAATTTAGAATCATGAGTCCTGAGTTAACATTCATATGACTGGATTCAGAGAACTTAATCTTTATGAGCCTGAGTTAATTCGTGTATAAACAGAAATTATTACCACTTGTAACATCTACTCTACATTATAGTATCATTGTGAAGAGAGGAGTATATAAATGTAGAGTTTGTTACTTTGCAACTTTCTCTTACAACTACTTACCTTGTGGTCTTTCAACTGGTACTAAAATTCTGCTGAAGCACAACAGAGTTTCAACCTTTCATCATCAGCCCCAGGATAATTATGTGTCCTAATATTACATTATCAATGTTATCTTCCTCATCTCTCTGTCTATCTACCTTTATGCATTTCAGTAACCTGAATGCAGAATGGAAGATTTTATGGGTTATAATTTCCTTGACTGAGCACAATGTTGACTGTTTTGATTCTCATTTTCACAGATTTGATAAAAACAGGTAGCACAATTTTCAGAGAGTATCCTTTCATTTATGAATGCTGATAATATACAATCCATTGCATGTCAGGGTATGGAAATAGCTACAAAAATTCAAGGATGCTGAGAACTCTGCCCAAGACATCTTCTTGAGACCTAAAATACTTAAAGAGACTGTCTTATATGTTTAGGATTTGAGTTAACAGCCAACTTCTCCCTCCAATTAAATTTCCCTAGAAAACACGATAAACATCAATCTTTTATTTGTTATGAATGAAATTCAATCCATCTACATTTCTGTCTGTAATTTTCTTAAAACTTCACTAAACTACACACTTGTCATTAGTTCTTTTATGTTAGTGAAGTCTCTAATCTCTGTATAAACATGCTTGCCACATGTGTCTCTCAGTTTGCCTAATTTTACACTGAGGAAATTGAAGCAAGAGGGATCATATCACTTGCCTGTGTTCTTGGTATCAAGATTAGGCATTCTTGATCTTTCTTATTTCATGGTGCTATTTGGCAATCTGGTGAAGTCTATCAATCCCTTCTCAGAATTATGTTTTTAAATGCCTAAAATGAAATACATCAGATGACAAATGACATAAATTATGTTGAAATGCAGTTATCAAAATCTTTTTCAATCAACTTTGGAAACCTCAGGTTAAGAACTCATAGTCTAGATAATCTTTAAGGCTCTAAATCCTATGTCCTATAAGTTGTTAGAAATATTCTTTATTTTATGAAGTCAGAAAATTCATGACTAAAACCATGTAATTCAGTGACTAAATTGCATCTATGTACCTTCTTGAAACAGCAATAGTTTGTGACCAATTAAAGTAAACCTCTGGCAAGCAAAACCATTCGAAGTTTTCTGTTCCCAAAAGGTACATCAGTACTTCTGCCAGAAAGTTTTCTTTACTCCAAGAACCACAGTGATTTTGACAATTTGCTGCAAATAACAACATGACCTTTCACAGAGTCACAAGCATGAAACTACTGAAGTAGGGAAAGCTACATGTACTGTTGACATTGTATTCCCAATTGATCTAACCTTTCTCCTTGGAAATGCTCTTTAGCTAAAAGCTCATTTCACAAAGAAACCTTGGCTCCAGTGGTAGTGATGATGGTGGTTGTTTGTGCCTTTACATTTCCAGTTTAATCAGCAATATGCTTAGTTGCCATGGTGATGTAGACAATAATGCAAGTACTGAAAAAGCAAATGCAGTCCCCCCCCCGCTTTTTTTTGGTCTTCTTATTCTACAACAACATAATTTCCATTGATACATTAGAATTTTAATTGTTTTAAATAAGCAATTACCTTTAAATGACAAGGATAAGAATTTCTGATGGCAATACTCACTACTTCCTTATATACCAAGCTTTTGTAATAATCTCATTTTGCTTAAAATAATAACAATAATTAAAAGAACCACAAGCTTTCATGGGCAACAAATAATTTGCATGTTATACAGATTATTTCAGCTGCTTGAGCACAGTTGTAAATGCCAGTGAAGACAAGAGGCATACCTTGAAAATTCAGCATTGCAAGGAAATTTCATTTCCGTTTGAATGACACTGACCTCCTCCCAAACTTTAAATTGGTAAGATTTTCCTAAATGGAAATAGTTTCCAATATTTACTTAATGAACACCCAAAGGACATGATTTTAAAAAGAAACAAAGACAAAAGGAATCTGAGGCCTTATTAAAAACCTCAGGATGTAGAATATCTTATTGAAAATGCTTGACTAGACAAGAGCTATTTTAAAGCAAAGAGAAAAACATTTCATGAATAAATCAGAAAGGCTTTAAGATTAAACAAACATGTAAAGTTTGAAAATTAATCTAAAGGAGGTCAATTAGTGATAGCAACAAATTCATTCAATTTGCATTTGAGCATTTCACATTACTCACTTCTACTTGCATAAACTCATTTTTAAAATGTTTGGCTTAATTATATTGCTTTTCTGTTTTTAACTCCTTTTTAATTAATTTGGGACTTACAGAACTTTACTCAGGTATGATATACTCAAAAAGAGATAGTTACTCAATATAAAATTTTCCCATATAATTAAAATGATGACATTGTTTCAGTCTTTACTCAATTCCTTAATGACTACAGTCTCATTTCTTGATAGTTAACTTTTAAAATTTTTTCCTGAGGCTATTTTAAAGAATAAAATGACAAAGGTAAATAAATGAATACATATTGGTACTATTAAAAAGCAAAGAGAAAATTTTCTAAAAAATTCTTTTTTCTATTTGGGTATTGTAGATGAATGTCCATAAGACTATATTACATGGTAAACTACTCCAGCATCTTTTTTTTTATTTGGAGGGGGGAAGGCAATGTGATCAGCATTAAGTGACTTGCCCTAGGTCATAGAGCTAGTAAGTGCGTCAAGTGTCTGAGGCCAGATTTGAATTCAGGTCCTCCCAACTCCAGGGTCAATGCTCTATTCACTTACTTCAGCATCTTTGCCAAGAAAACACCAAATGCGATCAGAATGAGTCAGACATGACCAAAAAAAAAAAGACTGAACAAGAGTGGATAATTATTACCTTGAGATACCTACCTCAGGACGTTGGAGTGGTCAAAGTTCTTTTTAAAGCTTAAAACACAATGTTTTCAACATGTTCCACTTTCTAATTTGAGACATAAACACTTATTGGGTGAGGAGTCAAAGGAGATAGCATTTAAAATGTTTTATAGACTTAAAAATCATTATATAAATAATGACTTGTTAAAAAAAGAGTATATCACAATGCTAGAACTTTAAACTGAGTAACTTAAATCCAATCCTTTACATATGGAATGGAGAGTGGGGAAAAAAGGGTAGGTGCTATTTCTGGGCCTTCCCACAATGATCAGATTCAGAATAATGCTATTAATTAACAGACTATCTCCCAAAGAAAAGCAAAGTAACACATTTCATCCAGGGAGAATTCCTAGTATAAATTAGTGAAAAGGGACTGTGATGCAAGTAAAGTAAAAATTATTTAAATGAATAAATCAAAGCCCCTGAACTGAAAAACAAAATGTATTCCAATCTTTAACATTAGCAGGAAGAATGGCATTGGGCAGTAGGTTTTTACAGGTTACAGGTCTAATGAAGGAGCTGAAATTTTAGGCACTGCCTGAAAGAAGAGAAGTTGTGATAAAGGGGTGTGTGTGTGTGTGTGTGTGTGTGTGTGTGTGTGTGTGAAGAAATTGTTTTCCTAAATGCCACACATTAGTAGAAAATATAGGATTTTAAAAATACAAAATGAACAATTTATGGATTGAACCTAAGCATTAAAAGGTTCTGGGATAATGCTTGTTTCAAAAAATAATTTTAATCACAATTTTCTGTTTTCATCAAGAGTTTTCAATAAAGTATTTTATTCACCACAGGGTGTTGATGTTACTCTTGATTCACTATAAAAAAAACACTTAACCTGAATGAAATATTTCATCTCTATACTACCCATGTGTTCACCCCAAATGCATAAGAAGACTATCAAATCTGACAGCCAGTGCTCCGTGTTACAGAAGAGAAGCAGTATTGAAAACAGAGCAGCAAAGTCTTCTCCATGATAGAGCAACAAATGACTGATTCGGGGAACTCCAAATGATAACAACATGCCATCTACCTTTCAGTGTGGGTTAGCTAGTGCTTAAACGATTGTGATTAACAACCATAGCTTTATATACTAACAAGCCAAGTTTGATTGTAATTCTTTGGTGTGTAATCATCTCTCTAACCTGCAATTATACACAACGATTACTGAATTAGGAGCAAACAAAAAGGACTGTGAAATAGCTTTCAGATTTACAGAGGCAGCGTAGTGAGTATAAGCCAGAGGTGAGTTCAATGGTAAGAACTGTGATATGTTGGCATACTGCTGGCATGCCATAAAAGGTCCCCCAAAAGATCATTTAGAGAATCACTGGGAAAAATAAGCTGTGTTCACAACTAATGTGCCTCACAACAGGCAGGCAGGCTACAATGTCAGTAAAACATCAAATTGCCAGCAAGATTTCATGTTGCCACTGAAATGTGAAGTGTGCAATTACTTTAATTTTATATCTTTCTGTTCAGGCTTTAAAAGGTTTCTCCTTTTTTTTTGCGACAACAAAAATAACAACCTAATCAATCACACTTCAGTCTTTTAGTCCCTCATGTTCAAGAGAAATGCCTTGTGCTTTTAATTTGATCTCAAACTACTGCAAGATGACCAACATGCCCTCAAAAGATCTTTTTTTAAAGAAGAGTTCTGCCCATACAGCTTAAGTGTATTTTTGAAACATAGTTAAAGGGATGAGGATGCCTAAAATAGTTAACCTGACAGTTGAGGTTCTCCTCAAGTTGGCCCCTATCTAACTTTCCTCCAGTCTTATTTCCCATTACTCAATGTCCTAAATCTACATCCCAATGCAACTTATCCTAAATATCCCATCTCCTTCTTTGCCACATTCCAAAATGTTGTGTCTTTTGTTTAATAGATAGGTGTGCTGTACTATCTTTACTCTCTGACTTTTAAATTCTTTCGGAATTCAGAAGAGATTATGCTGTTCTGCTCTGGACACTTTCTCTTCTGACGCCGTATAAAACCCCTCCAACTAAAAGTGGCTTTGTTTTGTGTTTTCTGAACTCAAATTTCCGCATGGTACTTCCCATTTTATCTTGTACTCTTCTCAGCTGTGTACCTGTCATATAACCCTTCCTCATTCCAATTCTACTATAGAATGTAAGTGCTTGGAGGGAAGTTAGTCAACAATTATTATTAAGTGTTTACTATAGGCCAGGAACTGGGCTAAACACTAAGTATACAAAGAAGAACAAAAATGTAGTCTTTGTCTTCAAAGATCTCACATTTACATAAGGGGCACAGTTTGCATGTAGCTATATACATAACAAGATAAATACAGACTAGATGGATGGTCATCTCAGAGGGAAGACTCAGGGTACAGGGACCAGGAAAGGCCTCCTAGAGAAGGTGAGATGTAAGCCTAGCTATTTTCAAGTAGTTAAAGGGTTTTCCTGATGTAAAAGGAAATCATTTGTTCTGTTTTGCCTTAAAGGAAGAGCCAGGAACAACTAGCAGAAGCTGCAAAGTAATCAAATTTAGGTTGTATCTACAGAAAGAAAAAAGAAAACTTTCTCACAATGTAGAAGTATTCAAAAGTGGAGTGGGTTATCTCAGGAGGGGGTGGATTCACTCTCATTGAAGGAATCCAGCAGAGAGGTTGGACAACCACTAGTGAAATGAGTCAGTAGGGATTCTCTTAAGCTAGTGTTTGGATAAGTTGGCCAGTGAGTTCTACTCTGAATTTTGTGCTCCTATGGCTAGGGCTTAAAACATTAATATACGACATAAGATTCTAAAAGCACAACAATATCACAAATTGGGTAAATCAAACGTTATCTTTATTTTTATGGACAGAGAATCTGGGGTTCAGAGAGTTAAAGTGGCTTACCCAGAACGAATCAGTTAGTAAGTATCAGAGATGGGATTTAAACCCAGTTCTTCCTGACTTCAAAATCAGCTGTTTTTTGATACCTCTTAAAAAATTGTCTAAGGACATGAATAGAGAGTTCCCAAGAGAATAGAGAAGTTCTGAAAGAGTTCTTCAAGAGAAGATACATGAGTCATCTATAGCCAAATTTTTAAAAATGCTCCAAATCACTACTAATTGATAAAACACAAATTAAGGCAAGTTGTGAGTTTTTATCTCATACCCATCAGAAAGTCAAAGCTGACAAAAAAGTCACAAAAAAACCCAAAAGGAAAATGGCAAATGTTGGAGGGGATACAGGAAAACAGGCACAAGGATGTACTATTTGTAGAGCTATGAAGTGATCTAGCTATTTTGGAAAGCTATTTTGCACTTATGACCCACAAATTATTAAATAGCAATGCTGCTGCCAAAATGATATATCAAAGGTATTAAAGAAGAAAATATATTACATGTACAAAGATATATGTAAATTTATTTTTTTATATTTTTAGCTTGCTAGTCATCAAGGCTGCTGATCCCATCAATGATCACCGTCTCAAGGGTAAAGGTCAACTTGCCTATGTCGCTATAGTCTGAGACCCTTAAGGATTTCAAACAGCATAAGAAGCAGATGTTCTTTTTTCACAGATTATTTCATGCCAGTACTATATACTTCATGCTCTCCAATGCCATCCACCAATTATGAAAGAATGTGGGAGGTGATGTTAAGACCTGACCAGTTTCAGCATCTTCCAACAACAGCAACTAAAGTCCCCAAAATCTCACCTTTGGTTTTCAGAGGGTAGCCAAGTCAGAGAGGTTTATAGCAGTAGAGTGTACGTCACAATGTCCTCATACAATATGACACAGTGGAAAGTAAGATTTAGGTTAAAACATGTTTTAGTTTAAAATATTTAATTTGTTGTATAGCATTTGTGGTACTACGGATTTCATGTTTTATATAAAGTGAATATTGTCTGAAATCAATTTTTTAATAGAAATGTTGGCACAAATGTTGGAA
The DNA here is from genome assembly GCA_028646575.1 of Pseudocheirus occidentalis. NCBI lineage: Eukaryota > Metazoa > Chordata > Mammalia > Diprotodontia > Pseudocheiridae > Pseudocheirus > Pseudocheirus occidentalis. The sequence continues at coordinate 228,876,497 of CM053594.1, read as the reverse complement.
TTCTAGGGTATTGTTAGTGAGAACAAATATTTTGCATGTTACCAATTTTATTTTGTGTACTGCATTTCATGGGTTATTTCATGGTTACTCTGTTAGGAAAAGTTCATAATATAAGAATTAATGTTTTGTTATAAAGAACTGTAAAGTGTATTTTTAGCAATCTCTAGCAAAAGATTACAGTTTTTGGTGGTCATAGAAACCTAATTCCCTATTTCCTGCTGGTTCAATATATCAGTATTTTTGTTTTTTTTTTAAATTTGGTGCCATTTTTAGGAATGTTACCCGCATAAAAGTTGAGCATTTACTGTATGTATGTGTGTGTTATTTTTTTCCAATTACACATAAAGATATTTTTCAGCATTCATATTTGTAATATTTTGAGTTCCAATTTTTCTGCCTCCCTCCCCAAGACAGCAAGCAATCCGGTATTGATTATACATGGACAATCATGTTAAACATGTTTCCACATTACTCATATTGTGAAAGAAGTATAATAACAAAAAAAGAAAATCATGAGAAAGAAAAAAAATGAAAGTAGTAAGCTTTGATCTGCATTCAGACTCCAGAGTTCTTTCTCTGGATATGGATAGCATTTGCCATCTTTTGGAATTGTTGTAGGTTTTTGCATTACTAAGAAGAGCTAAATCTAGCAAAGTTCGTCATCACATAATGTTATTCTTACTGTATACAATGTTCATCTAGTTCCACTCACTTCACTCAGCATCAATTCATGTTAAGTCTTTCTAGGTTTTTCTGAGATCTACCCATTTCAATAGTGGTATAGAAGCTATATAGTATTTAGCACAATAATATTTCATTACATCCATATACTACAACTTGTTAAGCCATACCTTAATTGATGGGCATTCCCTCAATTTACAATTCTTTGCCACCACAAAAATAGCTGCTGTAAATATTTTTGTACATATATGTCCTTTTCATTTTTTTAATGATCTTTTTGGGATACAGAACTAGTAGTGGTATTGCAGGGTCAAAGAGTATGAACAGTTTTATAGCTCTTTGGGCATAGTTCCCTACTGCTCTCCAGAATGGTTGGATCATTTCACAATTCCACCAACAATGCATTAGTGTCCCAATTTTCCCACATCTTCAGCAACATTTATCATTTTCCTTTTCTGTTATGTTAGACAATCTGATCAGTGTGATATGGTACATAAGAATTGTTTTAATCTGAATTTCTCTAATCATCACTAAAAATGTTTTAAAAATAAATTAGGATGAAAAACATAACCCCTCATAGAAGAGTATTACACATACTCATAAAACTTTGGATTAAGTGTCTTAGGGCTCAATTTGCACCTCAAAATGTTTAATACATGCTTGTTGACTGATTAATATATCTATATAATTTATAATCTGTGCTTGGCTTGACAACACATATGACTTGCACTAATGACCACTATTCATCTTCTCATTATCTAATATATTCATTCTAGAAGAGGTGGCATAATATAGTAGAAAGAATTCTGGCTTAGTAAGGATGATCTGTAGTCAAATTCTATCTTTGATATGAGTTGTATGACCATGAGCAATTCACTTAATTTATATTACCATCAAGACTTACCTATCAAGTCACTACCATTTTATAATGAGCAAAGGTGAAGAAAATTCCCTACCCTAATGGAATCACAGTCAATGATGATAAATGTTTGTATCTATAAATCCTAAAAGAATATAATAAACAATTAATGGTAAACTATATAGCATGTCCAGCAGTTTTAGTGTAGTTTTAAGCTGCTAAATTTTAAAAATGCATTGACTTTGGATCTTTATATTTTAACCTATTAAATTAAATTAAAGCTTAAAATTTTATACCTTATACTTCCAGTACTAAGTATAATTTTGGCACATGAGGAGCAAATAGTCTACTTAAATACTAACATAAAAATTAAATGAAGACTTTTTAAAACAACACATCCTTAGACTCACTATATTAAGTACATATTAAAATAAGGAGAAATTTCTGGATAGCTATCTCAAAATGGATTGGAGTTTTAATCCTATTGTGAAACTGAAAGTCAAAATATGGTGACAAATTGTTCTCTATGTATGTGGAAGTTTTGACAAAAAAAGGTCCAATATAGGGAAGAGTATTAAGAAAGTAAAATTTGATTAAATTTAAAATAGCTTTATCATAAGGAATTGTGAAATCCTTGCTTCCTTAATGAGATAAAAAAAATCATCTACCAAGCATGTGTATTTTCCTGTTTCCGAGAGGAAAAAGGCTACTGGTTGGATACTGAGGGTCTTAAATAACATGAAAAATTACACATTTATACATTAAAGAAATATCGAGTATGTGTATGCATGTATATGGGAATAGATCTGTGATTATATGATAGCTGTGGGGAACTTAGGGTATGGAAATTCATTTTAGTGTAGAGCTTTAACTACACTGTAACTTAGAGCCTTACTTAGGGGTCCCCATGTCAGCAAAAAGTTAACTGACTGGGATATGATCTTAAAGCCAGTAATAATAAATAATAATAATAACAACAACAACATTTATGTAACACTCTGTCAGGAGCTGGGCTAAGTGCTTTATAATTTTTCTCTCATTTAGCTCTCATAACAACTCTGGGAGGTAGGAACTATTAGTATTCCCATTTTAAAGATGAAGAAGCTGAGGCCAACAGGATTGCATAGCTAGTAAGTACCTGAGTCTTCCTGAATCCAGGCTTGGCACCTTGTCCACAGCGTAACCTGGATGCCTCAGTACAGCAGAGTAAGAGACTGATACTAGTTCTTTCTGATATTTATTTTCTATGTACTCCCTCATATATTATATGTATAATATTTTATGTATGAGATATATGTAAATAAAACATATTACTCTTAAAACAATAAAGATGCTGATACAATAATTTTTAAAAAACATAATAGTGTCAAATTTGATAAAACGTATTTGAATGAAATACTGTGATGATGGAGAGCTAGTTATAAGCCTTCACAAGCACAATGGAGATCTACCATCCTCTCCACCCCCACTGCCCATTCATCTCATTCTGTAATCTCTCTTTTGTCAGATTTTTTCTGAATTTTATATTTATTTTTAGTTTACAACATTCATTTCCACAAGGTTTTGAGTTAAAAATTTTCTCCCAGTTTTTCCCCTACCCACCACCCCAAAATAGTGGTCCCACTGAATACCCCCTTCCCCAAGCTGCTTTCTCCTCTATCCTCCCCCATATCCCCTCTGACTTTCCTGTAGGGTAACATGGATCTGCATTCCCTAAAGCCTGTATATCTTATTTCCTAGTTGCATGTAAAATAATGATAACAATAATAATTTCTTTAAACATTTGATTTTAAAACTTTGAATTCCAGATTCTTTCCCTTCTTCCCTTATCACCCACCCTTAGTGGGAAGATAAGCAGTTCAATATGTTGTACATATGTAGTTGTGCAAAACATTTTCATAGAGGATATATTGTGAAAGACTGACTATATTTCCCTCCCTCTTATCCTGCCCCACACTTGTTCTATTTTCTACTTTGACTCTGTCTCTTTTCAAAGATATGTGCTTCTAAGTACCCTCCCACCTAATCTGCCCTCCCTTCTATCATCCCTCCTCTTGACCACTTCTCTCCTAATTTCTGTAGGGTAAGGTAGCCAATTTAGTGAGCATGTTGTTCCCTACTTAAACCAAATTCAATGAGAGTAAGGTTGACACATTCCCTTTTGCCTTCCTGTTCTTCTCCCCTTCCCCCACCCCACCCGGCCTCTGTAACAGGTTTCCATTAACTCTTTTATATAAGGTAATTTACCCTATTTTGTCTCTCCCTATCTTCTCTCATTTATGTTCCTCTCTGACCTCTTAATTTTACTTTTAAAAATGTAATCCATTCCTATTCAATTGATCCTGTGCCCTCTGTCTATGTATACCTGTACACATACATATGTACCCTCACATATGTACTCATATGCACATATATGCTCCTATACAGACATATATATGTATGTAAATCTACATATATGTGTGTATACATACACACATTTATATTCCCTTTAACTATCCTCATATTGAGATAAGTTTCATAAGTCACAACTATCATTTTCCCATGTAGCCATGTAAATAGTTCAACTCTGATAAGTTCTTATGATTTCTTTTCTCTCTTTACCCTCTCATGCTTCTCTTGTATCTGAATGTCAAATTTTCTATTCAAATCTTGTTTTTTCATCAAGAATGCTTGAAAGTAGGGGGCATAGTCAAGATGGTGGCATAGAAGCAGCAAAACTACACAATTATTGCCATAACCACCTCAAATACCTATAAAATATGACTCTAGACAAATTTTAAAGCTCCAGAACTCACAAAGTGGCGGAGTGGCAAAGCTCCCGTTGAAGGCAGCCTGGCAGGCAGACAGGAAGGGATTCATTGCAGCAAGCTGGGAGCCCAGACCAGCCAGCATGAACCATGGCAGAAGCCCTGGGGCTTCCAGCAAAAGCCATGGCTAGGGAGTGAATCACTGGCAGTTGTGGCATTTTCCAGATTTACCAAACCACAAGAAACAAGGACTAAGTGAAAGGTCAGTGGAACTTGGATAAAATCAGGGGAGGGGATCCAGCCAACTGCCCCAGGGCTTAGAAGTGGCTGAAGTCATGGCACTGCAGTCACCTCTATGTGGCTGCTTCAGAGCTCATGGCCTGCAGATTGCAGGGGGATAAGCAATCATTAAGAGGCTAAGTGCTCTTGTCTTGAGCTGCCTGGATTGGCATTGAGATTTTGGATGGTGGTCTTCATGTGCATTTTCAGTGAACCAAAGGTGGTGGGGGCTGAAGAAATGGTGCCCTCCTATAAGCTCTGGCAGGTATAAAACCCCATAAATTTGGGATAGAACTCTCCCCCTCTCAAAGCAGAGTTCTACTGAACCTAAAAGTCAAGTAATTGACCGGCAACATGAGTAGACAAAAGAAGCAAAGCAAGCCCAGAAATGCAACTTAGATTCCTTTTTTGGGGGGGACAAAATGGATCAAAGCATTGAATGGGAGGAAGATAACACAGTCAAAACTCCCACATCAAAAGCTTCCAAGAAAAATGTAGACTGGTTACAAGCAATAAAACAGCTTAAGAAGCATTTTGAAAACTAAATAAGAGAAGTGGAGGAAAAATTGGGAAGAAAAATGAGAATGATACAAGAAAATCATGAAAAGAGAGTCAACAACCTGACTGAAGAAAATAACACCTTAAAAAACATATAAACTCAAATGGCAAAAGAGGCCCAAAAAGCCAATGAGGAGAAGAATGCCTTAAAAAGTCAAATTTGCCAGATGGAAAAAGAATCTCAAAACCTTTCTGAAGAGAATAATTCCTTCAGAATTAGACTGGAGCAAATGGAAGCAAATGATTTTATGATAAATCAAGATACTATTAAAGGGATCCAAACAAATGAAAA
>CM053594.1:228847575-228870581 GCA_028646575.1 Pseudocheirus occidentalis | reverse complement strand
GTGGCCTTTATGGAATCTTCTGTTTCCTTCATCCTGCATGAGAACATCCACTGCTTTTAGGCCTCCTGCCTGTCAAATTTTTCATCCCCACACTCAAACTTCACCTTCCTTCCATTATTCTGAAATTACATTCTCCTACCCCATTCCAATTAAAGTTTCGATCCCCAATATTTACTGGGCCATTGATCTTATTAATGTAATTGACACTGAGTAGTAAATGATCAAAAGATTGGGGGAAAAAGACAAAAATGTATCTTTTTTACAATGTGTAGGGAGGATATAGATATCTCCTCCACCTCCCATCCCACCCCTCTCAACTCTGATGGTGAAATATACAGAATCTACAGTGTTTCTTTGTGTTAGCCCACTTATTCCTCTGTCCCAAAACCCATTTCTAGTGATTCTGAGTATTGAGGGTAAATAGAATAGGAGGGAGACAGAATGGGCTCGAAGAAGACACTAGAACTTTATTACTTGGAACCACAAACCTGAAAATTCCCTACATTCCCTTGAAGTGTATTTAACAGTTTCATTTCTTATGTCTCTTGTGTCTCCAATGAGATTATATGTTCCTTGAGGGGAAGGTATACATCAAAAATAAGCCTTATTAAAGTGGTAATGATGATAATCATAAAGCCCATATTTCATCTAACTATTCAAGGTTAAAAAATATTTTTCCTCACTTAAGCTCTCTGAGGTAGGTACTCAATTGGTAGTACTTTCATTTGGGTGAAGAAAATATGATTTAGAGTTGACATGCCTCGCTTGCAAAGATAACTATTTAGTCTCAGAGCTGGTATTTTAGTTCAGTATCTCACACAGTAAATGCCAAGCAAATGTGAATTGAGTGAATGAATGAATGAATGAATGATTTTAATTGAATTTTGTCTTTTGGATTTCTTCCAAATATCACTCTGCCCTATGCTTCAAAGTATCCTGCCACTAAGCTCTTGTTCTCTCTCATTTATGTACACATATTCAAGCTATTTCCTTGCAAAGTATTTTTCACATCTTTACTGGAAATATAACAATCATGCCCATTTAAACAGTGACCTATATTACATCTTGCCTTTATTTGTTCTGCCTCCTAAGACCACAAATGGTAACGTGTCTCAAAATCATCTAAGCTTTCAACTTTGACAGCATATAAACAAGACACCAAATGATAGACCAGGACCTTGCAATAAATTCCTTTCCCTATACATTTCATCATTTGTATCCTTGATTTTATAAAGTATTTTGATATATGTATATAATTACAAATCACAGCCAATATTTCAAATACCAGGAAACATTCAAAAACAGTACAGCATATGTTCATGGATAGGAATGCAGCATAAAATGTGGTGGTGCTGCAGTTTGTATTTATAATAAAAGATGATTACTAAGAAGATGACTGCTTAAAAGGGCCCCTGAGAACTGGGGAGACTTCTGACAGGAGGAATCAGAAATGTGCAGTCCAGTGAAGAATTAAACTACTGGGAGTAATAATATGGACTGATGCACTCAATAGAGCAGTAATGCCCTCTGAGAAGGATGGGAAATAATTCAGTTCCTCTAGGCTGCACGGAAGCTAAATACAGTATGACAAGAAATAGTAGCAGTACTCATTATGTCTGATTGCTAATTACCCCCTTTGAATGATTCAGTTATGTCTGCTACTAGATAATTAGTTTAGTAATTTATGGCTGCAGCACAAACTAGTATTTTAATTTTCACTGCACAATTTTCACAATACCTACAGTTCAGATAATATCTTTCCTTTTATTCAATTTTAAATTGCTTTTTTGAAAGCCTATAAAAAGCAGAAATCCATTCAATTCTTTATCATATATTTAATATAAAACTTAAGGCATTTTATGGAATTTTATTCAAATCTAAACTATCCCAAAGTAACATCCTATTAAATCATATTTTATTATGCTTAATTTTGTCTATTTGGTGTACATTAAGGAATAAATTTTTCAAAAGACTTTATCAAGTGATTTAATTTTACAGCTGCCAAATTTCATGTTCAAGAAAGGCATTTACTATTTTAAAATCCTTCTTAACATTTTCTTCTCTAGATTTCTAGAATTTGTAAGAGTTATAAAATTAATTGTGTCTTTCTCTCAATGCCAGGATAGCCCACCAGACTGTGGTCAGTACCTAAGTGGGTATATAACCTTTATGAAATATATCAGATCTTGTTTCTGAATAGCTTTTTTCTAAACAGAAGTACAATTTCTGCTTGAGATAATTAGAGCCACTAATGACTACTGAGAGCAAGAATGAATTTCAGGTCTCAGATTTCCTACATAGACCCTCACTGAAGGTTAACTATCTTAAATTGTTACCCCTTCTGTGATCTCTCCTCCACTAATCATTAAGTCAGTCATTCAGATCTATTGTGCTGCAGAAAATACAAATAAATACAATATGCACTCTTAATAATTTCTCATCTTGCTGGTTTAATTTAAGCTGGGCTTCATCATTTCCATTCATTCTATTTTGTCTTTTTTCCACCCATAATATTTAATTCACCATGAAATAATGATTTTAGCACATATATCTTATCAATGTGAAAATTTTGATGCCATGTAAAAAGTCATCCTTGGAAAATCAATATTGTGGGGTGAAAAATAAAACCTTGAGTAAACTTGGAATCTTTTATATATATAATTGGGGGTCCATGGAGAAAGCAGTCAAAGAAGAGCAAGTAGTTAAACCTTTACTCATGAGTTTAATGATGAAATGTACCTATTTGACTGTTTACCTAGTTTATAAAAGAATGAAAAATATTAAAAATCTGTTTTTAAACAAATACTTTGTTTTATCTGACTTAAGTTCAGAGTTTATAAAAGACAATGGAGACATTTTCACTAAACAGTGTTATGTCATGGAGAGGCTGCACGGTATAGTAGAAGGGACAGCTAATATAGAGTTAGAGGTCCTAGGCTTTATCTCCACCTCCACACTACCTGCATGTTTCAGGGCTTTACTTTGCTCTTCTGTGCCCTAGTTTTCTACATCTGTAAAATGAAATGAGCGGTGAACTAGGGGAACTCTAAGGTCCCTCTAGCTTTAGATCCATTATCCTAGTATCTGTAGGAAGTTCAGAGTAAACAGCTGAAATTGTTATTTAACTTTATTTTGAAAGAATATAAACACAAACATAAAAGATAATGTTTTTAACTGAGGAATTTTTGTGGAAATTTTTCACGTAAGGAAATATTGGCATTATCTTTTGGATTAACAATGATACTTGAGAGGTAGGTAGAACTAAGTAGTAAACATTCAAGTTGCCAAAAGGAATTTTTCTTCTTGATTAACAAGAGGGATTAATATTACCCAATTTCTCTAATATTCTGAAGAATATTTGATATGGTGTACTGATCAGTTTCTTGCTTTTTGTTTTTAGTTACTTTGCCTTCACTGTGACCCAATAATAAAATGTCCATAGTTTATACTTGTTATATTTTATACTTGCTTCGTATTGGCCAGTGAAAGATCATCATTCTAAAGGGCAGACCTGAATGAAATTCCTGGGCATATCAGGCTCGTGTTTATTACAAACTGAATTTTTGCCCTTTATTGCCAGCAGTATTATTTGAAGTGTGTCTTCCTTGACCCATCTAATGAATGGTTCTTTTCATGTTGGGTACAGAGACTCTTCTTTTCCAAAAAAAGGGGTTTTTTTTTTTGGAAGATAGGAAGGGGAACTTGCTGTAAAACTTACTGTGAAAGTATCAATGAATCACATTGACCTTTCTAGTTTTGTTCAGGAGGAGAGTTTGTATTTGTTTGTGTAAAATAAAATGTTGTTTCTTCTTGTTGCTACCTTGAGTCCTGTTGTCTAAAGTAAGTGCTGCTAGAGGCTTTAACAACCTGTCTGTCTGATATTTCTAGTTTATTCTTTTCTATTTCCAGTGTCAACACTGTATCTTCCAGGATGCTTTATTAGCACTGAGGTGTCAGAGATGAGGGAGTCTCTGGATTTATCACAAAATAGGACTACAGTGTTTTCAATGTTTTTGTCCTTTATTCTTCTTTCACTTATGTAAGGGAAGTACTTGTAATAAGCACCAGAGAACATGCTAATTAAAAAATTGTGAAACTTTGAGATCTCTGTAAGAAAGGTACTTGATCCTTCTGTCTTAACTCTCAAAATCCTAAACTGTCATACTTTTCAAGAATTAAAGAAATGCTATTTTCATTGTCAGAAATTAAATGCTGCCAATATGTTAGTATGGATAACACTAAACTTCTGTACTTTTCTACTCTGGTAGGGACTTAACTTGTTTCCTTGACCTTTTTAAAATCTAAATATAGAATTAAGTAGAACAGCCACTTGGGGAAGAAATCTTTCCCAGTTCTATGTATCTTTTATTTTAGACTCAATTTAGGATCTTAAAATCTTATGGATTTTAATACTGTTATTTTTAGAGTTTGAATGCATAATTTAAAAATAATATTTCTTACTGTATTTCAAGGGATTTTAAAAACATAATTAGTGTCATAGAATTTGCAATTTCTTAACCCAAATTAAATCTTATGATTATTACCAAAATATTAAATTTTAATGTAATTTATCATGAACATTGCAATTTTTGGAAAAAAAAACAAATGTTTTCCTTCTTGAACTATGAAGTTGTAAAGTTAAAAAGTACAGGTTTTTCAATATTAAAAAATTTAGTCATGCAATTTTATCTTTATATACAAAGGAATGAAACTACTTCTCAAAATATAAAGTTTTCAGAAATACTTGTTTCGATTTATGTACAGATGTCACAAGGGAATTATTAAGTGGGGAGAAAAGCAAGTGATTGGTCCTGTCCTTCACAATTTCATCATTGTAAGAAATTTCAGATGAGGCAACTCCTTTAAAAATGCATATTAGTACTGTAATCTTTCTGGGGATCAGTTTCTTCTTCTTTAAAAAGAGTATTGGTGGCAGGTAGGTGGCACTGTGAATAGAGCACCAGCCCTGCAGTCAGGAGGACCTGAGTTCAAATCCAGCCTTGGATACTTAACAGCTAAACACAAAACTAGCTGTGTGACCTTGGGCAAGTCACTTAACCCCAATTGTCCTGCCTTCTCCCTCTACAAAAAAAGAAAAAGATTATTGGTATCAGTTGCTTCTAAGGTCCCATTAAGCTCTAAATCTATATATGATCCTTCTTTACTTAGAGAGTAACTTGTGGTATTGAGAGGTTACGTGATTTGCCCAGAGTCATGCAATCAATATGTGTCAGTGGTAAGACTTGTAAACAAGGTCGTTCTGATGTAAAACCTGGTCTCCATTTATGGTGAAATCTGGCCCCTATGCATGATGTCAGACTTCCTCTCATACAAGTACATTGAGGAAAACATGAAACAATTATTGCGTAATGAACACAGTGGTAGTCACACACAGGATACCCAAGTGACTGGTTCAGAAATTTAGTATTCAGTTAAAATAAACTTATTTTTTACTAGAGAAATATGGAAAATATTTTGTATACTATTCCACTTTTACTCTTAAAACTTACTTAAAGAATTAACATTAAGGAAGATCCAGGATAATAAATCTAGAGGCTAGACTTTCACATTTAAAGGGAGAGAAAAATAAAACAACAACTCACATTTATGTATGTGATAAGATCTATGGAGTGCTTTCCTCACAACTAGTCTATGACATAACTGCTTCAGTTTCAAAGTGAAATTCAGAAGGGTCACAAGATTTTCAAAGTCATGTAGTTACTAAGCATAAAAATCAGGATTCAAATTCAGTTTTTCTGGTCCCAAGACCAATGTTCTTTCCATTATACCAGTGGGTTATCTATAGGTTCCTTTTATACAATTAAAATGATTACTTCATCATGGTTCTTTGCTTTAGGCTAAAATTATGACCTTATTTAAAGAAAAGTTCAAGGGTAACATGCAAGAGAACTGTTTCTGGTGACATTGCCATTGATAGGATTACTAGACAAATTGTGCTAACTCAGTGTGGCAACTCTTTGGCGCTGCTGTGTATGTAGGGTTGTGAACATTTAGCTGAGTATGCACATTTTCCTTTTAAGATAATTCATTTCTTAGATGTGGTAAAGTCTTGCTACTTTTCTCATCCATATGTATAAAAGTACACACTAGTTTGACTGTAACAATGATTTGATAACCCTTCTTTTCTGTAGTCAAATGCAAAATCACAAAACATGAAGGGACTGAAATAGATGAAACATAGTTCCACTATTTCCGAATAGAATTAGGAGATTCCTTCATCACATAACCCTGTAAGAAACATAGAAAGAAATATGAATGTATGACTTCAAAAGCAATAAATTATATTCAATTTTTAATATTAAATGAGAGGAATCTGCAATTATAGTATGTAACATGAAGCAGATTCTATATATCTGGTAGGAAAGATCTGGATAATATTAAAGTATGCAGTTGACTTAAATAGGGTTAAATATATATTTTTATGGGATGAGTAGTCAAAAAATGCAGACATTCCTTATATACATGTAATTTACATTGAGAGGAAGGGCAATCCAACCCAAATTACTTGTCTGTAGCCAGATGTATTTTTGAAATCAGGAAAATTGATAAGCAAATTCAAAGTCTCTAACTGAATTAATCAGCCATCACTAATCGTTCAGCAAATGTCACTGCAGAACATGGTATGAATTCCTGATGATAACCTTTTTTATCTTCTGCAATATACCCAGGCCTTGAGGACTAGATAAGCAATAACTTGACTCCAGTTTGAAAGGTATGTCTTTTCCTCTGGGATATAGAAGCAGTAAGGCCCAATTATTATTATTCCAGACAGTGAGAAACATTAACGTAAAAAAACAATATTAAAGGGGGAGGGATTGAGGAAACTTCAATCATAATCCAAAGCAAACAAGTTCAAATAGAATGAATCTGTGACTTAGCCATTGTATAAGTGCACAGTGTTTCTCAAAGGAGCATCACAAATTACAATGTCCCACTATTTGGAGAGAAGAGGTAACATGGTATTGAAGTCGGGATCAATTTGCCTTCTCTCTCTCTCTCTCTCTCTCTCTCTCTCTCTCTCTCTCTCACACACACACACACACACACACACACACAGACACACACACACACACACACCACCCTTCAGAAATATATAATGCTAAATATTGAGTAGTTTAGGATACAATTGATCTTGAAAGATCTTGTTATACTTTAATGATAAAAAGATAATCTGTAATTTATTTTAATATTGATGTTTCATATTTTATAAACAATGTTTATGTTAAGGATAAGGGTATATGAATAATCTATTTTTGATTAAGTGAATTATATTCACAAGAACATAAACATAAACAAGAACATGGGTCAGATGATTATTTTTTTTTCTTACATTGACACCAAAAGACATTTTGTGGAAGGGTATGATAATTATCTGGCATGATGTTATGCTCAGAGGTTAAAGCTTGTCTCTTTGCATCCTCAATTTTCCATTAATAATCAAATATTTCATGACATTAGTATTAAATATCCTCACTAGAATTTAGCATTCTATGTCTCACATCAGTCCCCACAATCCAAGTTCATGTCTAAAAATATAGTTTTATTTTATTTTCTTTGCACCTCATGACCAACCACAAGAGTAACAATTCTAGAACCTAAAGTTATCTGCCAATTTTCATGCCCCAGAATAAGTGGAATACAGCATGATTTTCAGCAGCTATATTTGCTCTGCATTAACAAAGGCAGTAAAAGCCATTTTCCTTCCCCTAAATGATGCAGCTATGAGTCACAGGATAGATAAGTGAAGTGACAGGATGTCATTTGTGCAGCTACTTTTCTGACCATAACCACGGATAATGTACATAACAGGGTCCAACTACTCCTTTGTAAAGTGCTAACTAATAGCAAATGCAGCCTTCATTTCTGGTCTTGCTGATAAAATTTTCTTTCTTTTCTTTTTTCTTCTTGATTTACATTCTATCTTATTGGGCATTTCATCTCACTAAATACCATAAAGGCTTTGACTATGTTTGTTATATTACTCCTCATAAAGGACAAATCAAAAGCTTCCACCTTTCAAGGATCCATCCCTACTCCTCTCTCCTCATCCACCAGAGTTTCTAGATTTGAAGTTTAAAGGGATTTTGGAGGTCATTTAGTCCCTCTCCTTCCTTTCTATACATCAGGAACAGAGACCCAGAGAGGTAAAGTCACTAGTTCAAAGTCAGACAGATGGAAATGGAAGAAAGAACCTGGGATATTCACTTCCAGGCTTTCTCACTTAAAGTCTAATATTCTTTCCAGTATATCATAAGTTCACCTTCACTTTTAAATTTTATTGTGTCATTGAACACAGCATGATTTTATTTCCTCTTTTTCTCATCTTCCCATCCCACAAGTTGAAGCAGTCAAGGTAGTGCTTACTACTCAGCAGCCATACATAAAATGTCCACCATTATTTTCTGTTAATGGTACCTAACATGAAATGCAAATCTAGCCCATTCAGATTACTTGACATGCCCATTAATCACCCACAAATCTTAAAGTTTATTTAAAATTTGCAGAAAACTAAGTAGCCTTGCCTAAGTCAGACCACTATTTTTAAATTAAAAATGGCAACCATAGGTGACTTTATTAATGATGGACCCAGGTTGAGATTTGGTACCTTAATTGTAAATACCAGGGGCAAGATTGAACTGTGTTCAGAGTTTTCCAGAGTGAAATATACAACTGAATGTCAAGCATATATAATGTCATTCAATTAGAAGTCTGGCCTCAAGATTTTTGTTGTCTTTTATAATATATGAAATACATTGCATTTAATAGTACAATTGCCTTATGGACCTAGTATTTTTTAATAAAAAAAATTAATTTGGTGAATGCTCATTCTTTTAATGTTTTTTTCTGATAAAGAAAGTAATTTCAGATTTACTAAATAATATCCTATAGGTATATATTTTCTTGACAATTTCTTTCATTTGAAAACATTGTCACTGGTCATTTAATTTTCTAAATTCTTCAAGCTAAAGTACATTGTTTAAATACATTGATTGATTTTCATATTAGTGGAGTCATAAGTCACAAAAGTATGTTCCTATCATTTCTAACACTACCTCAAATTCAAATGCATGGTACATTGGAAAGAGGCCTTGCTTTGGAGCCAGAAGAACTGCATTCAAATGCAATCTTTGTTTGGTCCTATTTGTCCTTAGACAAGTTACTTAACTACTCTGGGTCTTAGCTCCTTATTGGCATCTTAGTTCCTCCTTTATACTTCATGATACAAAGAATATTGTGAAAACTCTCCTGGAGCTTCACCAGTTTTCTCCTAGAAAATCATGTCTTAATCAGGTGGCCCATGTGGAATTATTATTATTATTAACAAATAATAGTAATAACTACTTCACATTTTATAAAATATTTTAAGGTTTGAAAAATACTGTATCTATATACACACATAGATATGGATATCTATAGAGAGATAGAGAGATACATAGATTGATAGATAAATAGATAGGCTCATTTCTTCTTCCCTAACTACTCCTGTAAGTTATATAAAACTTGAGGGAGAAAGAAAAAAATAACCTGACTTTGTATAAAGTTTAAGTATTTCCATGTGCTTTCATAAAGATTTCTAAGAACCATAGTTTTAAAGGTAGTTCAAAGAATCACTTCATGAATCTCAACAGAAATTTTGCATATAAATCAGGATAATAAGATATGAACTCATAAACCTATTTATTAACTCATTCTTTTTTTTCCTCTTTGTTTTTGGAGGGGGGAGAGCAGGGCAGTTGGATTTAAGTGACTTGCCCAAAGTCACATGGCTAGTAAGTGTTAAGTGTGTGAGGTCGTATTTGAACTCAGGTTCTCCTGACTCAAGGACTGGTGCTCTCTTTACTCTGTCAACTAGCCACCCCTAACCCATTTTATTCTTAACAGTGCCAGAGTTAGACTATATCTGATTGCCTTGAGATTCAGTGGCCTAAAGAAGTTAAATATTATTGCAGTGAATTCTATTTTGCAGTTTTAATAAACTTCTAAACTATTTGATTTCTTTTCCGTGGACCCTTCTTTTTACAGACTCTGAAATTGTGGAATGGAATCATTTGTCTGAATATTTAAGTGCATTTGATTTTTCAATGTCTGTTACACTAAAGATATACAAAAGAATGGTGATTCATTTTAGTTTTGAATTGTTTAAGCTTTCTCTTGTAAAACCTCTATTATTCTTCATTAGATTTTGCTTGTAACACCATTGCTGCAATATTCTATTAATTTAGATCAGTGAATTCAAGTTATTTATGATTGCAGATAAAAGCTCTTAGTAAGTAAATCTGTCACAAGACTTGCCTTTTAGAAAAATGAAAGGTGATATGGAAAGTGGAGTCTACATTTGTCTTCATTTCATTTTATTACACACAATCTTCAGCCAGTGATTGGGAGATCTAAAAAAAAACTACAGTGATTGCCAATACATATTAAATTGCTTTTTTATTTTAAGAAAATGGAATTATCATTCTGGATCCGAGGGTGTTTTGTTTTGTTTTTGGTTGTTTTCTTAAACAAAATTTGTAGAAGTCACAGTTATGTAAGGGTCTAGTTTAAGCTAAGAAAATGAAGTAACCAACTCAACCATAGGCAAAGAGGTAAAATAAGAAGCAAATAAATTTGATACAAACTCTTCTCCTCCCTCCAATTTTATTTTCCCCAACAACCTCCATTTCTGGCTCTTTACCCCCACTACATGTTCCTTTATTAAGGCCCTTTGCCCAGGGCCAACTGCTACTGTTGAATAGTATCTTTTGTTCCCAACAATCCCTACCACTTTTCAAGGCACTTCTCTCCTACTTCATTCCAGCCTTAGATAAGAGTCAATAAAAGGGTTAGCAATATATTATGATTTTATGGTAGTGGAAAAGCTTCAGACCTATCCATTTCTGTACTATGATTTTGATCACTGAAGTCACTATTTGAATTAAGGACAGCCAGTGAAAAGATAGAGCTGTGAGTTTTAGAGTGCTTAAGTATATAGAGAAGAATAAAGAGTGAGAAGGCACCATATAGAGAGGGGCCAGCCTATGACATGTTAATCTCTCTGAATCAGTGTGAAGAAGTGAATGGTTAGAGGAATATAATTGTGATCTAAGGAGAACATCCCAAGTTATAATAATGAATTTAGTGTAGAAGAAACCCTGAAAGCCATTTAATCCAGCCGCTCCATTTTAGAGATGAGGAACTAAGTCCTAGAGACAATGAGTGACTTAGGTAATGTTTTGTAAGAAGTAGAACTGGGACTTAACCCTATGCTTCCTTACTCCAAATCTTGTGCTTTTCCCACTGTACCACACTGCCTTCCTACAGATTTTGTTGTCATCTATCACAAAGGAAACTAGTAATTTATCAAGAAGCCACTGTGAATATGGACCAACATGGTGACAAGTCATTTCTTAATTGCTACATGTTTATAGAGTTTATTCAACCAGCAGTTGTAAGATTTTAGCTTGCCATAGAAAAGAAGAGTAGATGGACTCAGACATTTGTTTTAAATCAACTGAATTCTTAAATTTGGACTGTGGAGCAGTAATGGAAATAAGTATAAAAAGTAGTGATAATGATAGAGTCAATGTCTGTGTGTGTGTTAAAGAAAAACTAGCTGTTTGTGGCTAGGGAGGTGGTATTAATTTGCAAGCAAACAAATGTTTTAGCCTCATTTATTCAATGTATTAGGCCATTCATAAACATTTATTAATTTCTTACTATGTACCAAACATATAGTTAAGTACTGGTGAAAAAGACAAAAACATTTCCTGTCAGGAAGCCACGAGTAGAGAAATGAAGGTCAGCCTAGAAAGGGGTTCCTGAATAATGTGGCATTTGGATTTAGACCTGGGAAGAGGAGGTAAGACTTGAGGAAAGGAAGCCAACTAACAGGTTTTGCAGTAGTCCAGGCCTGAGGTGATGAGGGTATGCAGGGGTTAGCAGCTTCTTCTTTGTACAATTAAAATAGATAATAGAAACTAAATTACCAGAGAGGAAATGGGATAAGGGAATAGGAAGAACATTTTCTTCAGTCAAGGATTAAACTTAAATTGAGGTGGGAACACATGGAAATATTGTATAGAAATTTAGTCTATTGATACATTAATTCATGCAGTGTTAATTTCCCAGGGTCGTGGTAAGAAAAGTGCTACTGTTTACTTTAATAGTGCTTATCATTATTAAGTGTGAGCTAATATTATTTTTACTGTTCCCTTTTACCATTAAAGAAACTGAATCCAAAAGATTAAATGACTTCTTGGATGTCACATAGTATGTAAGTGGGAGACTTACTTAGGACTTCAAAAACAGTCATGTTGACTCTTAAGTTCAGTGTTCACTCCCAGGCAAGGAAACTCCCTCTACCAATGTAGATGGCACCCTCTTTGCCATATTGTTTAATGTGTTTTGAAGTCAGAAGACCTAAGATTTAAAGCCTGTCCTGTTGCTCACTACCTGGGGGACTTTAGTCAACAAACTTACCTTCTCTGGGCCTCAGTTTACTCAATTGTTAAATTAGATGTTAGAATAGATGATTGGATAATAAGAGAATCTCATGGTTGTAGAAAGGGGAACCAATCTCCTCCAAACTCTATCTGAATTAAAAATTTCCTGTTGTATCTATCAACTGTTCCTTTACAGTCTTCAGTGAATAGGAATCTACCACCTACTGAGGCAAGTCTGGCCACTTCAGAATGGTTCTAGTTGTGAAGATTTTCCTTCCCTGGAGCCTAATTTTGCCTCTTTGCATCTTCCTCCCTTTGCTCTTAGTAATATCTTATGAGATGAAGTGGGACAAGTAGGACCCCTCCTTTCACCTGGCAGCTTCCTAATACACATCTCTCTTTAGTATTCTCTATTACAGGATAAGTGATCCCAGTTTCTTCACTGTAACGTGTAACGTGATCTCTCAGATACTTCTCCCACTAGTATTTATTTTGTGATCTTATCAACTCATACTTCAGCTTCCATAGACATTAAGGCTCACTTCTATCACAATGAAATAGTTTTTCAGGGAAGGTGGTCACCTTGAGAATAATGAGGACACTAGGTATTTCCATGTGTGACTGTCTTCTTCAATGACCATTTTAAGTCTTACCTCTTAGCTCATATACTATAAGAGTAGTCCATAACAACTAAAAGGAGATTAATTAGGGGGAAAGGAGGTGGGGAAATGAAAGGGAATTGGGAAGAAATCAGTGAACTACAGAAAAAGAGAAAGAACAAGGAGGGAAGAGGGTATATCAATGACATAAATTGTATGCTATTTTCTGAGGATTTCAAGCTCTACTGAAATTGTCTTTTGCTCCAGTGTCTCAGGAAAAGGTCCCCCGTCAGCCTAACAAGGCTAAACCTACCACTTGTGCTTTTGACTCAATCCTCTATCGTCTATCAAAATCCAGAGGCAGGATGAAAATCAAGAGGACTGGCAATGGCCCAGAATGCAGTAGATGACCTTGTCGTCTTTGGTGTCTGACCAAGTTCTAAGCACTGCACAGCACCGGCTTCAGCTGCCGTCATTGCCCTTGGAACAAATTGTTCTCATCTACCCATTCCATTGGGGAAAGTCCTCACTTGAAATATATATTCCCCTAACTCATAGACAGGTTTGACACCTGTCAGTTACCCTCAACCTGGTTTAGCTCCTCTTCCAAGATGGTTTGCCTGGGTACAGCTCTTGTGAATAGTGCGGCTTCTTGGAGCTACAAGCATGAGTTGGGTGAATCAGATGAATACCAACAGTGGATGAGCAGCCCTGAAAAGGGCTCAACAAGGTGCTAGTACTCCTGAACATCCCCATAAACCGCAGGAAGTTATTATAGTCCATGTGAGAGTTAGTGAGTGCCTGAACTAGGGTTATGGCTATGTGAGTTGAAAGAAAGAAGGGGATGAATGGGAAAAATGTTGTGACAGTTGAGACAACAAAACTTGGTGAATAATTGAACATTTGGTTTATGGGACAGGGCAGAGTCTAGGTAGGATGACTCCTAAGTTGGACCTGTATGACTAGAAAGATGGTGGCATCCTTAACAGAAATATGAAAGTCTGGAGGAGTAGATTGGAGATGTAGAGGTAGAGAGTAATGAGCTCCATTTTGGACATGTTAAATATGAGTAAACTGTAAGCTATCCAGGTAGACATATCCAGCAAGTATTTGATCAGCAGTGACCAACTTTAGTTCCACAGGACCAGTGATGAAGCATATACTATCTTCCTCCTGACAAAGATGGCCTCAAGATGCAGAATGAGATACATATTTTTGGACTCAGCCAAATAGGAATTTGTTTTGCTTGGCTGTATATTTGAGACAAAAAAAATCCTCTATCATCTTCTCAAGGTGCTTGCCTCCTTAACCCCAACATCACCTCCCACTCTAATATTTAATCCCTTATTTACAGGATCCTTCCCTGATCATTGTACACATACCAAATATCTCTTCCATTCTTAAAATAACTTCATGTTGCCAATGCTTCATGCTGTCATCCTGATGGATGTATACAAATTTCTTTCTTCTTCTCCCAAACTCCTGGAAAAAATTAAGCTTTACTCTTACCATCTGACTTTTGACTCCCAACACTCATCTGAAACTGCTTTCACTAAGGTTACCAAAAATTTCTCAGTTGTCAAATTTAATGTCTCTTTCTTAGCTTTCATGTTCTTAATTTCTCTGTATTGTATGTGATCAGCTTCCTCTTCTCTATTCCTTGAGACACTGCCTTCTTGAGTGTCTCCACATTTCTGATCAGTATTCCCCAGTCTCCTTTATTAGATAATCTTCCATGTTCCAGTCTACTATGTGGGGATATACTTCATGACTGTCCCAGACCTTCTTTTCTCACTCTACTCTTTTTTCAGTGGTTCATCAGCTCTTTTAGTTTCAATCATTTTTTTGTAGATTAATCTCAAATTTACATAAATTGCCTTCTTATCATTTACATGCTAGACATCCAAACCTGGAATTCCCATCAGAATAAAAAATACAGTATGTCTAAAATGGAATTCATTATTTTCCCCCACCCCACCTCTCTTTCTGACCTCCTGTTTTTGTCAGAGGCTCAACCATATTTGCACTTAGCTCAAATATGTATTTTCCACAAGATCTTTCCTGATCTTGCCAATTTTTAGAGTTTTGTCTACAAAATTACTTTGTGTTTGCTATATAAACACATAGAGCATTTTAAAGCACCTACTGAGTTCCAGGAAATTTGTATACATTTTTCCTATATGAATACATCTTAACTGCCAATAAAATATAAACTTTTTGAAGGTAAAGGCTATTTTCATTTTTGATATTTTATCTCCAGTCACTGACACTTACAATAGACACTAGGATAGGCACCGGACTTTCCTATGCCAAGAAGAAATTTCAGTAAGTAGACTTGTAGGTTGGCAGATTTTCTGCAGTCAAACCTTAGAAAGTGACTTTGAGAGGGGTAAGTGACTTCCTCAGAGTTACAGAGTTATATAGCCAGTATATTTCAGAGGTACGATTTAAACCCAAGTTTTCCTGGCATCAAGGCAAACTCTTTAGTCATTAGCTGTGAAAACTCTTATGGTAGTTATTTACTATAAATCTTTGTTAAATTAAATTAAATTAAATTTTTGACTGTAGTAAATATTCTTCTAATCTTCAATCTTCTTACTATATTTCCTCTCCTTGATAATCCAGTAATTTGGCTTTCTTCCTTCTCTCTCATCTCTTCATTTCTTCTTCTCTTCCCCTTCCT
This sequence comes from Pseudocheirus occidentalis, assembly GCA_028646575.1. NCBI lineage: Eukaryota > Metazoa > Chordata > Mammalia > Diprotodontia > Pseudocheiridae > Pseudocheirus > Pseudocheirus occidentalis. The sequence continues at coordinate 228,854,853 of CM053594.1, read as the reverse complement.
TCTTGCTCACTCCCTTCTCCTTCTCTCTCTTCTCCTCCCATTCCACCTCTTTCCTTCATCTATTTGTCCATCTATCTACAGAAAGACTTCATGATTCTTGGTTTGGTTTCATACGTAAATGCAAATTGGTGCTGATTATGATTTAGAAACATAGAAAATCAAATTGGTCACATTTCCATGTTTTAAAGAAATATCTAAACAGACTTTGACTTGGAAATATAGTACCACAAAGCTCTGGTATCTGAGACATCTACAAAGAGCTACAGGCTCAGATAAATCTAGTTTCAATCTGGGGAGACTCTAACTCCCAACATGGTCAAGTTTTTCTTTTTTTTTCCTCTATGACTCTGTCCCTATCCTACTCTAGGAAAATCTCTAAAAACAAAACTTAGGTCTGTCCTTCAAAATACAAATAAGAGGATCCTACTTAGAAAAGTTATTCAGTGAGTATTATGGATAGATATAGGACCATTTCATTTCACTACCAAAGATTCATAAAATGAAACCAATGAAAAAGTGCATACTCATATAGCTCTTTGTGGCATATTCACTTCAGACCTGCACTTTCCCAATCCAGACCTCCTGGCCAGCCAGTACATAGCTTCCCTTAGTCTTTCAGCTGCACCATGATCATGGCAATGGTCATCTCCTCTGACAAGTGTGCTATTAAGCAAATCATCCTTCCTCTATTTGGTTGATGCTCAAATCCTTAATTCAGGGCTGTCAACCCTTGAGGTAAGCCTCGAGGCTGGAAACATACATTTCTAAGGGTTGCTAGTTGCTGAAGTGCTCAAAGAAGGCAATAAAAAGGTAGAAGAAGGAAGTCATGATCTTGAAGTCCTGTCACAGATCCTCCTGGGCAAGAAAATGCCCCACTTATCTCCTCTGTTACATAGTCATTTGGGATAGCTACCAATTTTGCTTATATTCATAGTATTGAACTAGAATTCTATAAGTCCTATTTCCTATTACCTGTTCCATGAGCTATATTCACCAGGGAGAAAATAAATTCTTATGATGCCTTTTGCTTTTTATGCCTTTTTGTTTGGGGGCAAAGATTGAAATTGCTTCTCCAGTTGACATAGTGATTTTCTAATCTCAGAGAAATGTCTTCTCTTTGATTAGGAGGTTGGCTTCCTAAATATGCTAACTTATTTACTAAAATCCTTCGGATGAGAAGATGAAACTGGATTTGGAGAGATGTGATTTATTTTGTGGATGTTTTGCTGAAGAAGCAGATGAAAAGTCAGGTTTACTATTTATATATATAAGATCTGCACAGCAAAGGTTTGCAAAACTCTGTTTCTCAATTTAAAATAAGAATCCCAAATCTCTCAGCTCAGTTATTTTAAAAAAGAAAGTAGCTCAGTAAGAAAAAAAAATCCTGGCAAACAGCAGGTAATATAAAAAGTATAATACCCCTGGAGTCAAGGAATCTGGGTCCAAAATCTGAGTTCTGGCGAATCATTATAAGCTTTATGTCTTTGGGCAAAGGTATTTACCCTTCTGAGCCTCAGTTCTTTTACCTCTAAAGTGAGCAAATCAGACTGATGATTTTTAAGTTTCTTTTGGGCTCTAATGACCTATTAATTCCTTCTCCTAAAAACATTTCAAAGAACTCTATTATTGCTTAGCACCCAGTGATTTTGGTAGGTATTTATTTCTCATGGTCTTGGATTCAAATTCCACCTGTATTATTTATTATTATTTACTTTTATGAACTATGGCAAATGACTTAAAGTAGATATCATGGAAATTTCTTTGAAAACCTTGGGGTGATAAACAAATGTCAGTGACTATATTAATTTAAGCAAACATTTTAAATTATTTCTTGGCAATAATAATAATTTACTATTTAAACAAAATATTGATATAAGTGAAGTCACAGTTTTGGTGCAAAAATAAAAATTTAAAAATCAATGGTATATCGAAAATCTTATTGATTATATGGGCAAGAAAATACTCAAAATCCTTATTTCAATTACAGTTTTAGTTACTCTGTTCTAATATAGAAACATAGCTATTGAAATTCCACTGATTTTTTAGTTTGAATATTCATTAAGCTAAAATAACTGAATAGACATAAATGGGTTCCCTGAATCTGAAGATTCTGATGCAGTTTTCCTTTATGGAGACAGAATTTGGAGTCAGATGGCTTTTAATTCTAGTTCTGCCATTTACTACCTGAGTGATCTTGGGCAAATCACTAGAAAATGATGGAGTTGGATTAGGTGACCTCAGAGGCCCTTCCTGGGAATTCACTTTATATTAGTTATAATGGTACTAGAGTAAGTAGTTTTTTTTTTTTAATTGATGAAGCCTATACTGATGGTTTCATGGTGTTTCAATGAGGGTATAAAACAGCAGTGCCAACAAAAATTAAATGCCTCCTATCTATAAAACACTGTACATGACAGTGAAAGAGAAAGTCAGATTTAGCCATAATGAAATTTACAGTCTTATAAAGGGACATTGTATCAGTTCAGATATTGCCACTGAACAATATTACATAAGTATATTTAAGTCCTTAAAGCCAAGTGTCTTTTGAAGTTTGATGTGGTTTTTCCCAATCAGGAAATTCAGTCAAATTTCCTTCAGAATGTAGCATTTGCCTTGGTCTTAAAGAATGGATAAGATTTCAATGAGAGGAGAAATAAAGGCCAGCAATTCTAAGTATAGAGAACGATGTGAAGAAAAGCAGAGAGCAATAAGGAACTAGTGCAGGGGTGGGGAACCTGCATCCTTGAGGTCCTGTGTGGCCTTCTAGATCCCCAAGTACAGCACTTTGAATCCAAACTTAACAGAACATATCTCTTTAATAAAAGGGTTCATTGGAGTGAGTCAAAAGGCCATGCATAGGGATCTAGAAGGCCACATGTGGCCTTGAGGCTGCAGGTTGCCCTCTCCTGGGCCCTGGTACATGTTTAGAAGACTGAGTAGTACAATTTGGCAAAAGCATAGCATATGTAGAGGAAAAGAATTTGAGAGAAGGTTAGAATAGTAGGGTGGTAGCAGGTTATAGAATACTTTAAATGTTAAGCCAAAAGAGTTTGAATTTTACTTGATCAATCCATAAGCATTTATTAACTTCCAACTATGTGACAGGCACTATGTTAAGTACTGAAAATACAAAGAAAGTCAAAAAGCAGTCCCTACCCTCAGGGAGCTTACATTCCAGTGGAAGAGACAGCATGCAAACAAATATATATACAACGTATTTGTATATATACAATATATATGTATATATTTCCTACTATATGCAGGAAATAATTAACAGAGGAAAAGCACTAGAATTAAGATGAGTTGGAGAGGCCTTCCTATGAAACATGGGATTTTCACTGAGACTTAAGGAATGCCAGCATAGTCAGTAGGCAGACCTGAGGGAGAACATTCTAGGCATGAGGGACAGCCAGAAAAAAATGTCCATTGTCAAGGAATGGTGTCTTATTTGGGAAACAGCCAGAAGACTAGTGTCACTGAGTCAAAGACTACTTCAATACCAAGGTTGCTAACTTAAAAGTACTAGTTAGTGGTAAAAAAAAAAGGCCTATATGATTGCCATGATGGGAAAAGAGAAGAGAGCCTATATACTGAAGATATCATAGAGGTGTATTTGATAGGACTTGGAAATGGGAAGAATCCTGATCAAGGCAGAAATTGATATGTAATCTTAACATGGTTATATGCCTTGTTCTAAAGGCAAATGAGAACACTGGAAAAGATTCACAATGGAGAATTCAAATTTAAATACAAAACAAAGTGAATAACTTCTGAATGTCTTTTGGGCTTGGGTGCATTCACAGAAAATATTTTGAGGGGATCAAAGATGTGATGATTTTCTTTTGAGCTAAGTATGAAGTATTGAATAAGACAATTTTAAGTATTGGTCTTTGAAGAGAAAGTTTATCATTTTTAAAATTTTGTTATTAAAATCCTAATTCTTTTTGCCAGAATATTGCTTTCTAGGCCTATTGAGGAATGTTTGCAGGTATTCACTTTGTTATCACCCAGGTTACAAACCCCTTTACCTTAGACTGTGACTTTGTCATGCGAATGTTATATACCATGAAGACACTCAGGAACAAACCAAAACAAATACAGAACCAGTTGTCCAACTTAGTACTTAAAACCCCTGGAGAAACCCTTCTCTTTATTAAAGGAGATGAACCTGTTTGTAAGTTCTAAAAGCCCCAAAGAGCAGCAGCTTCACTAGTTTCTTGTGTATTTATATTTCATCTAAGTAAGAGAGATTACAGGGTACCATTTAAAGGGTAGAGCCCAGATGGCAGCATAGAAGCAGGAAAACTCCATGAGATCCCCCCATAACCACCTTAAATAGCTATAAAATATGACTCTAAACAAATCTTAGAGCTACAGAACCCATAAAGTGACAGAAACAAATCTCTCACTGAAGGCAGCCCAACAGGAAGGGTTGATCTCAGCTTACCGGCAGCTGATCCCAGCCCCATGTGAGCCCATGGTTTTAACCCCAGGGAGGCCCCGAACCAGACACAGCTGAAATGGACTTCAGGAGACTGGATTAAAAACACCTTTGCTGGTTTCCAGAAATATCAACCCATAAATGCCAAAGACAAAGTAAAATGTTAGTGTAGATCTTTGTTGAACTGGGGGAGGGGGAAAGGATGGAGTGTGGTCTGGCCTCTGCCCCCAGAGTGAGAAGCAGCAGAGACACAGCAGCCATGCAGCGACCTCCATGTGGCTGCTTCAGAGCTCCTGGCCGGCAGATTGTAGGGGGCCAATTGACCATTCAGAGGGTAACTGCTCTTGCTTTAACCTTCCTGGATGTGGATTGCAGTCTTGGGTGTTGGTCCTGAGGTATGTGACCAACAATCCAGACCTTGTGGGGGCAGCAGAGATGGCATCCAACAAATAGCTCCAGCAGCTGTGAAAACCCCAGCAATTTGTGACAAAGCTCTTCTCTCTGGAAGCAGAATTCTACTGAGGCAAAGAGCTCAAAAACTCAAGCAATAGAGTGGCAACATGAGCAAGGAAAGGAAGCAAAGCAAGCACAGCATTCAAACTTTAGCTTCCTTTTTTGGGAACAAAAAGGATCAAAGCATGGAACATGTAAAAGTTTAACAAAGTCAGAACTCCTGCATCAGAAAGGTTCCAAAAAAAATATGCATTGGTTACAGGACCTGGAGGAGCTCAAGAAAGATTTTGAAAATCAAGTAAGAGAAGTGGAGGAAAAATTGGGAAGAGAAATGAGAATGATGCAGGAAAAACATGAAAAGAGAGTCAACAGCCTGACTGAAGAAAATAACACCTTAACAAATAGACTAACTCAAATGGCAAAAGAGGCCCAAAAAGCCATTATGAGAATGACTTAAAACTTGAATTTGCCAGATGGAAAAAGAAGCTCAAAAGCTCAATGAAGAGAATAATTCCTTCAGAATTAGAATGGAGCAAATGGAAGCGAATGACTACAGGAGAAATCAAGATACTATTAAACAAATCCAAACAAATGAAAAAATAGAAGGCAATGTGAAATATCTCATTGGAAAAATGACTAACCTGGAAAATAGATCCAGGAGAGATAGTTTTAAAATTATTGGACTACCAGAAAGTCATGATGAAAAAAAAAAACCTAGAAATCATCCTTCAAGAAATTATCATGGAATATTGCCCTGATGCTTTAGAACCAGAGGGCAAAATAGAAATTGAAATAATTTACCAATCACCTCTTGAAAAAATCCCAAAAAGAAAACTCCTAGGAATATTATGGCATGGTTCCAGAGTTCCCAGATCAAGGAGAAAATATTAAAAGCAGCCAAGAAGAAACAATTCAAACATTTTGGAAACACAATCAAGATAACACAGGAACTAGCAGCTTCTACATTAAGGGATCAAAGGGCTTGGAATATGATATTCCAGAGGTGAAAGGAGCTAGGATTAAAATCATGAATCACCTACCCAGTAAAAATGAATTTAATGTTTTAGGGTAAAATATGGTCATTAAATGAGGTGTAGGACTTTGAAGCATTCTCTTTTTTTAACTTTTGTTTATTTTTAGTTTACATCATCCATTTCCACAAGATTTTGATTTACAAATCTTCTTCCCGTCTTTCCCTACCAACTCCCAAAAAACAGCAATCCCACTGTATACCCCATCCCCCAATCATCTCTCTCCTATATCCTCCCCCATGACCTCTCTGACTTTCTGGTAGGGCAAGATGGATCTCCCTACCCCTACCCCAGTACCTGTATATTTCCTTTCTTCCTATTTTACTCCCCACTTGTTCTATTCTCTACTTTGTCCCTGTCCTTTTACCAGAAGTGTGTGCTTCTAACAAACCTCCCCCCAACGTGCTCCCCTCTCCATTCTCCACCTTCTCATCACCTTTCCCACTACTCTCAAGTAGGCCAAGATACCAATTTAGAGAGTATGTCATTCCTTCCCTAATCCAACATCAATGAGAGTAAGGTTGACTCATTCCCTTTGGCCTTCCTGTGCTTCCCCTCCATTGTAACAGTTATCCCTTGCCTCTTCTATATGGGAGGATTAACCCTATTCTGTCTCTCCCTGTCTCCTCTCATATTATTCCCCTCCCACTTCTCAATTTCACCTTTTAAAATATTATCCCCATCCTATTTATTTGATCATGTGCCCTCTGTCTATTTACACGTATATACACACAATCACATATGCACTCATATGCATTTATACCCTCCTATATAGACATATGTGTATATCTGTATGTACACACATATATATGTATATGTATACATACATTTATATTCCCTTCAACTATCCTCAAAATGAGTAAAGTTTCCTAAGCTATAATTATTGTTTTTCCATGTTGGCATGTAAATAGTTCAACTTTGATAAGTTCCTTATGAATTCTTTTGTGTTTAGTTTCTCATGCTTCTTGTATTTGAATGTCAAATTTTCTATTCAGTTCTGTTTTTTTCAGTGAGAATTCTTAGAAGTCCTCCACCTCCTTGAATGACCATATTTTCTCCTGGGAAACATTACACTCAGTTTTTCTGGGTAGGTGATTCTTGATTTTAATCCTAGCTCCCTTGATCTCTGGAATACCATGTTCCAGGCCCTTTTATCCCTTAATGTAGAAGTTGCTAGATCCTGGGTTATCCTGATTGTGTTTCCACAGTATTCAAATTGTTTCTTCTTGGCAGCTTGTTATATTTTCTCCTGGATCTAGGAACTCCAGAACATGACCATAATATTCCTAGGAGTTTTTTTTTTTGGGGGGGGGATCTTTTAAAAGAGGTAATTGGTGAATTCTTTCAAGTTCT
>CM053594.1:228828659-228847075 GCA_028646575.1 Pseudocheirus occidentalis | reverse complement strand
GTACCAGAAGATACAACTCACATACTGGATAACTTCCTTTAAGTTGCTGTTTTCAAGAATCTAATGCTGGATTCCATGTTCATATCTTCTCTCTCACTTTTACATTATGATCATCTCATATCATCTTATGATAATTTGCAATCATATATTTCCTTGTATATGCCTTATATTAAAGGATCGGCAACCATAGATTATGACCAGTGAAACAACCTCATTTGACAAAGTTTTTGCCCTTGGGCGTGGTCTGGGATCACTAAAACTGCAGTATTCCAGGTATAATCCACTCTGCTTTCTTACTCCTAATCATTTCAAGACCTGAATCACAGTCTCTCTTTTTTTAATTGATCAAGGGCTTAATCCTATCAGGACAATGTCACCCACAAACAAGAAGATCTAGAAAACCCCACCTTTATAATGATTCTTCCATTTGGACCTTATGTAAGACATTCTCAATAAACAGTGGCCAACAATATCTTTATTGAGAACTTCTCCCACTTTAGTATTTGGCTTGATGGAGGTTAAGTGACCAAGGTCACCTTCATGGTTTCATTTGTCAAGGGATAGTATATGCCCTAAACATATGTACAACACAGTTCTTGGAGAACAGACTCTTTCCTTCTTTCTCACTATCAAGTTGAATGGCAGGACAGCCTATTGAATATGACAATGGGTTCAAGGTCATGACTGCATTAACTATGCATGCAGCCAGGGGCAAGTGGCTTCACTTTCTTTGCTCCCATTTTCATCTGTAAAATGAATTTGATGTCTAAGGCTCCTTCTAATGATAAACATATGATCTTATGAAAAGGTTTTAAAAAGCAACCAATACTAAACACAAAAGGATTTTGTATTCTTTGAACCTTTCATTCAAAAACATAACATGAAAGATATTTATTTAAGGAATTATTTATGAGACCTTACTTACTGTTTTCTTATCATCTTTGCTAGGTTATTAAGGTGTATGAGGTATTCAGGAAAATCAATACTTCTGGTATAAAAGCTTGCCAAGCCCTTTATAATCCACCTTTGGTATCTACCTTTCACCCAACTCTCACCTGTGATTCTAAGAAGCTCTAGCTTACATAGTGGCCATATCCCAGTAAACTATTCTGGAAGACAAGTAAATTTGTAAACAACAAATTCAAAAATGTTGGTCAGTTGGGTGGTAGGGTTGTCCTACCCTAAGCATATGAAGATTGCTTCTTATATAATGGGTAGATGAGAACAATCTGTCCCAATGGCCATGAAGGAAGCTGAAGCAGGCACTGCAGAGTGCTTAGAGATTGGTCCAAACATCAAAGATGCTGAGGTCATCTACTGCATCCTGGCCCATTATCAGTCATCCTGAATTTTGTTTTGCCACTGGACTTTGATGACACAGGAAAAGGGAGTGAGGTTGAGAACTTTGTGCAACTTTACTTCACATACATTCTCTTCACACATGAATCATCACCCATGATACAATCAATCCTCTTCAAATACTAGGATAAACAACAGCTAGGCTATTCTCTGCATGCATGTAAATAATTGTCATGAAGCTTTTCTTAAATTATAAAATAGGCATATTTGTTGGGAATTACAAATGTTCTCTCCATTGTCTTTTTGGTACCTTTTAATACCATCCATGATTTTTCATTATTTTGGTTTGTTCCCCCTGTAAAGTTTTCCTGTGAAGTGATTCTTCAATGTTTTTTAAAACTTAGTGCCTTCCAGCATGAAATTTATTCTTTATCTGATCTAATTGCTTTTTCTGACTCTATCTTCCTAACTACTACTTTTATTTAGTTCAGGACCACTCAAGATCACATATTCAGTGTTAGAAGATCATGTAGTCCAGTTCTTTATTTTAAAGATGCGAAAACTGAGGCCTAAAGAGGTAAAAGCATTTGTTCAAGTTCACATAGACAGTCAATGGCAGCCACAGCATTTGAATGTATGTGTTCTGATTCCAAATTAAGATTTCTTTCCATTAAGCCACACTGCCTCATCCTTCGTGAGATTAGGGATTGGTCTTGAAGGGTAAGCAGAAAATTTTGCATAAACAGAGAAGAAAGGGGAAGACAATCTAGGTAGGAGAGGCAGAAAAAGTCCAGGAATATTTTCTAGAGACAATAAGTATAGCTTGATTCTTTGATATACAACAATGTTCTCTTAAATTATAAAGGAAGTGATGTCTAACACCATGTTTCTACTGGAAAACATGTCATATGGTAAAAGTGCATTACAACAATGTGAATAAGTAGCATATAATGGACAATTCAGGTTTGGTTTGGAGAATTGGAAGATCTGGAATAATATTTTATGGGAATATTTAAGCTAATATTTTTACCAACCCAAAAGATCACTGATGAGGTAATCATTTCACTTTTCACTAGATCAATTACATAAATATGGAAGGGGAAAGCATATGAATTTACACAGTTGGAAATTGCATAACTTGTCATATTAATACAGGGAGTGAAAAACTTTTGATAGTCAAAATAAATAAATATTTTGTTTTTAAACTAGTATAAAAACAATTCCCCTCCCCCAAAATATAAAAATGTTAATGCATGGGTCAGTTGTTGCTTGCTTAATGTATAAGATAATATGGCTCAAGCTGGTGGTTGTTCTGTTATTGATGGTGATAAGTTATTATTGAAATGATGCCAAAGATAAAGGAACTTGCTCCAATAATCTCATCATTGATTACAGGTTGTCCTGGGCCCTCAAAGTGTGCCAAGATAAGCTCGGGCAGGTTCTATTATGCTAGAAAGGCATTAAGTAGAGTCCTAGTGACAGAGTAATTCTAATGTTTAAAGGCGAACTTATCTAGAAATGGAAAGGTTCCTTAGTAGTCTTTCAGCCAGTTGGTCAATAAACATTTATGAAGAGTCCTCTTTCTGCTAGGCACTGTGCTAAAAACAAGGCATATAAAGAAAGGAAAAAGTTCTTGCTCCTTAGACGTTCACAGCTTAAGGGGAGAAACTATATATGTAAGTATGTCTAACTAAATTATATGAAATATAATTTAGCAATAATCAACAGAGAATTCACAATACAAATAGATAAATAACTCAAAAATAGATATTTCACATCTTTTTCCTTTTTACTCTACCATGCCTCAATAGTAAAGTTTTTCTATATACTTTCTTTTTATTTTGGTGCCATCAAGAATTGATAATTTTTTTTCTACCATGAACATCCAAATCTCCTGTGTCCCTAATTCAAAGCCTTTAAATTCCTAAGCCACCTAAGAAAGTAACATACAGAAAGATATAAGAACTGGCAGGAGGAAGGGAACAGGCAACATATAATGGTAGTAACATAATAGCATTTCTGCAGTACTTTAAGGTTTGAAAAGTGTTGTGCATGTCATTTACTTCTCACAATAATCCTGTGAAATAAGTACTTGAATTAGATTAACTTTACAGATGAGAAAACTGAGCCTGAGAGAGGTTAAATGATTTGTCTGGGGTCATGCAACTACTGAGTATTTGATGTGAGACTCTAAATCAGACCTTACTTCAAGTCCACCATGATATCCATTGTGCCACCTATCTACTTAGCATATGCCTGATACCACTCTCCTTTCCTTAATATAACTTATTTTATTGCAAAGTTACTGAAAAGGGTCACAACACTATATAAACACAAATATTAATAATTATTTTTGCTATTTAAATAGACAGCACATTTTTAAATATTCAACTACATATAAATAGAAAGAAATATAGCTATATATCTTTATATGTATATAAATTATCTAGATATAAACCTATAAATATATAGACATAAGTATGTATATATAGTGCATATGTATATATGTATATTTTTATATCCTTATAGACATTATTATATAGCTATAGACCTGTAGATCTCTCTGTGTACATATATACATATATGTATTTGTGTGTATATATGGATGTATATATGGATAGATTAATAGATCCATAGATTTATCTCTATATAGATAGTTCCACAGATCTATAGGTACATAGTATATATAGGATATGTGAATAGATCTATTGATATATAATTGTGTAAAATTGTAGTTAAATAGATAGTGTGACTATGGACAAATCACTTAACTTTTCACCCCATTTTCCTCCCCTATAAGACAAAGGAGTGGGAACCAATGACATTCAAGTTCTCTTTCAGATCTAAAGCCATAATCCCATGATGCCATCAATCACTTAACCTCAAGAAGCTTGTTTTCTGCACCTGTAATATCAGACTAAAAATAGCTGTGGTATAGCACCAAGGGTTGTTGAGAAGAGAAGTTAAATAATATGTAGAAAATACTTTGCATACTTTGCTGAATAAGTAATTCAACTTCTCTAGACCAGAGTTTCCTCTGCTACAAAATGAGAGGATTAACTAGATGTTCTCAGAAATCCCTAACAAATTTTCCTCTCCAGGTCATTTTACAGATGAGGAAACTGGGGCAAACAGGATTAAGTGACTTTCCCAGAATCACACAACCTGTAAATGTCTGAGGAGATTAGAACTCAAGAAGATGAGTCTTCCTGATTCACAGGCCAGGGCTCTATCCACTGGGTCACCTAATTGCCCCATATATATGTATACATGTATGTATGCAAATGTATATTCATACACATGATTTATATGCCACAGAAATATACAAAATGACAGAAGGAAGAAAGAAGAGGAATATTGTATAATTGTAAAATTATATCAATTGATTGACTGTATAATTAGTACAGTTTTCTGTCAGAAAAAAAAATTTCTAAAAATTACAACTGTCCCCAAAATGGAAGGCACAGATTCAAGAAGGAATGGATTCTCTCTCCTTTGTGATCTTTAAGCAAGAGATGGAAGAACATTATTCTGGTAGGTCAGAGTAAGGATTCCTGGGTTGGAACATATGGCCATCAAGGTCCCTTTCAAACTGAAAAGTCTACCACTCTGCAAAGTATGCCTGTATGAGAAAAGCAGTATGATGAGGTTCATAAAGGGTCAATTGTGAAGTGAGAAAAATATGTTTTGAAGACCTGCCTCTGAAAAATATTAGAAGTATGACCCTGGGAAAATTGCTCAACCTCTCAGTATCCCCAGGCAAGTTTTAAAGACTATACATTATATACAAGTTACATATAGTATGCCATATCAAAGGGATAACACACAAAGAGAGAAACATTAGCATTTTTATTCCAACATAGGAATCCTTTAAAGCTTTCACAGTGGCTTTGTTTTATATTCATCATAGAATTAATACAGTTTCCCTGAAGAATACAAATACAACAATACACAAAAAATATTCTGAAGAGTAAACAACTGACAAATCCCAAGACTGTTATATTTGAGAATATTATTTACACATGGATTTGGTAATGCTGCCTTCAAGAAAAATTATTTGAGTGGTCTATCTAATCAAACATTATTACTAGGAATTATGTGTTGTCTCAATTAAACATTCCTAAGTATACATTCAAGAGTTGTGAAGTATAATTGAAAAACAGATTTGTTCAGGTTCTTTGTTTCCTTCATTCTTTAATTAGTTAGTATTTTAACAATCTGAAATAATAAGTGTTTGGGGACCTTTCTAGATTTTCTTATTTTTGTGAAAATTATAAATATTATTATTAGAAAAATGCTATTATATAAAATGTACAAATAGGAATGATAATAAATTAGGCATTTATTTTAATAAAATGTCATTAGAGTAAAATACTAATACTAATATGTTTTGAGCAACAGACATTCAGAATTATTATTTTTGTCACAAGAGGGAGCCCATGTTTTTCGATTAATAAGAAAATATTAAAAATGAATTAAATGAGGTTAAATTAAAAGTGAGGGTTATGTAATTTATAGAATTATATATTATTGATATTACTAGTAATTATTATAAAATATTATGATTCACCTGGACTCTTTATGTTCATTCCAATATTATTGGTAAACTGGTATGAAATATCATGATCCTCCTGGAAGTAACTACCATGTTTCATGATTTTTTTTCATGAGAAATAAATACAATTGTGGGGTATTTAATTGGGAAAATAGGCATCATATACAGAATTTCCATTTGAAACATTTGATCATAGTCAAGTCATACATTTGTAATGAAAGCAACAGGTCCTGGCTTAAAGACAATAGTTTCATATATTTATAAACTCTCTATTAAAGTACTATTCCAATTCCTCACTTCATCATAGAAATGGCCTACTGCTCTTGGCTGAGTGCAAGCTCTGAGAAATCTTACCAGCTTGTTTGCCTGAGTTCCTCATATGTAAAACGAGATGGAGAAGGAAAAGACCAACCACTCCAGTATCTTTGCCAAAAAAAATGAAAGCCCAAATGTGGCCATGAAGAGTCAGATACGACTGAAAATCAAAACATTAACTAGAAAAGGTTCATTATTCATGATAAAGGATAAGCTATTTATGTGCTGTCTAAAGGCTAGCCCAGCTAACATCAAAGAAAATCATGACCAAAAGGTTGGTCATTAGATTAAAAATTATAGAGTTTTGCTTGTTTGTTTTGTTTTGCCTCAACAACTCATGAAACCATTTACCAAGAAACAGAATAGGTATAAGTCAGCTAGGTAGAGCAAGCACCAACACGGATACACTCACAGATCTTTTCAATGACTTCTTGCTGTTCAGCTATATTTGACTCTTCACGACCCCATTTTGGGTTTTCTTGTTAATGACACTAGAGAAATTTACCATTTCCTTCACCATTTCATTTTACAGATGAGGAAACTGAGGCAAACAAGGTTAAGTGACTTGCACAGGGTCACACAGCTAGTACTTGTCTGAAGTCAGATTTGAATTTAGGTAGATAAGTCTTCCTGACTCCAGGTCCTACATTCTATCCATTATACCACCCAGCTGCACATTTTGACTTAAATGTTTTCAAAAGGAAAATCTTTTTCTTAAAAATAATTCTTAGTTATATTATTAAAATATTTCTTCTTTACACTATAAATTTATAATAAGTAATAATAAAAAGTAACAAGGGAATTTGAAGATAAAAACTCCCCAAAAGGAAAGATGTACTTGTTGAGGGTTAGAATATTTCACTCTTTCACTAATGATTTTTTGATACATGTCAGTATTATCAATTTTTTGCTGTGTTATCAAATTAATTATACAAAATGTTACATAATGCTACACAAAATCTGGGACAGTGTTTCTAGAAAGCTTTAATACATTGCCTTTGGAGGTCTACAGGCAAGTCACATAGATTCCTTTATAGGATACTAAAACTTAGATTGTAAACTTCAAAAGATGTTTATTTGGAAGAGAAACTTTTTTTAAAATAGCAAAGTGCTATGAAGTTACTGAATATCTTGTTACTTTTATTACTATTAATAATTCAAGAGTGACAAAAAGTTGAGCTGGGACCAGCGAATGGACAGCTTCTAATTTCCTCTTGCATCATTTTAAATCTTTTGCTAATATAATACCATGTGTTAATTAGTTGATTCTGTTTATTTCACCTTGAGCACCCCATTTTCTTATTTGTTAGTATTTTTATAATGAAGAGGAATTGGTTTAGAAAGTATTTAGTTTATTTTCTAGTCCAAAATCTTATGATTTCATGTGTCCTAAAAGCATCCCTTCCTGACTTTTCTTTCCTTGCTTTATTAATTACAGAATTGCTTTAACAGAAGAAGATGTGGCTCCTTTGATGCTTTTTTAGCTCCAGCTAATGACACTGGAAGCCTCTGCCACAGAAGAGTTTCTATATGTATCCCTGGAATTTAAATGGCAAAAGATCATGAAGAGTGATGCCACTTTTCCCTTGGTTCTCCACTTGAGCTATATGGCAGGTGTTCCAACTGTATGACTATGGGACTCAAGTGGGAATCCATGGATTGGGTTGTGGAGAAAGTGAAAGGAGACAAGTTAACAACAAACATCAATAACAATGATAATTTCACTCTCATCTACTTTGAGGAATTCAACAATTACTTCTGAAGATGACTCCCAAAACCCTGTAGTACCAACCTCTCTTCTGCATACATGCACTCCAGGTTCAATAGGTCTAGGGTGGCCATATGGAAAAAATGAATGGATTTGATATTAAAAGACTTGGGTTCAAATTTATGCTTTGGCACTTATAAGAAGTAGGATGTTGGATAAATTAATCAACAACTATAAGCCATTGAAAATAAGGAGTACCTAAGGCTGACTTTCAGTACTAGATCCTAGAATTTTCTTGACAATTACTCCTTCTGACTTCTGTACTTTTTTGAATGAAAGCATCGAATCATCATCATTCACCCAGTCACAAATTTCAAAAAAAAAAAAAAAGAAGAGTGTTATCTTTGATTTTTCCCTCTCTCTGTTTCATCCCTGAGATACTGGGTATGTACCACCTCCCTTTCCAAGCTGCAAGCTACAGAAGGTGGGAGACCATGCTAGCTAATCTTTGACTCTTTTAGACACATTGTACATAGCACCCAGTTAAAGGTTATCTATCAAAATCTCTTTTTCAAGATCTCAAAGCAACTGTCTGTCAAATGCCCTTCAAATTCCAAGTGGCTGATAACAGGTTTCTTACATTTGTCTTAAGCCTCAGGATATGGATTTGTGCTTCCACCAGTCCACTGTCTTGGCTCAGGACTACACTTAACAGCAATTTCCATTCATTTTTGTACCTGGAATGGGCCTTACTGATTCACTGTCATCAATGACATTATCCAATAAAGTATTTAACCTACTTAGATAAAGGGTAATAAAAGAGAAGCATTACTGAAATTTAATAAATAATATATGTTTCTTTCACTCCTTGGAGCTAGATCTTCACTAAGACTACTATGGCAGAACACTAGGCAATCCTGTTGCAGAAGGAAGAAAAATATTTCAGAACACAGAATATTTCAGGACATAGACATATAAAAGAAGTATTTTCCCAACCATAATATGTATACATAAAGACAGGAAGAGGTGGGAGAATGCAGGACAAAATAAGGGAAAATTAGCAGGTCACTTTGGCTGAAGGAAACTGGAAAAGCAAGTTGAATTAGCCTATAGAGTTCCTTAAATCATAGATAATTTATATTTTATGTTTATGTATACATACATGCACATATTTATTATATATATATAAACATGTGTATGTCTATAGGCATACACATACACAATATATATTTGAGAGAGAGGGAGAAAAAGGGAGAAGGTAAGGGAGAGAGAAAGATAGAGAGAGAAAGAAAGAAAGCATGCAAGCAAGCAATGCATAGATAGCTAGATTGAGAGTAAACAAAACAAGAACTGAAGTCTCAACTAATATCAACTGGCTTTGTTACCTTGGGCAAGTCACTTTAATCTCTCAGGTGTTGTGGGGAAACTACCTAATATGGTTTGATTTCAGGTTAAGTTAATCACTTTGGTAGTGGTAGTTTCCTTATTAGTAGTTCTTTATAAGAATAAAATCACTAGTTTCCCCCCCCCCCCGGGGAAAAAATAGGAAGCAATTGAAGGTTTTTGAGCAGAGGCTGATAGGGCAAATTGAATAACCACTATATACTCAGCACTATTCAAGGAGTTTTGGGGTAACAGTATAAATAAATAATATCAATTATTAGTAAAACTCTATCAAAATAATGTTATCTACCCTATATGAATTTACTCACTAACTTGAGAATCAATATTAATACCTATGGAACAACAATAAGCAATTATACATTTGCATGCTTTATACTGCTAAATACTATAGGAGTAAATTACATTAGTGGTTTGTATACTGGTGATCTGTTTACCACTTGGCATATCTACATCGGATGGCTTCATACAGGCATACTACGGGTCATTTCCCATTTTGTTAAAAGCATATATCATGCGTGGTCACAGAACCAAAATTGTTCTTTGGCCATAAACCCTTTAATCCTTGTGAAACAAGGAGTTTCACAAAACTTGTGAAACAAGGGTAGGTTCACAGTTTTCCTCTTATATAAAGGAATGCCTGTACACATCAAGAGACTATATATGCACAGATATAGTATGAGTAATATAGCTCATAAAGAAAAGGGATAAATCATAGCATCATAAACTTGGAAAGGAAAAGAACATTAGCCCTCATCTGGTTCAACCCCTCATTTTACAGATGAGGGAACTGAACAGTAAAGGTGGGTAAGATACTTCTGCAAGTTCATAGAAGTAGTCTGTGGTAGAGGAAAAATACAAATTTAGTCATACCATGGAAACTAATGGGTCAACAGATCTATTGTAATTCATCTGGATGTTTCCCACTAAACTTATTTCTATAAAGATATATTTAAAACCAAATAAAGGTTCAGGGCAATAATAATCAACACAAGATTGGGATGGAAAATCAAGACTTGGGCAGACAAACTCTTCCAGGATTTCAGATAAAGTACATTTTCTCAATGGGTCTAAGGAGCAGATACTCACTAGACCATAAGAGAAAGAGGGAAAAACATAATTGTTTTTACCACCAAAGTTTCTTAAAACTCCAACTCAGAGGAGTGCCATTTATACTGGAATACAAAATATGACACTTTGTAACATTCAGTATAATTATCCTGAATACCTTAATTTTATGGGATAATTTTATATGTCCTTTAAATCTGTTTTTAAAATAACTAAATGTGCTGCATATTCATTTGATTTGCCCATCATTGAAAAGATATGAATATAGGCCTTATTTACTATTTTTTCAAATATATTTATTTATATACATATCAATGTCTACAGATGTCCACAAATAACAACAAACATTTCCACAACAGATAAGGAAGGTGGGAGGGAACAAGCATCTATAAATACCTACTACATGTCAGGCACCCTGCTAAATACTTTACAAACATTGTTTCATTTGATCCTTACCATAACTGTGTGATACAGGTACTAGTATCATCCCCATTTTATGGCTGAGGAAACTAAAGCAGAAAGAAATTCACTGACTTGCCCAGGGTTACACAGCTAATAAGTACTTGAGACCAGATTTAAACAACAGTGATCATACTTGGACAATGAGATAGGTCCAGAATTGGACAGGAAGAGAAGAGTGGGCCAAGAATGTCCCTGAAAAATTGGCACTGTATTTGATAGTAAGTTTTTCCCTGAAACAAGGAGTAATATTGGCATAACTATGATTCACAGAATGCTAGACTTTTCAGGGAATTATATCTATGATGCAGCCAAAAAGTGATGGAGAAGCACAGGCTATAAGACACACAACCAACTAAGTATGCAAGAGAAATAAAATAAAGAATATCATCAAACAAATGCAAAACCAGAAAAGGTATTTTGGTCAGGTGGTTAGGACCACAGATAATTAATGGACAAATCATATATTCCATTGGTAACTGTCTAATGTCAAGAAAGCTAAAAGAAGCTCTACAGAACACTGTGTAGAACCTGAGGATAATCTATGGGATGTTGTAGGTAAAAGCTGCCCAAGATAAGAGGGCATAGATGGGAGCATCTATAGCCTATAAAGGTACTACCCAGATATATGAAGTATCAAATATTTTTCCAAAGATGGCTTTGTATGCAATCTTGTGGATATCATTGCCTTTGGTAAAATTAGTTCTAAAATTTTCTCTTATAAACTAGCATTTTTACAAATAAGTTCACAAAAACATCTTTTAGAAAAAAAGATGAGTTGAATTTGAAATTTTAGGTTACCTGGGAAATTCTCTAATGATGGTCTTGTTTTAGTGTCTACATTGAACTCAAATTACAACTCTTGGAAAAGATAAGGAGCTACTGTAGTCATTTAATAAAATAAAGAATTTCAAATTTCATACTCCAACACACTATTGGTCATCAATCATTCCATCCTCCCTATTACTCACAAGGTACTATGTTAAGTGCTGCAGCAACGCTGAGGCCATCTTCATCCTCAAGAAACTTAGACTCTTATCATCTTTTGTCATGTACTAGCAGTTGTAAATTGAATCAAGCTGAGTTTTATGATAGTTGAAATCCTATTTATTTCCACTTTCCAACCATTCCCACTAGTGGGTTTCTTATTTCTTTGTACTTTTAAGAATAAAGAAAAATGAAATTATTTTTAAGTGTTATAGTATAGCTCGTTAACACAGTATTGAAAGGAAGATCAATGAAGTTATAAAAAACATTCCACATCAATATTATCACCATATTATTTTAGTCTTTATAACTGAAATCTAAATAATACAGTTAAGTCCATGTGCATGAATGATGAATCATTTAAAGTAGTCCCAGTATTTGAATTCACACTGAATATTCCCTTTGGGCTGAAACCAAGTAACATATTTTACTTGAAATGGTATGAATCTGAATGCATGACTGCTTCAGGGGTTATTATTTGCACTAATCAGAGCTTAGTTGTACATCAAAAGTTTCATCTTATTCTTATTCGATAAATGGTAAGTTTTAGTAGAAGTATATTATAGTTAATTTGTCTTAGATCTGCATGGAAAAGCTTAGTTCTTCAAATTGGACTTGACCCCTGAGTCTGGAAATCCAATGTCTATTTTCATCTTTTAGTTCAAATAATTTAAAAGATACATTTAAACTGTCTTTGTCTGAGGATTGCCTTGATGATATATCAAGATATTCCTGGTTAATGAGATGGATTTCTTTTATTAAACATAAAGACCAATATTGTCAAAAGTCAGGAATAAAGCCATTCTCTAATGGATAAGTAGTTAAGGGATATCAACCAGTAATTTTCAAAAGAACTGAAAACTTTTAACAACGTTATAAAATATTTCTCTTAATCATTAAGAATAAAAGAAATGTAAATCAAAATAACTGACCCCACATCCTGCATAAGGGCAAGGTTGACAAATTATTGGAGTGGCCATCATAGGTGCTTTATACAAAGATAAAAAGAAAACATTAGTGCACTGTTGTTAGAACTGGGAATTTGTTTAACAATTTTAGAAAACTAAGCAAATTACTAAAATGCCCATACCCTTTTTTAGCCAAAGATTTCTATTATGAAACATGTATACCAAGGAAGTTGAAGAAAGAGGGGTGTCATAAACCAAAATATTTATAGGACCACTTTTAAAAATTAGCATAAAAACTCATAAAAGTATATCCTCACAAATTAGAGAATAGTGAAAGAAATATTAATATAATGGTTTATGAATAAGTTGTATGTTAATGCAGTGGAATGTTATTGTTATAAGGATATCAGTATATGAAGAATGCAAGGAATCAGGAAGATTTATATGGACCGATACAAAGTGAAATAAGCAGAGCCAAGAAAATATAGTCACAATGGCTTTTGTTGTTGAGTCATTTCAGTCATGTATGAGCCCATGTATGAGCCCATTTGAGGTTTCCTTGATAAAGGTACTAGAACAATTTGCCGTTTTCTTCTCCAGCTCATTTTGTAGATGATGAACTTGGGTAAACACAGTTAAGTGACTTGCCTAGGATTACACTGCTAGTATGTGTCTAAGACTGGATTTGAACTCAGGTCCTCCTGACTCCATGGCTGTCACTCTCATCTACCCTATTCACAATGATTACAGCAATAAAAATGGAAAGAACAACTATAACAAAACTGAAACAAAACTACCATCATAAGGACAGAGCTCAGCCCTGAAGAAAAATTATTTGAATGGACCATTCTATGTTATTTTGTGAACTGGGGCAGATTATATGTGACATTCCATATACTATCAGAGTTGATTGATGTTTCGATTGGTTTGTCTCGAGCTACTCTTGTTTCTTTATTACGAGGGAAGGCTCATTCAGTGAGAGAAAGGAGAATATATTGGGAAATGGAAGTTATATAAAAATGAAAGACAAGAAATTATTTAAAAGTTAGAAATTATGGCAATAGATGTGTTAAGAACTTATTAAATTAATCAAAGTGGCATATGAGTAACTAAATGATGAATTTGTGGGCATCACAAAAGCAAAATGACAAGCTTAACCTCACTCTATGTCTCAGAAATGTAAAAATATAACTATTGTCAACTGTGATCATTCTTTTTTTGAAATGGTTTTCAAATTGCATTGACAGAAGTGCTGAAGGGACTCCAAGAGGATGGCCTAACCTATGCTTTACTTTCATATAGTTAAAGTGATCAAACATACTAACAGGTCTATTTTTCAATACTTTCCAATAGTGAATCATTTTAAGTAAACAAATCAATCCAGTTTGTTACACACACACACACACACACACACACACACACACACGTTTTCTGGCTAATATAGCTGGGTTTTTTTTAAACCATCAATTCAATCTAAAGAAATAATTATGACAAAATAAGGAACTTGTTGATTGAGGAATGACCACATAAACTGTGAAAGACAAATATAGTAGAATATTATGGTGCTAAAAGAAATGACAAATATGAGGATTTCAGACAAGCATGGAACAACTTGTAAGACATGACAGTGAAATAAGTAATATCAAGACTACAGTATTGTTATATTTAATTTATTATATTGCAAATAAAACATTAATAGGAAGCTGAATTTTTACTTTAAGAACAGACTCAATACCATGAAACAAATGGTAAAACAACTTGACTTCCTCTCAGAACAGAGGTAAAGGAGTCCAGGTGTGAAGTGTTCTATACATTGTTATATTAGGTCACTGTTGGTGGCTGATGTTTTAGCTATTTATCTTTGTTACATGAATTGGCTTAAAATACAAGGTATGTTGTAAAATGACCAGGGCAAAAAACAAAAAAAGCATCACTAGGACATTAAAAATTATAACAATTGTTTTAATAATAAATATTCAGACAGGTAATATATCAGTATGTTTGTCTTTCAACAGTATTGTATGTTTTAATTAAATCCTTTGTTTTGTTAAAAATAAAGCCATTTATTTCATTGCTCATCACAAATATTTTCCGAAATACATTAGAAAATTATTCAATGGAGGAATAAAGATCAAAACTAGAATGACAATATCAGTTTTTTTTAAAGAATCCAGATTTCAATGGTTTAATAGAACTAAATCAGTAGTTCATTATTATTCTCTACTGGATATTATTCTGTAAGTACTCAAACAGCTTGTAAAATTCTTAATTCCTTTTTCTGAAATGATTTCCTTTTCAATGATTTAAGCAGTCTATTCTCAAAAGCAGTGCTGAAAAATCCAATTATTATTCTAATGCCAGTCTTTTGTAAACCCAGAGCACTAAACCACCGAATATGCTAACAGTGAAACTTCAACTTTGTCCCCTTGGCATAGATCTCCTTCCCCAAGCACTTTGCTTCCACCTATCAACAGTTTTTTCTTTTTTCCTGTTTTGTTACATGAGTAACAATGACTGCCCATTTTCTTTCTTTCTTATATAACATAGAGATTATTTGTGAACAACATGTGAGTAGAAACAAAAGTATTTTAAAGAAATATGACTTGATTTCTGTTTAAAACAAAACACACCCACAAACATCCTGAAGGATGAATTTAGTTTCACCTATTCTCTCTGAGCTGTATTTATGAAAAGAAATCCTTAAGATGTATTTAGAATAACACAACTTCTCTCTTTTTAAATGAGCCTTAATTTACCTATAATCCTAAAGATATGAAACTAGAATATGAACAGGCAAAATCAGATGTTACAGTTCAATATGAGAAGACTAACAGAATCAGAACAGAATTTTGACCTACCTTCCAATTCTGCAGTTGGCATTCTACAACTATATCAATTTATCTATACTTGAGGTCTAATAAAATGGAGCATAGGATTGGAAACTAGGGAAGCTTTGGTTATATTCATGGCTCTGCCAAAATCCAAATATATGGACTTTGACAGGTCATTTGATTTATTTGGACCTATCTAAATTCCATTACCTCAGGGGTAACATCAGAGGGTTATACATCTTATTATGAGTAAGTTTATTTCCAGCTCTAAATTCTTTAAGTCTACTTAAGAAATAATCCCCAATTCACAGACTCTTTGAGGTTAATCGAGTAGATTTTATAAAAGTATAGCATTATTATTCAGTCAGTCTCTGTAGAAGTTGAACTTTCCCCCTGACCATTATTAAGCTAGGTCCAGTTAAGTAGTCTGGCAAGTCTTTTAAAAGTATATGAGATTAAATGATGATCAAACACCATTAATATCAAATATTTATGGAGTACCTACACAGTACATGACACCACACTAGTTGCTATGAATAGTGATTATTTTAAGTAGCCCAAGTTCTTTTTGAAGAATGTTTCTACATATAGCTTAAGTTGCCTACTGGCAAGAAATCTTTCCTAACACTCTTTTAAGAACACTGAGATGGCTTCATGGCAACCACTTTGCATCCTTAAGAAAAGGGTTGCTTTCATTTCCAGGGGAAATGACTGCAGGTGGGGAGAGAAGCTTCAGAAAAGTAATCAGGAGCCACCTTCTTTCTTGCTAGAAGTGTTTATCCCCTTTCTGAATGATTCTTTGCTATTTTTCAAATGTAAATTCCATATCCAAATATATATTATAGCTTTCTGAACACATGCCTTTCCTATATCCCAGAGTGTAAGCTTATAGAGGGTAGGGGCTAATGCTATTTTTCATCTTTGTATTCCCTGGCTTAAATATAGGAACCTATGGCTTATGTGGTTAACAAATGTTTTTTGAATTGTACAGCATGTGGGCCCTTCTTAAGAAACTTTTTCACAGCTTAAATCAGCACAAAATCTGTGAGACTGAAAGGCACTGAAGGGGTGTTTATGACAAAACTTTCTAAACTCCCTAGAAACATACTCTCTGGGCAAGACTGCAAAGTGAATTAGTGAACACCCAATCAAGCGATCCTATTACATACAAACTAAGTCTCACAAAAAAACTGTTCCATATAAAAACTGAAATAAATAAAAAATTTCCATTTTACAGATGACTAATCTCACAGGTTAAATGTTTTGCCCACAAGCAAATAATTTTGCAGGAAAGCTGCATTATAAATTCAAGGTATCTCACTCTTAAATGGAGTTCCCTTCTCTGACATAGCTGTATAAACTTCAAGGTAGAGAGGGTCTATATTTCTTATACAGAGTAACACATTAGGTTCTAGAATTGAGGACTAAAATGACTTCTAGTTCTCTCCAATAATCAACAAATATATATCTGTGTATACACACACGCATACAATTACATTTATTTTTCTCCAATAAAGAGAAATTAAGAAAAAAATAAACACCTGATTAAAAAAATACCACTGCTATTAGATGTTAGAAATCACAAAAAGAAGGTACCTTGACCAAATTTTATCCATTAATTTTCTCCAGGTTATGACTAAACATATAATAGTTAAACCTTAAATCTGCTTTCTAATATCCATTTTTTTGCCACTACACAGCTTATAAATTATAAGAACAAACTCTATAAAAATGAAATTTCAGAAAATAAATTGGTTGTAAGGCTAGGATAGTAATAACTATGAGAATGAACTCTGAATCTCAGCCTATATACACTTTTTACCTAATCTAGGTACTTCTATTTCCCCCCTTCTTTGCCTACCACTTTGGGCACAAAAAGGCCTTGTTCTCTAGTTTTAAATGCAAGTAGATGAACATCAGCCCCTTGAATTCTATTCTTGTGTTATCTAGAGATTCTATTTTTGGAATTCCATCATCCTAAAAAAACTGAACAATAAGAAAAGTATCAATGGAAAGGATGTGAGTCATGGCAAGGTGCCAGGGCTTCTCTGATAGAAGCAAATATGTTAAAGAAGCCATGATGCCTTTAAAGTAGGCCTTGCTGGTTACCTTATAATACTATACTCTATAGAATGTTCATATATGTCCTTTCAATTTATC
Source organism: Pseudocheirus occidentalis (assembly GCA_028646575.1). Classification (NCBI taxonomy): domain Eukaryota; kingdom Metazoa; phylum Chordata; class Mammalia; order Diprotodontia; family Pseudocheiridae; genus Pseudocheirus; species Pseudocheirus occidentalis. Next base: position 228,829,384 of record CM053594.1, on the reverse strand, counting down.
CTATCTGTATCATCAGTTCCATTAAAAAAAAGATGAAACTGATGTCGAGAGACGACAACTGGCTATACACAGCTATTAACATTAATAAAGGGGAGAACTAAGATTCAAATCTATTCTTTTTACTCAAATCTATTTCATATAATTAAAAATGATATTATAATAAATTGAGGTAGTGTTCCTTTACACAAGAAATCTCAAGTTGTATAATTTTCATACTATATACCATATTCTCACTAAAAAAATGTTCGGGGGGGCGGAGCGAAGATGGCGGCTTAGAAGCAGCAAAGCACCACAGCTCCCACACAAACACGCTAAAAAACTCATAAAATGGGACTCTAAACAGATTTTCAAGCTCCAAAACCCTCCAAAAGACAGAAAGCACATCTATTGCTACAGGCAGCGCAGCAGGCGGGGCTCTTCACAGCATTCTGGGAGCCACCACTAAAACCTGGACAGCTCAAGCCCTGGGGCATCGGGCGGGAAGCCGAGTCTATAGGAGAGCAAATCAGCTGCACTGGAGGCACAGTTACCACATTTATCAGGCCAGAAGACAAAAAGGCTAAGAGAAAGGTCAGTGGATTTTGCTAACTGGGGAGGAGAACAGCAGGTCCTGCCAAACTGCTCCCAGGGCAAGGAAGCAGTGGGAAGGGGCTGTAGCAGCAGGAACGGAGCAGCAGCGGCTTCCACTGGACTGCTTCAGAGCCCTCGGCCTGCAGATAGCAGGG
>CM053594.1:228793456-228828159 GCA_028646575.1 Pseudocheirus occidentalis | reverse complement strand
AAGAAGAAGAAGAAGAAGAAGAAGAAGAAGAAGAAGAAGAAGAAGAAGAAGAAGAAAATAATCATCTATAGATTTAGGGCTATGCCAATTGAAATGCTAAAAATATACTTCATAGAATTAGACAATGTACAAAGAAAATTAATAGGAAATAATGTCATGAAAATTACAAAAAATAGAGAAACTTGTATTTACAACCCCCAGATTTCAAACTGCAGACTGAAATAGCATTACCCCAAACTATCTAATATTTGTTAAAAAAACAGAAAAGAAGTCAGCTAGACAGTAATTCTTTGGAACCAGTTGTATGTGATATTCTAATACAAAATAAATCCAGGTTCACAAAACACTGGGCAAAGTTTTCAAAATTAAAAAATAATTTGGGAGAATTAGATACTGGTTTGGCAAAAAAAAAATTCTAACAGACTAACATCTAAGACCAAATAAAACAATAAATTCCAAGATCCATGATCTTACAGTTTTTAAATCCATAAAGCATCAGAACATATGATGCTGTCATATCTTTTGTAATTATGGAATGAAGATACTTTTATTTGACTATTTCTGATAGAAAAATTCTTTTAAAATGTACTATATAATATAAGGTTCTGGATGATTAAAGTTTTTGTACAAATTAGAACTGGGAAAAACACCTTGTCAAATACTTCTAAGAAAATTATAATGTCCCAAATTTATAAAGAAATGAGATAATGAATAAGACCTATCCTCCCATATGTTATGTGGTCAAAAAGAAAGTTTGCAAAAGAAAAATATATTAAGGAGAAAATCCTTCTCTGCATTATCTCTAAATTATTATTTCTATTCTAATTAACTCTAATTAATATTTCTGTATAGCTCTTTACATGTTCCCCCCCTCCATTGGATTATAACCTCCTTGAGAGCAGAGATTGTCCTTTGTGTTTTTTTATATCCTTAGTATTTTGCACAGTACTTGGAACTTACAAACTACGTGACCTTCGCAAAGTCACTTAACTTCTTTTTGTCACAGTTTCTTCAACTACAAAGTGGGGATAAGAAGAGCACCTGCCTTACAGCATTGTTGCAAGGATCAGATGAATTAATATTTCTAAAGAATTTACCACACTGCTGATAAATATATAGTAGATGCAATATAAATGCTAGTAATTACTATTATTGTTGTTATTTATTATTATCAGCAGCTAATAACAGAGCTAATACTTCATTCTTTGCATTTGTATCTTAGTTCCTGATACCCATGGGGTTGCTTAATAAATGCTAGCTGATTAATTCAATATATGGCTCATAATCCAGTCTTCTTTCTATTTCGCCACATTGAGGTTATATGGGATGCCTCTGCTTGAATATAGTTATCATGTTCCCCCACATCTCAAGATCACAGATTTAGAGTGGAAAGGAACTTTACAGGACATCTAATCTCATTTCTTCATTTTGTAGAGTCAATAGGGGCTCAAGAAGGTGAAGACAATCGCTCCAGGTCTCAGTATCAGAGTAAGTATCAGAGGCTGGATTTGGAACCCAAGTCCTCTGATGGCACAGCTGGTGCTTGTTCAATGGTACTATGTGGTCATTTCTAACAGCAAAATCAAAATATGCTAATTTGTATTTAAAATGAGACTTCACATATTATACTCTCAATGTTAAGGCAACCTTAGATGACATCTTCAAATGAAATCAAATTGAGCTTTATAGGAGATTTGGCTCCTGGCAGCATAATCAGTATAGCATTTGGGGGGAGGGTCTAGGAGAAGCATAAATTGTTGCTATTGCTTTCATTATGTATCTGTCTTTCCACCGTCATAGCAAAGTACTAAAGCAATTACCTTGTTGATTCAGGTAAAAGTGAATTTTCGTCCTGAGTTATGTAATTACATTAATTTTTGGTTTCCCTTTGCTAGCTGACTAAAGACCAATGAACGTCCTATAACTGTGTTTTACTCTCCCAGACCTTGTCACTTTTCATAGACTCACAGATGTTTATGCTAAAAAGAAGATTAGAGGACATCAAGTCTGGCTTCACATAACAATGTTGTGCATGAGTAGGAGGTACTCACATTGATGAATAAGCTCCATAGAGAGTGGCTATTGTCTTCCAGGACTCTTGCATTATTTCTGATGGGTCCTTAGAATACTATAGCTCAACAGTCCTTGCTAGTGTGCTTCCCTCCATTATTAGCAATGGTAGCAATCAACTAGCCAGAACTGATTAACAGTCATATATTTAATACAAAGTTTATCTGTCCTGTTTCAAATGGTAATTCTCAAAATACACTGACAATTGGTATAAAGCACCTCCCCCAAACAAGGGCACATTCTCCCATAGGTAGGTTCAGAGTTCAGGGAACAGTGGGTTCACAGAGATCATATGTATTTCAAAGGGATAACTCAGAGGTTCCTTTTTTCTACACTTTATGAAATGCTACAGAAATCCCCTATATGTGTGTTATATATTTTCTAACGTTGGCTTCTAGTGAAGTCTTGAATCTGCCCATCCTCATTGTGCCCACTCTTTTCTCAGCTCCTAATGCAGACATTGCTTCCAGACACTACTGTCCAGCACCCTTTGAAGTCAATTTCTTAGAGACTTGGATAAAACGGTTTTCTCCTAGTTCGTTATTTGCCTTCATTTTCTGTGTTTTTATCTCGTTAAATTGTTATGACATAGCAGCTTATAACTCACTTGAGTTTGATTCAGATAATTGCATTTATATATCTTATAATAGACTGCTACATAATGTTACTATCAGGTAGTCATTCAGATTGCTTTAACACTGACAGTGATGATCAAGCATGCAATCACATGGGATAGTTCATTTCATTTCCACATTGTTGTAAACTGTTAGAAAGCTTTCACTTAGACTTATCCCAATTACATTTCCATGTAATTTAGCTTTAGCTAAATCTACCTTTTGCGGTAGTTCTGACAACTGAAGCCTTAAAGAGTAAGTTTATCCATCATCTTTTCAAAGGACAGTTCTTCAAATATTTGAACAACACTACCATTCCCCATTTCCTCATCTTGAGTTTCCTTTCCAGATTTAATGCTTCTCATTCTTCCAGTCTTTTTTTCAGGGTTTCTATCCCTCCCATCATCTTGACTACACCAAGATTTTCTAATTTGTAAGTGCAGCACAAAGTACTGAACACAGAACTGGCTGACCAATGCAAGGTGCAGCAGGATTAATGAATCTTTCCATGAGGACACAATATGCCTTTCTATTAATGGAATGTAATATTGCATTAGATTGAATTATTTATTTGAAAACACACACACACAATCTGTCTCAATATTTTAGTTGGATTTTTTTGTCCTATAAACTATTTGATCCCAAACTGTGTCAATAGGTTTTATATCTGAATAAATTCCAGATAAATTATCCAGTAGTAACATGATTAAAATCTTTATAAATGGTAAAATACAACTTTTATCACTGATTTAAAAATTTTAAATGATTTATTATCATGCATATGCTTGCTTTTATTTCCCATATTAGTAGGAAACAAATGAAAGAGTAAGAGGATAGACAGTTAATGAAAAGATAGGCTTTGGAGCCAGGAAGACCTAGGTTAAAATCATGCCTATCACAAATACTGACCATATCACCAAGGGAAAGCTATTTATTCCCTCAGTACTTCAAATGACTCTCTAAGACTACAAGTTAGAAAGAGTTATTGATTAGCATTAGGGAATTAATTCCCCTAACTCTGAAATGACATCTCCAGACTTCCACCATTCTCATCCCATTTCCCAGAAATAAGTAAAGCTCCTCGTTAACTAGAGCAGAGGGTTAGTGGGTGGAAAGATCGTTCATGTCCAAATTGGCTAAGTTCTTGAATGCCAGGGTGTGTAGCTTTAACTGTATTTTACTGCTGAACGTTTATCAAGCACTGGAACCCCATAACTTAAGAAATGAAAACAACATTGACCATTCATTCCTATTTTCCATGTACCCTTTCAGAAGTGTAAAAAGGTTGTAGCCTAGCCTTCTATGCCATGAAACAGAAAGAAGAAAGTAACTGCAGAAGCTGGTATATCTTAGAGAAATAAGAGAGGTAAGGGACTACCATTTCCTGTATATATTTATATAGAATGTAGGGTTGCTGTGTGGATCCTGATGGGGCTTATGCTGTTTTGGACAAATTTTATGAGCTAAATAATTTATACATTTGGTTATGTAATTTGCATACTATTAAGAGTCATATATTCCTCAAATTATGTTATCTCATTTTTCTCTCTTGCTTCCTTAATAGAATTTTTAAAGTTCCTTCAACACAAAAGAGTGTACTTGTGGTATCCTTTATCAGAGACTACCACCACCATGACAAATTCTAAAGCTAAAAATAGGTAGTACAGGCCATATTTGAAGGTTAAAAAAACCTATGATAAAGAATTTCTATTGAGGCTAATGTGAGGATGGGAACAAGAAAGCGAAGGAAAAAGTTATGGCTTTCTAAAATATTTGTCTACTAATGCAAAGAGCATGGGAAACAAGCCAGAGGAAATAAACATCTTAATTTAGAAATACAATTATGATGAAATCTATTAAAATGATACATTGAAAAGTAGCTTACTCTGCTAAAATTCAGAGCTACAGGAAATATACTAGCAAAGAAAAACAAAGGAAAATAAAGAGAGGAAGTAGGAAATGGCATCAGTTGGGAATTTGTTAAAATATTTTATAATCAAGTCATCAGGAAAGACAAAGTAAATTGGCTTGAAGAAAAGAGGTATGGAGAATTCTAGGACAATTTTCAAATAAACAAAAAGTAGAGTACACAATTACCCTTGAGTTATATTTTCAAAGGATACAGATTAGATATTTAATTGGCTGTAAATACTGTAAGACACATAGTGTTATATAATACCATTCTTTTGCTTAATTTTTAAGGTAGAGTTTTAGAAAAATTGATATCATCTAGTTTGAGCAAATCATGCTACAAATAATGAAAATGAGGCACTGGAATCCCAAATTACTTTCCAAGAGTCATGTAAAACTAGCCTAAAATAGTTTAAATTTTTTTTTATTTAACAAGAAAATAAGGAAAGTGAATAACTGTTAATATAGCACTTACTATGTGACAGGCATGTAAGTGCTTTTAAAGGTATTTCAGGGCAGGAGGGAGCAAGGAGGACCTGTGTTCAAATGTGACCTCAGACACTTGACACACTTACTAGCTGTGTGACCTTGGGCAAGTCACTTAATCTCAACTGCCCTTGATGGCTTCTTATTACCTCCAGGATCAAATGCAAACTCCTCTGTGTGGAATTAAAAGTTCTTTATTATCTGGCCACTCCATACTTTGAGAGTTTTCTTATGCTTTACTCACCTTCATAAACTCTATTTCCCATCCTTCAGACACAACACTCTCTCCTATCCCAGTGCTATTGTATTGGTTAACTCCCATTGTTAGATTGTTCTCCCTCTTCACCTCCAAATATTAATTTCATTAGATTCTTCAAGATTCAGCTCAGATTTCATCTTTGGGAGACCTTCTCTTGTTCCCCCAGGGATAGTGCCCTCTCCTCTAAGATTTCTTTCCACTTACTCTGTATACATTTTGTAAGTATCTAGCTATTTTCATGTTGTCTCCAATTAGAATGTAAGCTTCTTGAGGATAGGAGCTTTTATTTCTTTTCTTGGAATTTGGAGTGCTTAATACCATGTCTGACATTTAATAAAAACGGATTAACTCACTTTTCTCAGTCTTCTTGACTCCAAGGCTAACCCTGTATTTGTTATGCAATGTTGTCTCTTGTGATTCTATGACACTATACTAGAAATCTCAAAAGCTTTCTAGTCCTGAAAGACTCAATATACTCAAACTTTGGGAGAAATTTTACAGATGGGAATTTCAAGTTTTGGTAATTTACCTGCTGTATAGTTATATTCTGATCTTGGGCTTAAACTTCTTGTTCTACAGTGATTTTATTATAAGCCATGTACCCCAAAGGAGTATCAATAAGAAGCTAGTTCCCATATACACAAAACTACTTATAGCACCAGTTTTTGTGATATTAAAGAATTGGAAACAATAGATGCCTATTGATTGGGAGATGTCTAAACAAATGGTGGTACATAGATGTAATGGAATATAACTGCTATAAGAAATGGTGTGCTTTAGGAACAAAGCAATGTACACAGAGTCAAGAAAATAATGTACACAGCAACTACAAAAATGAAAACAAAAAGAACTACTATATGCAAAAAAAGGAATGTACTAAAATCACAAAGGTGAAGGACTGAATAAAAAGATGTGAGAAGACACTTCCAACTCACTCCTTTCCTGGAGGTAGAAAGTCCACAGGGATTACATGTGGACTATATCTTTGAAGTTTTTCAATGTATTGATCAGTTGTGCTGATTTTTTTCCTCTTTAAAAAATTCTGTTTCTTATATGGAATGGCTCTCTGGAAGTTGTAAGTAGAGGGATATTTTGGATAAATAGGATTATGTAAGAAACAGAAGATTTTAAAAAAATCTTCTTTAAACAGAAAAATAGACTCTTTTATGAATAGATTATATAGAATTAAATAAAAAATTGGAATGTGATATTATGACAATAAAATGAGATTGCTTTGCACTTCAATTTATACTATATTTGTACTATAATCCCAAATACATCAACAGTTTCTTATTTTAGTTTTGTTTTATAAAACAAGTACAAAATTTAAATAGCTGTCTCAATAAGTTCTATTAGTTATGATGAAAAGATCTGGATAGAACCAGTTTCATATAAAGTAGTATCATTTTATAGATGAGTGTAATTTTAAACTTAAAGCCACAACACAAGTGTCTAAGAGAGCACCAATTAAGGTACAATGGAAATTACTTTACAATTTATTTAAAATGAGAGTTTGCCTGAAAACCAGTTATTGATGAAGAGATTGTTAATGGTTGAAAGAAGCACCATGGCACATGTATGTGTGAATCAAAGGATTTTAATAGACTACACTGTGTTGCATTCTGACCATTGCACTCATTGGCTAAAAGAAAAATCAATGTATGAGGCAACTTGTACTATATTCCCAAATATATGTTATTCAACTAACGTAAACCAATAATGTAAACACTTTAAAATTAAAATAAGGAATTAGACAATAATGGGGAAAAAAGGGGGGAGAGGTGGCCCAGTAGATCAACCACTGGTCCTGTAGTCAGGAGTACTTAAGTTCAAATCAGACCTCAGACACATACCAGCTGTGGAGCCTGGACAAATTGTTTAACCCCAATTGCCTCTTTAAAAAATATTGTAGTAGTTGTATTCAGGATACAAAACATTACAAATACAGAACTACATGGGTAAAGCAGTCTAGCAATCTCACAACAGAAATGTATGTACTAGGAGAGAGGGGATAGAGTAGATTAGTCATACAAGAACAGCAAGGGGGTAATTCAAGTATAATTTAAGGACTGTAGAATTCATGAGATGACAAAATAATATAAGGAAAAGTCACCAGAATGTTGGGCAGATACATGTATTGCATTTCATGGGGGAATATGAAAGACAGCCTCATATGATAAGCAGGCATGGATAGGATGCAATTTTATCAATAGAGGGAATCTATGAGATCCCAGTTACAACAGAGCATAATATAGAGAAATATATCTACTGTGATGGGAAAAATAATGAATCTCCCTAAAATGGTCAAATTTGTATAAACATCTAGTGTTCATTCTGCTTTTTTAAAAAATAAAGACAAATTTATAAGAATGAAGCACTGGGATTACTACTTCCAGGGCATCATGTAGACTGAAGAATCCAAAGCTTATAACTCCCCACCCCCTTTTAAAATTTAATTTAAATGTCACTCAAGTAGACACAGAAAATTGTATTTGGTTATGAGATATATAACACCTAAAATAATAAAGATTACTAATACATTGGCAAGGTTAAGTGAAAAAGGGAAACTCTAAAGCTTGTAAAACCAAAAATGTTCTGTTAACTCAGAAGTGGATTAGAATGTTCAAAGTGCTTCAGGACTCTACACCATGTACAGGCTGATTTATTCTCCAGGCATCATAATGCCTACCTACTTCAGAATGACAAATAGCACTGAGCTGAAATCTCAATGGCAGCCCCAGAGCTCTAACAGCAAATGTCTTCCATCTTAATAGCCAAGCCTCTGCAATTCTGTTCACTTAAAATTCCGAGCATTTAACACTTCTTGTTGCATCTAAATCCAGACACAAAAACCTTCAAATCAAACTATTTACCTCTAGTGAAATCTCCCTTGAATAATTCATAAGTAGCAAGAAAGATAGGAGTGAAAAAGGCTGAAGTGAGTTTTAACGAAGTCTGGAGTCTGGAAAATAATGGTATAAAAGCTATTATGAATTTTTTTTTTCTAACCCTATAAAAAGAAGTATCAGTCTCTCTAACACTGAACAATCCCAAGGAACAAGAAGAACAACACTGAGTTCGGATCTCTTCTTTTTTGTGATTGATATTGCTAACAAAATCACATGAGCTATTATGAAAAGAGGCTCTTTTGGGAAATTCACTATCAGGCAGCAGCTCAAGTACTAACATTGAAATGTTTTTCTTCTCCCTTAAATGACAAAAGGATATCCAGTTCTTTAAAATACGTGTGGTAAGCAGAGACCCAATTAAAAAGAAAACATGAAAATTGAGTTAAATGTAGTCAGCTCCAATTTGGTGATATACTAGCACCTGCTTTTAGAGGGCTGTGCTACACTTAAAAACTTAGCATCTGATAACAGGTGCAGGTGTTATGTAACTTAACTAGTAATTTCTCCAGGAGCAATGGAAAGACTTTATATTTTGATAAGCTAAACAACCACCTTTGCCATCACTGGTTTAGTGATTGATCTTAGGCTTTTTATTAAGATAACATCACAATGGCCACTTAATATTAATATCTCCTTGTCTGCCATCCTAAATAAATATCCGAACAACAGAAATTAACAGTTAAAGGAGAGCTATGGAGTATCCAGGACAAAAGGAAATGGGAGCACTGCAACAGCTGAAAATCAGATGTCATTTATTTCAAATTCATATTTTTATAATATACAGCTTCTTGTTATAGTTTTATTCTATCTTTTGGAAAAAAGAAAATTATTTAAATGATATGCTATTTCCCTGATTACATTTGGTCATGCAAAATTATCTTTTGGTAAAGATTTAAATAATATTCTTCAGCTTTGATTCTGGAGGAGGAATTCTGATCATAAATCTCAATAGTTTAGTTATACATAATAGAGAGCCTAAGAAAAAATGGACTCATTTTAAAAATAAATGCTAGCTATTCCAAGTTAATGTATTTAATAGGAAAAAATAAATACTTCTGGGTGAAACTTAGCTTTATTTGAAAAATTGTAATGTAAAATTCAAGGAGCCATGATTTTTTTTTGCTAACTTTTAAGTGCTAAATAAATTGCTTTTTTTTTTTTTTGGCAACCCTGATGTCAAATACACTAAATTCAGCACTAAAACTGAAATGAAATCTTATGATAAGGGATGCTGTAGAATTTTAGAATTTGATGGAAGCTTAGAAATCTAGGGCAAAATTTCAAGATAATAGCTATAATAACAGTAATATAGAAGACATTTATATAATGCTTTAAAGTTTGAAGATTGCTTTGCATGAGAAAACTAAGGCAAAGAGGGATGGTGTATCTTTTTCAAGACTGTAAGATCACCCACCCACTTAGGGGCTGAGCCAGCCTAAAGGCTAGATTACTTCATGTTCCCAATTTATTCTACCATGATGACTCTCTTTAGAAATTATTTCCAGGTGAACTAGATATAACAGAATTTTCAGTCTTGCCTTCATGTCAATAGGGTCACTGGGGGAAAAAAAATAATTCTATTATTCTCTACAATATCCTAATGGAGTAAAAAAAATTAGTCAGTCCTTTCTTCCCTATTCTCCCTAGACAAAACAGAAGGGTGGACAGACCAGACAGGGAAAGAGAGACAGAGAGAGAGAGAAAGAGAGAGAGAGACAGAGAGACAGAGAGAGACAGAGAGAGACAGAGAGACAGAGACAGAGAGACAGAGAGAGAAGTAGATGGATAAATAGACAGGCAGAGAGAAAATTTCACTCACAGTCAAGAACTGCAATTCTGTTAGGTTTAGCTACAAAGTATAAAGTGTCTGTTCAAAGTATTTGTCTAAATCTTTAGCTTTTAGTTTACATATGTTTATAGTCAAGTAATTGCTGCGGCCAGCACGGTCTGGGCCTAGCTACCAGCTGAGGAAAACAAAGAGAAAGTGAGAGAAAGCTTGCAGCTGAATAAAGGAAAGAGAGAGAGAGAAGGGGATGTGTATCATAATCTGTTTATTGTAGAGCTATTCCATAGTAACCCAAGGACACAAGAAAATCATAGAACTTATATTCTTTATTGCAGGGGTGACTATGGACTTGGGTCTTGCCTTTCCCTGACCCCAGCCCAAGGCTAATCACTCTTTAAGATCTTTATCCTAGAACCACCTCCTGGAGGCACAACAAACTAGGAGTCCCAATCAAGACTTGCAAATTAACTTTCAGTACTTTCTTTAGATATTCATGAAACCAATGAGAGCATCCACCCAACAAGATTATACTTTCCTTGCATATCTGCCTAATGACCTTGTAGAACTGGGGAGCTAGTGTGCCAAGACCCCAGAAAATCTTGGCCCCCAACAGTAATGGGGACATTTGTAATGACAGCCAGCCATCTTAAGTAACTTCTCATCTTTGGAAATGTGTATTTATAAGCCTTTTCTCCTGTTGCTGACTTCCTACTGAATTACACTATTCGGGGAAAATATTTATTCAATATGATGATATACTATAAATAGAAATATCAACAATACATCATCCATCCCCCCATCTAAAATCCCATTGCTAAACACAACTGATGGGAACATTATTATAGTGAATGAGTATCAACAGGTTTTTAGAAGCCTTTCTATAGCTGTTACAGACTTAAAAGAATTATTACCTGAGTAGAGTATAACTATTTTTGTTGAAAATTGATAAATCCATCAGGGATAAAAATCAATATGTACAGGCATGTTTGTTATAAAACTAGTTGAGAAAAGGCATAACAAAATGGAATAGTCAGCACAAAACAAGTGATTTTTAATAACTACTTCTGTAAATAATCTTTACACAAGCCTTTCCTCCTTATACTCCTCCCCCCCCCCCACTACACACAGTACAGGTGTTCAAGATATTGTTATTGAATGAATAATATTTAGCAAAAAGAAAATCTCTGATAAAAGGTCAGTTTTCTCTTTATTCCCAACTAAATATTTCATCTTTTATTTCTTTGACAGGAAGATATTCAGATTACAGGATTTAACAGATTTTGCATTTATAATGAAGATAATGGTGAAATCATATAGTGTTATTTTACTTTTTATTCATTTATGGATTCACACTAATAATGGGTGTCTGTTTAACTTTGTTGATTATTTTAAAGGCTGCTAGAGACAGGGATCTAAATGAGGAGTGATGTTTAAATTACGTTCCAAAATATACTTACTAAAAATGGATTTAATTTCAAATTGTTTTGGATAAGAGAAAAATTAGTGATGATTTAATTACGCTAATGTATTAATATTTATTTTTTTATGACAATATGGTGAAATTGTCTCCCAGGAAGAAAACAAAGGAAGAAATTTGTAGAAAATGAACTCTTTACTATTTGTACTTTTAAGAATGTACCAGAAATATAGCAGGATAATATTTATATTATGTGTTCAAACACATTTTGAGAAAAGTAGTTTAATTGAATAAAATTTGGTTATAATCATTTTCCAAGGGTAACAATCATTAAATAAATTACTTGAATTTTCCATTTTTCTAGATATATCTAAGTACTCTGCTTACTTAAAAATAAGTTGCAAATTTTGCCTATTTACAGAAAATTATCAACAAGGACAAAAACCTATCAAAGTCACACCATTCCTTAAACAGTGCAAACATATTGGTAAATTTACCAGACAGAAAATCAGCATCACATGTATATAACTGTAAAAGTTTATTATAGAATGCTCAAAGTTACTCTATAACATATTTTGGCAATGTGAAAAAAAAATCTAGGTTTCTATAAATTTTACATGATTTGTTATCACAAAACAGCAACACATAATAGAATAAAATCTGGTTCCTTCAGTTTTGAAGGGAAAGTTTTCCCATTATACACAACAGCATTTTGTTGTACCTATTCTAGATTTGGAGCAGTATTGAATGAATAGTTATTTAAATCCAAATGATTTCCTTGAGCAATCTTTTACCCTATCATTGCTAAATCTTTTGCTTAATGTAATTCATAAAGAAATAATAGTAAGACCATGAGATAGGATAACTGCATTCACAGACTCAATCTTGAGAGTTAGAAGGGCCTACAGGTGCCATGTAGTCCAGTTCATACCTGATCAAGGACAACCTCTGTTACATCCCTTGTTGATGATTATTTGAAGGCCTCAAGAGAAGAGAAGTCTACTACTCACTGGTTCTACTTTTGTACATCTCTATCAGAAATTTTTTCTTCCCATTTACTTATTTCAGCAAATAATGTGTGGAGGTACTTCCACACTGTGTTCTTTATTGTCTGTTGAGACAAATGGGGTAAGAAAAGAGTACCCCTCTTTCATGTGACAGTCCTTCAAATATCTGAAAGACACCACCAGGTTTCCCCTAAGTATCCTTTTCTCCTGGTTAAACATTGCATTGCCTTTGATCAATATTCATTTTTACATGGCCCCAAGTGATTGCATCATTGTGTTTGCCCTCCTTTTGATGCTTTCTCTGTTGGTGACCTCCCTCTAAGAATATGGTATCCCAAATAGAAGGCAATGCTACAAACATAACACGGCCAAGGTAGAGCACAAGGGGCCTATGACTTTTCCTTGTTCAGGACACAATGCTTCCCTTAATACACAATAAAACTGCATTAATTTTTCTGAATACCATTTTATGCTATTGTCTTATATTGAGCTTAAATTCTACTAGAATTCACAGATTCTTTTTCTTCAGATGAATATATGTAATCATAATAATAGCTGATGCTTACATACTGCTGTAAGGTTTGCAAAGTATTTCCTAAGCATTACCTCTTTTGATCTGTAAAACAAACAGCCTTCTGAGGTAGGCAAGATTATCTCCATTTTATAGATGAAGGAACAGAAATACAGTAACATCAAGAGGCTTGCCCATTATTATGTAACTAATATATTTGTGAAGTGTATTTGAACCCAAACCATCCTAGCTGGAAGCTCAACATTGTAACATCACAGTGCCTGTTAATGTTAAAAAAAGCATTACCATCTCTAATACTACCTGTTACTTCCATACTACTCAGAGGAAAATATACATGAAGCAGGAAAATGGATTAGGAAAATTAAGATTACATTGTTTCTGATACAATGCTCTAAAAATTTGCCATTAAGAAGTCAAACTTTTATGAATTCAACTACTCTACTGAGGCTATAATCCAAAGTGTCTAGTATGTCTAGCATAGTTTTCATAAGATCTCCAATAAATCCAATTTCAAAGTAATAATACTAATGATCCACCAATGACTGCATAATCCTCTTTCACAATTCTGTCCTTAAGCCTTTTATAATCATACTTTAAAATTTTTAATGCACTTATCATGCTATTATGTATTATAATTCTTTCTTGGTGTTTTAAGTCCTTCCTGAAATGTAAGGGATCAGGTATTATCCAAGCTTTGTTTCTATCCCAACATCTAACTTAGGAGGTCTGAAAAGAGTGTTTCACAATTGCCTGTTGAATTATGTTGTTATATTCACATTACCAAAAGAAAAAGCATTTTTATTAAAATAACTAGAAAAAAAGTAGTAGAATTATTTCTTAAAATCCTTGTTTGGGGTTGTAAGTATTCTTGCAATGTTTATAGATGAAAGCGTGACCTGATTATGTTAGTATTTAATATTTTTTTACTTGTATCAGGTGATGTTGCAGTGTTTTAATGGACTTTCTGAGCAGCAGTATACTTTTATCTAAGAGAGAATGCTTATATGTTTCCAGTGGGCATTATATACTGTCATTTGCTCTTTAATGGTAAGAGAAAAAAATACAGACTTTACCTATAATTCCTCAAAGATCCTTGGGATTTAATAAGAAACATTTGATGTGTATATGGAGGAAGAAAATAAGAAACTACAAAATGGTGTAAAATATAACATAAAGGACATTTACTAGAATTTTCTCTATTATTTTGTGAACAATAAAAGAAAACTGAGGATAGTGGATTGAGTGAAAGGATTTCCTTTAAAAGTGAAGATTCCCCAGGTTATGCTTCATTGTGCATTTTTAAAATTGGTTCAAACTGATTAAATATGCTGTTCTGTCACTTGTGGCCAATTTTCAAGGCAAGAATTTCTTCTTCCTGTGCCACTGTGCATGGGGTAAATTTATTAACTCTGCTAGGATAATTTTCTTAACTCAGACTATTTTCCACCATTGCATTCACTGTCAGTGTGTGGTTATGGATTACAGGGGCAACGAAAACAACAATGAACTGCACACAGGAGCCACTGAACCCCAATGAGGAATCGAGTAACTATGAGGGTAGCTCATTCTAATTAAAACCAGGGAGACAATTTCAAGCAATCCAGAAATGTAATCAACTAAGACAAACCCCATTTAGTACCCACAGATCCAGTATCAAGTAAGTCACATGAACCTTAAGTGTCTGTATAGTTAAAACCCAACTGGAACTTCCCTTCCTGAGGGTGTCCACTGGCCCCCATCCCTGCCCAATGTACCTTATGTACTTCTATGACATTTATGGATATGAGTAGCATTTAGACTTCTCAATTACATTATTCAGATATAAATCCTAATGACAAAATCAAATTTCTCCAATTTCTAATTAAAGCAAATATTTACTTGTTTGCTGCATGTAACTGGGACAATTTTCTCTGTATTAGTGATTCTCCAGGTCATAGAGGGCTTGTTTAAATATTTACTTATCCTATCTGAAGTGTTAACTAAAGGGGAAGCAAGATTTCAAGAAGGGATCACAGCCATGATTACTTTGTTCCCTACTTGATTTATTTTTCAGACAACGCCCTCATCAATCACTTCCCATCACTGAAGAAAACAGGAGCTCTGCTCTCCAAATTGGTGACCCTCTCAACCAGACCACCATTTTAGAAGGGACTCCTACCATGTTTACTTAATTATTGATGACTCTCACTATAGATTTCTTCTCCATCATCTATCCAATCATCTTGTTTCTATGTTGGTACACCCTCAAACCCACTTTTCTAGCTCCCCATTAACATGTAAGCATCTTAAAGTTAGGTGCTATCTTGTTTCCTTGGATGTATTCAAAACACTTAGCACTGTGTTTAGCATACAGCAAGCACTTATAAGGTCTAACCCCTGGCACATAGTAGGTCTGTTAAAATGTTTTTTGATTGATCTTTTAAGTTATTTAAAATGAAATTGTTATGGAGGGAAAGTAGAATAAGAGTAAAGTGCTAGTATGAAAGGTTTTATCTGATGCTCCCATACTAGTTAGCAGGATGATTTTTATAGGTATTGATACCTACAACCACAAGGAAATAGAATCCCATTTCCCCCATTTTCATTTTTGTAAATTTTTTTTATTGATTTGTTTGTTTACTTTTAGTTTACAAGATTCAGTTCCACAATCCCTTAAGTTTCAAATTTTCTCCCCTTTCTCCTCCCCCCCGCCATGATGGCATGCAATCAAATATAGGATCTGCAAATACTTTCACATTAGACATTACTCTGGTTGTAAAGAAGGGTTGTAACTGATGGAATGAAAAATGGGAAAGAGGAAACAAAACCAAACATGAAAAGAAAGACAGCATGTAGTTTGCTTCAGTCTGCATTTAAACTCTGTTCTTTCTAGATCTTTCTATGAATGTAGACATCTTCCACCTTGAGTCTTTTAGAGTTGTCTTATAACCTTGTATTGCTGAGAAGAGTCCAGTTTATCAGAGCTGGCCATCACACATACATTGTGTCTGTCATTGTGTATGAATTTCTCCTGGTTCTGCTCTTCTCACTTAGCATCAATTCATTCCCTCTCCAGGTAAATATGAAGTCCATCTGCTCCTCATTTCTTATAGCACAATAATATTCCATTACATTCATATATCACAACCTGTGTAGTCATTCCCCAATTGATAGGCATCCCTTTAATTTCTGATTGTTTTGCCACCACAGAGAACTGCAATACATATTTTTGTACATATGCATCTTCCTCTCAGTTCTCTTATCTCTTTGGGATACAACCTTAGAAGTGATATTGCTGAATCAAAGGGTATGCAAGTATTTATAGCCCTTTGGGCATAGTTCCGGACTCCTTTCCAGAATGGTTGAATCAGTTCACAACTCCACCAACAATGCATTAGTGTTCCAATTTTCCCACATCCTGTCCAGCATTTGTCATTTTCCTGTTTTGTTGTCTTAGTCAATCTAACTGATGAAATGTGGTACCTCAGAGTTGTTTTGATTTGCATTTCTCTAATTAATAATGATTTAGAGCATTTTTTTCATATGCTTATAGATCTTTAATTTCTACATCTGAAAATTGCCTGTTCATTTCCTTTGACCATTTATAAATTGGGGAATGACTTGTATTCTTATAGATTTGCATTTTCCATAATTTCTAGAGTATAACAGCATATCTATAAAATAACTGAAGATGTTTCTTTGAAAAAAAGTCCCACTTGCCTAAGGGAGTGCTTGTACATATTTTTACAGAAATACCCTACTGTACAAATAGAGCTAGAGATACATGGCTCCAATGATAACTAAGTATTCTGAAGCACTTTCTGTAATATGATATTGACATAAAAATGTGAATGTTATTGCTTAGCAATGAGATTTCTAATGAATTCATTTCAACAAGTACATTAAATAATGGGTATGTTACAAAACGACCTGTTATTAGGGTCAAGTACAGAGAGAGGGAGGAAGAAAGCCCTAAAACTACTCTAGATTAAAGAAAGGATATGTGCCATGAATTTAACCCCCAAGAATGAATCCCTAAATTTAGAGTAAAAGGAGCAATAGCAAGTAATCTTTGAATCTCGAAGATGGCAGATCCAATATTCCCAGGAAGATAACTGCCAGATAAGATGCCCTTGTCATAATCCTATAAGAAATGAAATGTTAAGGATCCTAAGTCTCCAGTCAGCAAAATTTGGGCTAAACTATTGAATAGATTTGAAAACCTTACTTAGCTGGGCTTTGCCTATTATATCCAATGAGTTCAAATGAGTAATCTTAGTGGATGGATACTTACTGAAGTGGTAACTAGCCCACAACCCTGAAACCATTTTGCCTTTTAACAATATCTTCCTTCTTATCCAGAACTCAGATACTTAGCAACCTCTAGGGAAAAAAATAAGCAAACAAACATACCTGGAATAAGTAAGTATTGATAAACAAATCAGAGAATGAGAAGGTATGGCACAATACAGTAGTACTCTGGAAAGAACCAAGCCTCCCCCTTTTATTCCTGTGTGATGGTAAGAGAGATAGAAAAAGATTGGACTGTAAAAAAGGAAAGGAGCAACCAAAGAACCACTGGAAGGCATTTGTTTTACTAACCAATCTAACTCTCTCTGAGACTAAGAGATTAAGGAACTTCCCCCAAAACATTCAAATGCTGGGAAAAAACCAACTAGACCTCAGTTCTTCTGCTTGTCAGTCTAGTGATCTTCACATTATATAGCACAAACCTTTTATTTCATTATTACTGAAAATAATAGCACACTTATGAATCTACATAGTTTGCCTGAATAGAATCCATCCATCCATTTTACAAATTAAAACTGGCTGGAAAATTAATTAAATAGTTGCTTTTAAGTTTGTAGACTTGATATAACATTTTTCTTTTTAAATTTTTTCATACAGTAAAAGATAGCACATTCTCCTTGACAACATTACCTACTTTAGTGATCAGCTCATTAAGTTCTGAAATGAAATAAAAATGCCAGAATGAGTGAAGAGATGAGAATGGAGAAATGGAAAACGGACTATTAGAATGTAGAGTATGATAACATATAATATTCATTTCAACACTGAAATTGTAATATATGCATGTATGCACACATACACATACCATACTGTTTCATCTCTGGTCTTCTATGTCATACATGTGGTTTGGCTACATTGCCTAACATGGTGCTAATTTCAAAATAGGATCTCACTGAATTTATTTCAGAAAGATACCTCATTGGTTCCCAATGGTTTTGTTATCTCTATGCAAACAATTTCCAGATCTTTATTTCCAACCTTTATAACTCTTGAGCTCTAAGTTCCTTATCATCAAATGCTTATTGGATACACTGAACTAGAGGTACTATAGATATATGGAACTCAACATGTTCAAAACAGAACTCATTGTCTTTCTCAAAACCCATCCCTCTTCAAAACTTTCCTGTTATTACTGAGTGCACCATCACTCTTCTTGGGTCTTCTCATAATGAAAGTTCACAAACTCAGTGTCATCTTGAATTCTTTACATCCATGTATACAATCAATTGCTAAATTTTGTCATTTACAATTCAACATTTCCCTAATCCATTCCTTCTCAACAGCTACTATTTAAATTGAGGCCCTAATCATGTCTAACCTAGATTATTTTAACAGTCTTCTGATTGGTCTCTCTTCCTCAAGTTTCCCCACACTTCCTTCTATTCTCCTTTCCACAGCCCCTAAAGCACACGTCTAACCTAACATCACTTCCCTACTCAATGTGCTCTTGCTGCTCCTCTCCCTTCTAGCATCCAAGATAATTTCTTCTGTTTGGTATTCAAAGCTCTTCACAACCTGGCCCTAATATATTTTTCTTTCACTTAATTACATAGTACTACCCTTTGGGTCACTCTGCAATTCAAACAGGCCTCTTCTTGCTGTTCTTACTGCATGACACTGTTTCTTGCCTCTAGAGCTTTGTGTCATCTTTCCCCCATACCTGGAATGTACTCCCTCCTCAACTCTACCTTTTAGAATTCCTTTAATATTCAGCTCAAGTGCCACCTTATACATGAGCTCCTTATTGGCAAGTAGCCTAGCACACAGGCTGGGCTGCTAGTACAGGTTCTTTAATCTGCTTTTCTAAAAGAAAGACAGCTTTAAAGGAGTTTAAGATCTTACTTTAATTAACAGACAGATAAATACAGATATGTAGAAAGAAGTATCTAAAAAAGAATCCAACAGATAGGATTCCAACTGTTTGAACAAAGTAATACAGCCACCTACATGTACCACTGGACTGGGAGAGGACCAACATCTGAGCAGTCATGGGGCTCTTAACAAAGAGCTATGCAGAGTCCTGTCTAGGGAATCAAAAGGTCCTTCTCATGAGTGAGCCCCCTAACTTCATTGTATATATAGTTTTCAACTAATAGTCTCAGAGCCAGAAGGCACCACAACTCTCTCAACTGAGTGCCTAATTAGCTTAGTACTATAACGTGTGAAAGCTTTCCTACAAGCAAGCCTGCCCCTAAGCAAGCTCCTCTTTAGGCAAGTTCCTCCCCCAATGGGCTTTATGTGACTCAAGATATATCACAGCTGTGAAAGCAGTAAGACGTCTGTGACTGAAATACCTGTGTATGTTTTGACCTGGGAACATGGCTCCTGTTCCAAGGAAAAAGGGGACACATGTGGTCACATAGAACTATTAATGGATGGGGAAGATCTTCCATTAATAATACAGCTCCCCAGTTGCTAATATCCTCTAGCCACACAATTTACTTTCTATTTTTTACAAACAATATGGGCACATGATTGTCACACCCAAAATAAATTTAGCTCCTCAAGGGCAAGGATGGTTTTCTTTTCTCTTTTTATTCTCAGCACCAAACATTATGCCTGACATATGGTAGGTCCCTAATGAATGCTTGCTGAATGACCAAAAATCCAACAATGATTCAAAAAGTCACAGACAAAAGAAAAAGAAAAACTTATTCAAAATAAAGCAGCTGCATTTCACATAGAGGGGATAATGAAGAAAATGTGTTCACACTTTATTTCAATCAGATTATCTAAAAAGATTGATCAACTTCTAATTTATTAAGTTTACGAAGTTGATAAGGTAGGCAACATTTTGTTATAGAAAACACTGAAGCAGGAGGATGAAGGCCTGGGTTCCAGTTTTAGACTTTACTATTTACTATCTATGTAACCATAAGCAAGTCACTCAGCCTATTTGCAACTTAATTTTCTCATCTATAAAATAGAGGGAATAAAAACTATTCTTTCTATTTCATGGAAGTGGGAAAATAAAATGAGGCAATCTATGAGAAGGCATTTTGAAAAATGGAAATACTATAGAAATATAAATTATTATTATGGGTCACTGGGGTTGAACAATATGTGGAATAATCATATCAATGAAATGTTGCACCATTTTAAGTTTGAAGCCATTATTAATTTAAAATTTGATAGAATATGTTATAAACTCTTTTCAGTTCTTTAATACATAATGGGTTATTGCAATTTCTCTAATAGGTACATAAGATAGATGGAAGGACATTAAGCAAAGATTTTAGTTACTCATAAAAAAGGAAAAAAATAAGTTATGGTAATTTCAGATCATTCTTCAAGTCTATGTAGTTATATTGAATTTAACTTGCAAATGATTGATAATTCAAACCATCTCAGAATGATCTGCCTAATTAATGCATTTCCCTTATGCATCAGTATATATTATCTACATACTTTTGCCTAAAGATTTCTTTGGGAGTGTTAAAATGTGAAGGGATAAAAGTCAGTTTCCTAGATATTGAAAATGGATCACTATAAAGTTTTTTTTTCCAACCACATGAATCTCCAACCAAGTATTCATATGCTGCTTTATTTTTGTACTGGCTTGACACTAAAAAAAAGCCATGGCTGTTTAATTTATGAACAGAAAAAATGTAACTATATTAGCCAAAATACATTTGTTCTCCACGACTATGCCCAAGGATTTTTTAATTCTTCAAAAAGGATAGCAAAGCTCAATTAGTCCTAATGAGGTTCTTTGATTTAACTGATTGTATTTGATTTCACTGAGCAATGTTTTGGGAGATAGCAAATGTCATAATACACTCAGATCATATCCCAAGCTGTTAGCACCATTTGTATTATTCATCATCTTTTTAAATTAAATTCTCCACAAAACTCTTGTCTGAAGTGATATTGGCTTGATGAAGGCCATACAAGCTATGCAAAACTTCAAGTACAACCACCATGGCTATCCAAGCACAATCCTGCCTGAATTTGGAAAGGCTCAACAATAGGTTTGCCCTTTAGTGATAGATATATACAAAATGTTCTTCCTTAAAATATGTGTGACCTCCTCCTATATCTACAGAAAGAGTAGTGGAAAAAGGGGTTGGGGTAGAGAGTGATAAGAATCCCTCTTGCCCAGATTAATAATTACCATTTATATAACACTTTAAAGTTCAAAATGTGCTTTACTTATATTATCTCATTTGATAGTGATGTAGATGTCATTATCATCTCCACTTTGAAGATGAGCAAAATGAATGCATAGAGAAAGGACTTCTGGGTAAATTAGTCACATGAAATGTATAAAAGGCACTTTCTCACCCATATTTCATCAATGAACGATCTAAAATGAGCACAAGACGGCATAATAACCAAAAAAATCCAAAGGGAAACTTCTGTAATCTTCTTCAGTCCAGGACTGAAAGAAGATTACCAGGATCTGTGGTCACTGAAAGACAAGTCTTAGCAAAGAAGTCAGTACTCATCCAGAAAAACAAGCCAGAGGAAAATTCCACAGCAAAGGAAGGTGCCATAGCAGACTACAGCAGCAACCTGACTAAAAAAAACCCAAGAGGAACAAAAGAGATAGTGCTCCTTGATCAAGGAAGCTTAAGCTAGGGTAAGAAAAGGAGAAGATCACCTTGTTTGGTCACAAGAATTATAGGCATGTCTGAAAGAAACAATCAAATTACAAAAAGAAAGAATGTTAAACAAAAAGAATTTGGAAAGGAAATTAATAGACTTGAACACAGAAGGGCAGACTATTTAAGAAATGGAATTTCTAAAACTTAAAATGGACCAACCAGGATCCAATGTGTCTATGAATAACAAGAAATGTTAAAACAAAATCAAAAGTTTGAAAAAATAGAAGAAAATGTACAGTATATTGTGTCAAAAACAACTGACATGGAAAATAGAGCAAAAAGAGTGAATCTAATAATCATCAGACTACTTGAAAAGTATGACCAAAGAGAAAGCCTAGACACCATATTTCAAGATAAGACAAATGAAAACTGCCCAAATATATCAGAATCAGGGGACAAAGAAAAATTGAAAGAATTCACTGATCACCTCCTGAAAGAAACCTTCAATAATGTCATAACTAAAATAAAGAGCTTCTACGTCAAGGAACAATATTGCAAGCAGTCAAAAAGAAAGAATTCAAGTATTGAGTGAAGATACTCATGATCTCAAAATACAATATTACAAAAGATAAAAACATAAAAGCTATAAAAAACAATATAAAATCAAGAATAACATCATCTAAACCAAAAACAATCACACAGAAGAACAGTACACTTTTTTAATGGAATATAAGATTTTCCAAGCATTACCAATAAAAGGACTAGAGCTAAGTAAAAGTTTTAAAATGTACACATTCAAGTTAAGAGAAAACTAGAAAGGTATTAAAGACTTGGCAGAAGATATATGATGATGAAATGTTTATATTATTAAGGGGGAGAAGGAAAAAAAAACACATCATTCTCCACTCCAAATGTCTACAAGGGATATAGAGGTAGTCGTAGAAGAGAAACAGAGGGCCTAGGCTAGGGAGAAACGGGAGTTTGGTTGTTCTGACAGTGTTAAGATTAAAAAGAAAAGATATTAAAAAGAAAAGAAAAGAGAAGAGAGGAAGGAGCAGGAACTTAAGTCTCTCACACAATTGTGATCTGTGAGAAAAGACAAAGGGATCCTGTGAACCTCACTTTCCTTTAAGTCAGACAAAGAAATGTTGGATACACACACACACACACACACACACACACACACACACACACAGAGTTTGGTATAAAGATACAGTAAACAAGAAAATGGATGAGGCCTGAGGAAGGGGAGAAGGAGTTTTCAAAGGAAGGGTAGCACTAATGAGGAATAAGTCATTAGCAAAACAAACTCCAGCACTGGAGGTTGAATGCTGATGATTGCATAAAAAAAGGAAGAAAAAAAGAATAAGAAATTATAATTGGAGGCTAGGTAATAAGATTAAAGAGGCAGCAGAGCAGAAACAGAACACTTCAATTACAGCTCAGTAGCATTAAGCACACTCTTCTTTTACCACTTTCTTCTTTTGTAAAGGGGAGGCAGGGAGCAAAGAGAGGTAAAGGCATGAGAGGATAGGAAATATGGAAACCCACAATTAACAGTGGTAATGGTGAATGTAAGTGAGATAGAGGCATACATAAAATGGAAGAGGCTATCAGAATGTATCAGAAATTATAATACTGCGTCCAAGAAGAATACTTTAACATAAATATTCATATGGAGCTAAAATATAGGACTGGAATACAATTTATTGTTTTAGTTGAACACAAAAGCAAGGGGGAGCATTCAAAATCTCAGACAAGGCAGTAACAAAAATAGACATTTTAAGAAATAAACAGGGAAAGTACAATAAAAGCATTGAAAACTGAATAAATATCAATTCTTAAATAATAAATGTGCTTTATGCATAGTATCTAAAAACTTAAAGGGATGTAGTTAGCTACACATTCTCAGACATTTTTGCTAGAACACCATCAATTTCTGGCCCCAAATAATGGGAATACCCCAAAGTTAGTTACTAAATCCTCTTGTTTTATCTTGTCTTCTCTTTCTCCTCTTCTCTCTCTCTACATGAGGCCTACACAACCTTTGGCCTGCCAAAGAATTTCCTCTACATACAAAGGATGTTTTCTTCTACATTTTTGTGGACCTCCCAAAATCTTTTGGCCTATCCTAACAAGTGGCCTGTAGGCCAAAGGTTGTACAGGCCTTTCCTATATACCCCTCTCAGTAGTTTCATCAGCTCCATTAGGTTCAATAATATCCATCCCTGGTGTGCCTCATGAGCTGCAACCATTGTCACACCACCCACTAACTATTGGGCATTTGACCAGGGATAAGTATCATAGCCATAATATGTCCAAAACAAAACTCATTCTCTCATTCTATCAAACCCATCTCACTATCTCTTACTTCCCTGCTTCTGTCAAGGGTACTACCATCTTTTCTCTTACTAAGGTTCTAAACCTCAGAGAGATCCTCAACTCTTCCCTTTCCCACAGGCCCCATATCCAGTCTTCTTACTGACTTTGCCTTGATAACATGTCTTCCATTTGTCCCCTTTTTCCTATATGCAGGGCCATTATCATAGCTCAAATCTTGCTATAGGGGCGGCTAGGTGGCACAATGAATAGAGCATCAGCCCTGGAGTCAGGAGTACCTGAGTTCAAATCTGGCCTCAGACACTTAACACACACACAAAAAACTAGCCGTGTGACCTTGGGCAAATCACTTAACCCTAACTGCCCTCCAAAAAAAAGAAAAAAAAAAAGAAGGGTAAACAACAATAAGTTGAAAAAAAAAATCTTGCTATAGTCTCCTAATTGGTTCCATGTTCCCCAAAATTAAAAAACTGACCATTTCCCTTCTCTGCTCTGGAAGCTCCAAATGATTGCCTTGAACCCCTAGGAAAAAAAATACATACTTCTATGCTCCAGTCTTTACAATATGACTCTACCTTACCCTTCCAGATTTAATATGCATTACTATCCTTTGTGCATGCTATTGACCTATGTATCATACGTACCTTGATCTCTTAAATGCCCTCTGCACAAATTGCCCACAATTCCTGGAATGGTTTCATTTCTTCCACCTTTTAGTTCTCACTGTAGCTCATGGACCACCTTCTTTGATATCTTTTTAGTACCTCCTCCTCAGCCATTGGTGCCCCTGCCAACAGGGCAGCCAGGCAGCACAGTGGACCAGGTGTCAGAAAAATTTGAATTCAAATCTAGTTTCTGATACTTAGTAGCAGTTTGACCCTAGACAAGTAACTTAACCACTCTCTCCCTCAACTTCCTCAACTATAAAATGGGGATCATAATACCACCTACCACTTAAGGTTGTGAAGATCAAATGAAATATCAGTAAAGCTTTTAGCACAGTGTAAAGTATATAGCAGCCACTTAAGAAATGCTTATTTCCTTCTTTTTCTGTTATTTTCCTTCTTTCCCATTAATTTATAATTATAATTATCATGTACACATTTTGCATTTTCCTCTCTGTATTTTATGTTATTTTCCTCATGGTAAAATGCAAGGTCCTTGGGGGCAAGGCCTATTTTATTTTTTCTTTGCAACCTCAGTAGCTACCAGTTTCAGGAACACAGTCAGCACTTACTAAATGTTTGCTAATTAATTCATATCATTCTGAACTTTGCTTTGTACATATGTAATTTTAAAAAAGTATTTCTTAAATATCTATCATGTGCCAGTCACTATACAAAGTTCTACACATACAAAGACAAAATGAAACAGACCCTGACCCCAAGGAGTTTGCATTCCACTAGTGGCAAATGATGCATAAGGAATAGCAAAATATACACAAAGTAAAAACAATGTGAAACTGAGGAGCTAGGCAAACACAGACAATTGAGAGAGCCAGGAAAGGTCTCATATAATAAGACTAAGGACTTGAGATAAAACTGAAATGGAAGTAAAGATTCCAAAGAGAAAGAAATGAGGAGGGAGAGCATTCTAAGTCTTCTTGTGCAAAGTCAGGAATGGATTCTGAATAAAGAACAACAGCAAATTTAGCTAAAACACAAAGAGCCTGATGTAAAATGATCAGAAATAGGTCAGGAAAGATAAGAGGAGACACACTATGAAGGATAGTGAAGAGTATAAATTTATCGTAGATGCAGCAGAGAGCCATTGAAGCTTCAAGCAGGAGACTTCACAGCTCTACCTGGACTTTCATAATTCCAATTTTGCAGCTGTTTTATAGAACAGATTGAAAAGGAAAGAGACTGAAAGCAGAGAGACCAATTAGGAAGCTACTAAATGAGATAGCTAAATTACGGAGGGGTAATGAGGGTCTTAACTAAAGTGGTGACTGTGAATGGAAAGAAATAAATGAATACAAGGGGTATTGTGGAGACAACTTAAAAAAACTTGGTAACTGATTAGAAATGGGGATAGGTGGAGAGGACACAATCAAAAATGCTTGTAAGGTTGTAAACCTAGGTGGCAGAAAAGATGCAGATGGCCTCAGTGGAAATAGTGAAGTCAGGAAGAGAGACAGAGTGGGGCAGTATATAACAATAATTATATCTTGCTTTTCCTCTATATGGTACTTTTAGTTTACAAAGCAATTTTCTTACAACAATCCTGTGAGGTAGGAGACATAAGTATTAGTGTCTTGATTTTAAAGATAAGTAAGCTGAATCTCAAAGTGGTTAAGTGAATTTTCTTCTGTCATAGATCTAGTAATTAGAAGAAATGTGATTTGATGCCACAGTATAATTTTAAATTCAGTGTAACATATTGGGCTACTGGGGTAAATAAGTATTTACTAAGTAAATTAATCAAGAAAGTAGATTGGATGAAATGGCCACTTGTATAAATAAACATTGAAATGGGAAATCTTGGGAAAACTGATCCGGATTTGTGTTTCCCTCTGAAAATAAAAAAAAAAGAAAAAGAAAAAGGGAAAAAAAGAGCTGAAATGGAAATAAGGGAGCAATTATTTGACCAACAGAGAGTTTAACCAGTCCTGGATACAGAGTACACATTACACAACTTTCAAGACAAACCTCATTATAATGAAAGAAAAATGACTAGTTTAGCTTATAAAAGGACTGGTGTGACACTAAGGATAATTTAAACCTGGCATTAGAAATATGTATGAATTTTTTTTCTTGCAGGTGCAATCATTAATTATGTATCTGAGTTAACTGCAGGCTCTCCTGATATTATAAATACATTGTTCTTTATTTTAGGAAAGCAATTTTGGATTTTTAATCACCTACTTCCTCAATCTGGTAATATTTTACTCTAGTGAGTGTCCTAATACAAAGGGTTGTCTTTTGCAGATGTGCTTACCACAGAATATGGAGTCACTCTAAAAGACTTAGGCTTTCAAATACCAAAGGCTGAGTAAGCAAAAATTTAGGAGTTAAAGAAGAGAAGGGTCCCAGGTTGATTTCAGTCTTTCAAAACAATACCAGAGAGGGAGCAGAGCCAAAATGGCAGCATAAAAGCAGGAAAACACTGCAGCTTGCACAGAGCCACCTCAAATACCCATAAAACATGACTCTAAACAAATTTTACGGCTCCAAAACTCACACAAAAATACAGGAAAACACATATCCTGCTGAAGGCAGTTTGGCAGGAAGGGCTCATTGCAGCATGCTGGGAGCCAAAACCAGCCCAGGCTGAAAGAGTGGCTTGGCCTTGGGGTGGCCAGGATGTACTGCAGCTAGAGATTTCAGGAAAGTGGATCAGGGGCAGCTGTGGCAGTTTCCAGAATTATCAAGCCATAAGAAACAAGGACAAAGCGAAAAGTCAGTGGAACTCAGCTAAATTTGGTGGAGAAAAGCAGTCTGGCCAAACTCCTTCCAGGGCAAGGAAACAGCAGGAGAAGTGGCCCTGCAGCCACTTCCATATGGCTGCTTCAGAGCTCCTAGCCTGCAGACTGCAGGGGGGTCAAGTGACTGTTCAGAGGTTAAGTGCTCTTGTGTTGAGCAGCCTGGATCTAGATCATGGTCTTGAGTGGTGGTCCTGGGGTGCATTTCCAGTGAGCCAAAGCTGGTAGGAGTTGCAGCAACTTCCTATTTGCTCTGGCAGCTGCAAAAACCCCAGCAATTTGGGACAGAGATTTCCCTTCTGGAAGCAAAGTACCACAGAGCTAAAAGTCAAGTAATTCACTGGCAACATGAGCAGGCAAAGGATGCAAAGTAAGAACAGCAATCCAACTCTAGAATCCTTTTTGGGGGACAAAAAGGATCAAAGAATGGAACGGGAGGAAGACAACACAGTCAGAACTCCCACACCAAAAGCTTCCAAGAAACATGTAGACTTCCTACAAGCCATAGATCAGCTTAAGAAGGATTTTGAAAACCAAATAAGAGAAGTGGAAGAAAAATTGGGAAGAGAAATGAGAATGATAAAAGAAAATCACGAAAAAAGAGAGTAAACAACCTGACTGAAGAAAATAACACCTTAAAAATAGGTTAACTCAAATGGCAAAGGAGGCCCAAAAAGCCAATGAGGAGAATGCCTTTAAACGTCAAATCTGCCAGATGGAAAAATAATCGTAAAAGCTTTCTTAAGAGAATATTTCCTTCAGAATTAGAGTGGAGCAAATGGAAGCAAATGACTTTATGAGAAATCAAGATACTATTAAACAGATCCAAGCAAATGAAAAAATAGAAGGCAATGTGAAATGTCTTCTGGAAAAAACCACTGACCAGAAAAATAGATTCAGGAGAGACAGTTTAAAAATTATTTGGCTACCTGAGAGCCATGTGTAATGCCAAGCAAAGGCAACTTCCAAGGGTTTGGATTACCAGGATAGCAAACCCCATTTATTCAGCAAACATTCACAGAACAGAGAAAGTAAAAATACAGTGTAACTCATTCATTAAGCAAGTAAAGTCTGAATTCAACCCAGGTACTATTCCATTCCTAGACAGTACATTCATTTAGTCATTCAGTCTCTTCTCAAATGGAGATCACTTTCCAATCATAAACAAAAGTCCATTAATTTGATCAAAAAGGCCAAAAAAAGCACAAAAAGGCCAAAAGTCTCCCATGCCTGGACTCAAAGTAATTATAATACCATCCATTAACATGAAGCACTTTCTCAAAAGGGAGCAGCAAAAGGCCATCCACCCTTAAGCCATAATAAGGTAAAGATATCATCTCAGCATTGAAAACCCAAGGAAAGGCCCTTCTTTCATCTTGACTTGAGGCAAGCCCTCAGTATTCTCAGTTCTGGGGAGACAAGGCTCAACAAAATCATAGCCATTGTCCTCATCAAGTCACTCTCTGCCTATAGAACAGTCCCAGAGCTCCTGAAAACATCAACAAGGCTCTCTTTCAGGATTTTTGTGAAGGTACTACAAGAAAATCCTCCTTCAGGGCTTCTGAACCAACAGCCAGGTTCCAGGACCTCTACAACAGCAGCATTGTCTTTTATCATCAGGTGAATCTGGCAAAACAACATCAAAACAGACAGACAAAATACTGGCATCACAGTCTTGCCTCTTCAATTCTCAGCAGCTCTGTGTGGAAGTTCTCAAAAGTCCTGGGCAACTCCAATGGGCTATCAGCAGTCTTTCTCTCAGCAACTCAGGCTCTATGATACTGAATACTGTTCTCACCAAAAGTCCTTCTGGCCTCTCTCCCAATTCGTGGCTCCTGCCAGTTCAGCCCTCTCTCTTCACGTCAACAAGTCCATCCCACAAGTGTGATTCAAAAGCTGTGGGTTTTAACACTCAACCCAAAAACCAAGCCAATACAGGGACATCTCCAAATTCCATTAACATTATACCATGATCAAAAAAATAATTTAGAAAGCATCCTTCAAGAAATTCGCAAGGAAAATTGCCCTGATATTTTAGAACCAGAGAGCAAACTAGAACTTTAAAGAATTCACCGATCACCTCTTGAAAAACATCCCCAAAAGAAAACTCCTAGGAATGTTATAACCAGGTTCTGGAGTCCCCATATCAAGGAGAAAATATTACAAGCTGCCAAGAAGAAACAATTTGAATACTGTGTAAACACATTTAGGATAACCCAGGATCTAGCAGCTTCTACAATAAGGGACTGAAGGACCTGGAATATGATATTCTAGAGATCAAGGGAGCAAGGATTAAAAGCAAGAATCACCTATCCAGCAAAACTGAGTATAATGCTCCAGGGGAAAATATGGTCATTCAGTGAAGTGGAGGACTTTCAAACATTCTTGCTGAAAAAAACCAGAACTGAAAAGAAAATTTGACATTCAAATACAAGAAGCATGAGAAAGTAAACATGGAAAAGAAATCATAAGGAACTTATCAAAGTTGAACTATTTACATGTGAACATGGACAAACTATAATTGTAATTTATGAAACTTTTCTCAGTATGAGGCTAGGTGAAGGGAATATAAATGTGTGTACATATATATATGTACACACATGCATACACATATGTCTATATAGGATGGTTTATACATGTGTACAAACACGTATCTGAATATGTGTATATATGTGTATATAGAGGGCACAAGATCAATTGAATAGGAAGGGTGATACTCTAAAAGGTGAAATTCTGAAGTGGGAGAAAATTTAATGAGAGGAGACAGAGAGACAGAATGGGGTTAATCATCTCATATAGAAGAGGCAAAGGATAATTGTTACAATGGAAGGGAAGAACAGGGAGGCAATGAATTTGGCTTAGGGAAGGAATGACATAAGCTCTAAAATGGGTATTTTGCCACACAGGAGAGTAGGGGGAATGGGGATGAGAGGTGGGATGACAGAGGGTAGGGTAGGGGGAGTGTTGCTAGAAGTACACACTTCTGTAAAGAGATAAGGACAGGGTAGAGAATAGAACAAGGGGGAGGGGTGGGATAGGAAGGAGGAATATATAGTCAGTCTCTCCCAATATGTCTCTTGTGGAGATGTTCTGCATAATTATACATGTACAGCCTGTATTCAATTGCTTGTCCTTCCAGTAGGGGTGGGTGATGAGGGAGGAAGGGAAAGAGTCTAGAATTTAAAGTTCTATAATCAATTCTTAAAATACACACACACACACACACACACACACACATATAATTATTATTAATTACATCCATCTGGGAATTAGGATATACAGGCACTATGATAGGGAGATCCATTCTGCCCTACCAGAAAGTTAGAGGGGTGAGAAGGAGGACATAGGAGAGAGCAGATTGGGGGAGGGGTTATACAGTAGGATGACTGTTTTGAGGTGTTGGGCAGGAAAAGATGGGGAGAAAATTTGTACCTCAAAATCTCGTGGAAATGAATGATGTAAACAAGAAAATAAATAAATATATTCAAAAAATGGGGGGACAGGATAGGATGGAAGGAAATATAGTTAGTCTCTCACAATATGACTACTATGGAAATATTTTGCATAACTAACACATCTATAACCTATATTGAATTGCTTGTCTTCTCAATGGGGATGGGTGAGGAGGGAAGAAGGGAGAGAATCTGGAACTCAAAGTGTTAAAAACAAATGTTAAAAAATTGTTTCTATATGCAAGTCGGAAAGAAGATATACAGGAAAAGAGGTATATAAATCAATCTTGCCCTACAAGAAAGTAAGGGGGGGGGGTAAGTAGGGCATGGCGTGATGGAAAAGAAGTAAGACTGAGGGAAGGGTATGCAGTATGCTTTCCATCTTGGGGTGGGAGGTAGGTGAGAGATGGGGAGAAAATTTGGAACTGAAAATCTTCTGGAAATGAATGTTGAAAATAAAATAAATTAATTAAAAAAAAGTTATCTGAGTACACAAGACTAGTAGAAGCAAAGTTCTATAAGATATGTGAAGAGGAAGGTATCACTTATAGGAGGGATAAGTAAGGGCGACTTCACCAGGATACCACAAATCATGTCATGGTGCTTCTGTTTAAATGACTGAAAAGTAGTGAATCAAAGTAATAAAATGAAATCATTTTTTTTCATTAACCTCAAGATTAGGTATTAATGAAAAGTCACCTGATATTTGGAGAAGCCTGTATCCATGGCAGTTTTGCCTGGAAAACTAATTTTATGGCAAGAATTGACTATTACTTTTATCAGTTAACTTCACATACTTAAAAGAATTAGTGACTGAATCGAAGGATCTCAGAAATTGGAAGGCACCTCAATCAAGGTAGGGGCCATTTAGTTCATCCATTTCTGAGTAAGAATCCTTTCTACAGCATACCCATCATGTGATTACTTCCAGGGAGTGACAATTCACTGTCTCAAGTTGTAGCCCATTTCATTCTTGGACAGCGCTAAAATTATTAGAAGTATTTTGTTTGCATCAAGTCTTAATCTTCCTCTTTGCAATCTCCATACATTGATCTAATTTCTGTTAAATCCTTGAAGACATCTGTCATCTTTTCTTCCTCCTTTCTCTCCCCCTAGGCTTATTTTTTTAGTCCAAGCATTCCACTTCATGAAATGTTAGACTTAAAATGCAGGATGAAATATGCATTTTTGGACATGGTCCTTGGAATTTAGTTGGTTGGGCTATGAATATATGTTATGAGTGTTTTATTTTTAGTTTTTTAAAAAATGTGAGAGAGGGGGTTCTAAGAGAGAGATAATAAATGTTTTTAAAATAATTATGTAATGAAAATATGTAAATGAAAGTTTAAATAAAAGGAATGTAGGTTTTCATAAGTAGGGATTGTTTCATTCTTTGTACTTGTAGCCCCACTCTGGCAAACAGTAGACAATAAACGCT
The DNA here is from genome assembly GCA_028646575.1 of Pseudocheirus occidentalis. Classification (NCBI taxonomy): domain Eukaryota; kingdom Metazoa; phylum Chordata; class Mammalia; order Diprotodontia; family Pseudocheiridae; genus Pseudocheirus; species Pseudocheirus occidentalis. The sequence goes on along the minus strand of CM053594.1, from coordinate 228,795,677 downwards.
CACTGACTGATTGATAATAAATTTTCCATTGCCTAAGAGACAAAACCTAACTACTTATTTTTGTCCTGAAAGTGCTTGAAGAATTACTTTAATCTGAATTTTCTTCCTTATTTCATGGTATTGCCCTTTTTATACTATATTACAGTTAAAATTTAGAACGTCTTGAGAACCTTATGATCTAAAGGGAATTCTCTGTAGCTTCTGTGCAGGACATGATTCCATGCCCCTGCCAAATACAGTAGAATACTGGATTGCCATTTTATGCTTTGTTTTATTTTGATACTTATTAAGAAGTTACAAAAAGCCCCCATAATTACATCTATCTTAAATTGACCCACAGTTTTATCATATGCCTAGTCAGTACACTATTCTTCAATCTCATTCTGAACTGCACCACCTCTGTCCATTTTCACACACCTTTTCCTACTTCTGAAATAGACTCCTCATCCTAACGCAACCTGATGAAACCCTTCTCTTTGTTGAAGGAACAGTTCTTATAAGGATCCTTCCACCAACCTCCATGAGCCTAAGCTCCCATCCTATGGTTTGTTCCATTTTTTTTTCATTTCATTTCCCAATGTTACAGTATGTAATGGAGAGTGCTGAATTTATTGTTCAAGCTTCAAATGTAGTTAGCAAGCTTCATGGTACAGATATGTTACAACCTCTCTGAACCTCTATTTTCTCATGTGCATGGGGAAGAAAACCAAAACCAAAACACCTGCATTACCTACATCACAGGATTGAGGTAGAAGGATAGCTTTGTAAACTTTCAATATGGCACCTATTCTGATCCTTCACTTGCCACTTCTCCACACATTGGACCAGTCCCATTATGTACCAGGGACCTCTATATTTAACAAGATTGCTTTAACTTTAGAATTCACACTTCATCAGAACCCTCTGTCCCTGAGCTCTTCCATCTCAGTGGAGAATTGATAGATTCTCTAAGAACCTCAATTTAGGAGGGCATCCAGGCCAGCCATCTTTTCATTCCCACCCTCCTGCACTCATATCCGAATTTCTCCATCATGAACCCTATGCTTCATAGGGTACCTTCCTTTTATCTACTCCTCTTTTCAGCTTTCTTTTGCATTAGTCTTCCTGCATGAGAATGCAAGTTCCTTACAAGTGGAAGTTATTTTTTGCCTTTCTTTATATCCCAGAACTTAGCACAGTGCCTGTTGCATAGTAATCATTTAATAAAGGTTTACTGATTGCCTAAAGGATCCATTATCTTATAAACATGTATACATGTTATAAGATGTCTCGCTTACATGCCTGCAATATTTTTTTTCAACCTGTGTGATCTGTATGAGTGTTATTTTCTGTAGATCCTATGTAGAAGAGCAACTACATGAACTAAAAACTTTCCTCTAGGGTTTATTTTTTTAAAGTAATTAGTGGTAATAGTGCATGTATATTATCTTTTACTCTAGTTACATATCCAATCTGCCTTCCTTTACAGTTATATATAACCTTAATGAGGTTTATTACATCATTTCCTTGATATAAGGTCCTAAGGCTTCCTTCCTCATTTGGTGTTTCTCCAATGCCCTTTAGATAAATTTATAAATTACCCCAATATTTGGGTACTTTACAAATATTATTTCATTTAATCCTCATAATAACCAGGGGAAATATGTTATTATTATCTTCATGTTAGAGATAAGAAAATTGAGGTAGAAAAGAGTTAAGTGACTTTTTTATATTAGTTCTCGCTCCAGCACTTTCTCCTATACCACTAGCTTCCTTTAACAAGTATACCTATCAAGCTTATTTGTTTATATGCATACACCGATGAATTAATGAACTCTTTCCAAATATATGTCATAATTTGACAAATACGTATTTTTTTTAAACAAACCAACAACCTTTATTGGTAGTAAATCCTAGCAGTCAAGAACAGCTGCATTTGGAAAGGAGGGCAGCTTCAACATCTAAGTCCTCTCCAGTGCCAGGGGAGCGTGGCCCATCTGCTCCCAAGATGGCACAGACATGCCGGGTCAGACGGCTCCCGAGCATGACAGACCCCACCTGACCTGTGACTGTGGGGTTTCTCCTGAAATCCCTCACAGCCAGCTCCCCCCGCTACTCCACTTCTCCTGGAGGGAACAAGACCCTGCCACTCACAGTAAAGTCGAAATGAGAGGGCCCAGCCACAGATACTTATTGGCTGAGTGACCTTGGGCCCGTCCCATTGCCACCCGCCCCCCCCCCC
>CM053594.1:228766861-228792956 GCA_028646575.1 Pseudocheirus occidentalis | reverse complement strand
AAAGGGAGCCCAAAACGTATTTTTTAATCTGCTTTATTTCTGGTGTTTGGAGAAATCCATCTCATCTGTTTCCCCCCTATGAATTTCACTGAGGAGTCCTCACAGATTTCTAGGACTTAATACAATTAGTATTAAAATATGCAAATTGAAAGTCAGCCTGGCATTACTCACTGAAGATACAAAGTGGATAAAGAGCCAGCACGATCTAACAACACATTTCACTTGTGCGACCCTGGCAAAGTCACTCAACTCATTGTAAGTTATAGAGAACATACTTACTTGCAGTAATAGAAAATGTTTCCTTACCAGGAAGTTCCACATAGCAGTGAAATCAAGGATCTAGTCCCTATCCCTAATCTGCAAATTTAACCCTTGGAGAGACTCATCATCTATGGAATCATATTTGGCCTCTATGCAGCAAACTGTCCATGAGCCTGCTAAACTTTCTTGATGACAATTCCCTCTTTAATGTTTTAAAATATATACATATATGTATGTATGTTTGTATATATATATATATGTATACACACATATATCGATAGGGAGCTGGAAAAACACCTATGTTGTAGCCTCAATCTAAAAATCTTCCACAATTTTGTCATATGGACTATTGAAACAGCCTGCTGGTTGCCCTTCCTGTCATATCTCTCTTTACTCCAGCCCATCCTCCACTGAGCTGTCAAAGTGACCTTCATACAACATGAAGGGTTGACCATGTCAATCACTTTATTCAATAAATTCCAGTGGCTCCCTATTACCTCTAAGATCAAATAAAAATAAAATACAAAATACATTTTTGGTATTTAAAACCCTTAATAATCTCTCCTCATCAATACACACACACACACACATGCACACATACACATAAACACACTCTGCAATCCAATGGTATTGGCCTTCTTGATAATTCCTGAAACATAATACTTCATTTATCCATTCCAGATATTTTTACTGACTCACCCTCATACCTGGAAGGCTCTCCCTCATTTTTGGGGGGTTTCCCCACCTTCTGTCAAGTCCCACCTAAAAATCTCACCTTCTATAGGATGCTTTTCCTGATCCTCCTTAATTCTTGCACCCTCATTACAATTTATTCTTCATATTACTTGGCAGCTAAGTGCTATAATGGATAGAGCACCAGGCCTGGTGTCAGAAAGAATTGTCTTCCTGAGTTCAAATCTGTCCACAGACACATACTATCCGTGTGACCTTGGACAAGTCACTTAACCTAGTTTTCCTCAATTTTCTCATCTGTATAATGAGCCAGAGAAGGAAATGGTAAGTCATTAAGGCATCTTTGACAAGAAAACCCTAAAAAGTCCAACAAAGAGTTGACCACAGCTGACCAACAACAAATTCATTTGCATGTTGTCTCCTCCATTAAACTGTGAATTCTTTGAGCTAACTTTTTTTTAAAAAACCTCTTTCTATTCTCACTGAGTGGTTCAGTACTTAGCACAGAGGCAGGGAACCTGCAGCCTCCAGGCTATGTGTGGCCCTCTAGGTTCTTAAGTCAAAGGGCTGTACTTGAGGACCTAGAGGGCTATGTGTGGCCTCGAGGCCACAAGTTCTCCACCCCTGGCTTTGCACACAGTAGGCTTTTAAAATATACTTATTGAATAGCACATCTAGGAAGTACATTGTGTAGCACTTTTAAGGTGTAATTTTTGTAAAATTAATTATTTTTTTAATTCATGAGAAAACAAAATGGGACTTTCTAATTTTATACTTCTCAATCATATAACTGGTGACATGGCCAGCTATAAAAATAATCTGCAAAAGCCTATGAATTGCTTTTTTCATATTTTCATCAGATATCCCCAACTCAGTCACAACCTGTTTATACCAAAATTGTATAAGATTGTAAAGGTTCACAGATACCATCTCCAATATTTACAGCTGTTTTCTTGATAATATTTTTTTTTGTCCTTGTTGAAATACTTTATGTAAGGTTTAGTACTTTTTTTTCTTTGGAGGGGGGAGGGTAGGACAATTGGGGTTAAGTGACTTGTCCAAGGTCACACGGCTAATAAGTGATAAGTGTCTATGGCTAGATTTGAACTCGGGTCCTAACTCCAGGTTGGGTGCTCTATTCACTGTGCCACCTAGTGGCCCAGATATTTAGTATTATTTTACAATAATTTCCAAGTTTGGATATCCTAAACATTGATCCCCAAGGACTTGTAAAGTTGTATCTCTTCAAGCAATGATTTTTAGGTTATTTTTTGTCTTAGTCCCGTTTCATATACTTGCTTTACATTTGTGAGATAATTTCTAGTGAAAATATCAGTGAATAGTCTTCAGTACCTTTAATGCTTAATCAGTTTGTCAATTATGGAGAAAATGGAGCTCACTCATACTCGTTAGAGTACGAAATTATATTAATGTTTTTGGACATTGTAAAACTTTGGAGGTTTTGAGCAGCCTCATCATCCATTTCTATTGCTCCACCAACATCATGAGAGAGATTACATACATCTAAGGAAGATTTTTTAGAATCTGTTTCTTGGATAGTCATGGCCAAAAATGACACAACTTTATGGATCACTTTAGGCTGATCCTTGGGTGGCTGACCCAATTTGTTGCTGATATTGTATTTGAAGCTTATTTAACTTGGAAGATTTTGTCAGAGCTTGCATTTCATTGACAAATCTTGCAAGAACCAAAGGTTATATCACTCACATTCTGACCTGTTAGAGCAGGAATGCTGAACTGTTGGAAGTATAACAAAACACCTTAAGAAAAAGGAGAGTTTGGGCATTAAAGAAAGAACTTAGTCCTTGCATTAATCAAAAATTATTTTAATTTAATGCAGTTTAATACATCACCTTACAAGTTATAAAGCATTTTGTTCTAGATAGCAGTTCTTACTTTTATTCAAAAAGTTCCATCCTCATTATACCCTGATGAATCTATTGGATTGAAAAATCCACAATAAGAAAAAAATCAAATTATCCACACTAGAATTTAAAAACTGTATATGTTATGTGTTATATGTTATACAACACATATGTATATTTCTACATATACACATGTATATATAATATGTATAACATACAGACATATGTAGTTCAAATCATGATATTCAAATGTAAGGGCATCCTGATGATTGAATCTATTAATATGAGACTTTTAGGAACATGCAGCAAATAGATAATGGCATGGGTCCAGAAATGGGAAGAAATAAAATATAAAATGTATATGGATATAAAAACATATGTACTATTGCTATTTCTTAGCAAAGTCTAAATAATGTGAAATATTTACCAAAACAAGGAAGACAAAAGACATTATAAATCATGTTAGACATCAAATATATAATGTATTTGCGAAAGAAACAGAGCTGCCAAGGAAGTTGAAAAGTTATAAGAAAATTCACTAAGATAATAGCCAATAACAAGGATAAAAAAGAAAGCAGAGGAAACTTCCAACCTTTGTGGATGAAACTGAAAAGACAGTAAATAGATATGGAATGAAATAATCTGTTGAGATTTCTACAGTAATCTATTCTCCTTATCAATAAAAGTGGAACCCTAATATTTAAAACCCACCACTTGAATACCTGATGCACTGAGTTAGGCAAATTGATACTTAAGAAGATCAGACTGAAAAGGGTCTAGAACTAACTAAATACAAAAGGGGGAAAATCAGTTCTGAAGATAATACAATTGGTGTACTGAGGAGATGGCTGGCATTGGAATCATGGGTAAACAAAGCAAAATCTGGATTCAACGTGCCTCTTGCATACACTAGTCATATCACCAAGGACAAATTATTAAAACTTCTCATAGCCTTAGAACATTTTTAAGATCAAAGATGACAATCGATTTGTTTATCAATATTAGTGTAAGGCATTTAGTATACAGGAATTTCCTCAGTGCAGAAAAAAGAAATCTACATGTGTGAACAGAGGGATTCACTTATCTCTATCTCTCTCTACACTATACACATATATTACTTATATATGTTTGTATATGTACATCATCAAGATATTTCAGGAAACCCCAAATATATTTTTGAAGGAACTTAGGAAGTCATTTAATTCAAGCTACAACTAAAAAAACCTTCTACAGCATTTCTGTCAAATGACCATTCAGCCTGTACTTGAAGACTTCTAATGATGAGGCACTTGCAGTTCATTCTACTTTAGACAGTTCTAATTATTCAGAAGTCTTGCCTTAAATCAAGGAGAAATGTGTTCCGAAAAAGGGAAAGCCATCTTACTTCCTCATGAAATTGGAAAAAAAAAACAACCTTGTAATTTTATCCAACAATAAAAATAGAAAAAATTGGGCAAAAAACTCAAGGACTGAGAATTAAATAGCATATGAGATATTTAGGACATATCTTACTAGACTAGCAGATGTGCCAATGTTATAACAAAAAAGAGGACTAACAGATGAATTTCCTAAATGTTATATCAGGATTCCTAAAATAGTGAACAAAATATGGGAAGATTTGTAGCATGTTGGAAATATCTTCTAAAGAATATGCATGGAAAGACATAAACAAAAATCACACAGTACAGGAAGATACGTGACAATCACATCACTGATATTATAAATCCATTTTGGTTTATGAATGTGGACAAAAACTGTATAGCCTGAGAAGGCATGGAGCGGTTGGGTCCTACAAATGTAAATGGATAATGTTCATGCCTGAGGTAAACAACTAATCTTAGTAGAAGTATGTTTAAAATTGTGAAGAGTACCTGGAATTTTTTTAACCCACCTAGTAATAACATATTTAAATATTAATAAAATATGTTTCATTAAATTTAGAACCGAAACAAAAATAAAAATGATAAAAAAGAAAGCACTAGCATTCTTCATGCTTTTTAGAATTTTCTTTTAAGCCAAATATCAATGTGTCACCCCTAAAGTGTGCGAGCATGTGTGTCCCTTTATAAGTTAATGACATCTTGAGTAGATGGAGTTAGACTTGAGAAAAGGCCAAACATGAATTCCTACTGAAATCAAAGACTGATGAATTCTTTTGGATTTGAATGAATGTTTCTAATCCTTCTGTCTGAAAATGTGCCAACAAAATAATATATTTTTCTACCCATTATTTTAATTTATTTAATGAGTGCTGAAATTGGTTTTTTGGTTGGAAAAAAACAGATTTCTAAACATTTTTGATGGTTTGCTTTGGGCTAATACAGTGTAATATAAGAACACTTACCCATACATACTTAAACCAAAATGTTGAGAGATTTTTTTAAACTAATGCTTATTTGTTCTATATTTTATTTTCCAAATTACAATTCAATCTTATCATTTTCAACATTAAAAAAGAGGTTTGAAATTAACAGTCTTTGTTGGTAAAACATAAACGATGAATAGAAAGAAGTACCTGTAGTGAAAATTATTTGCTGCTGGCCATGAATCATTTATTTTTCCCTGTCCCTACTCTAACTTTCTTAAGTCATCTTTTAAATTCAGACCTAGGACTCTCCAGGGAAGTGAAAACAATCATGAGGTAGAAAAACTGAATAGACCCTAGACTTTCAGGTTGATAGAACTCTTATTAACAGAAAGATGGCATACTGTCTCCTGCTGGGGCAACTTCTCAGAAAACTTCTATTTCCCTGGACCTGCAGACATACCAAGGCATTTTCCACCCTGTAGGAAAGGGCAGAGTCAAATTAATATCATATCTTACATTTTTCCAATGCTGCTTATAACACCTGTTTGAGTTTTTTTTTTCTTTTCAGTCTATACTTGAAATGAGGTTGAAAGAAGCAAATACTCAGGCATTTTATAAGAGGCTGAGAGGAGCAGTTGCAGTGCCCTGAAGATGAAGGGCTGAATCTAGTACTGATGTTGCTGAATCTAGGATGAAAAAATCAGGGATAGAGTGGAATAATGCTCTATGGGTAATGCAGAACAACATAAAATAGTGCTTACATAAAGAATCCCAGCACCTATCCTCTAAGGAGAATTAGGATGGTTGTGGGGACTAACTGGAGGTTGTATAATCAGAGTCCCAGTGGAGGCAGCCACCTTGAGAAAATCAATTAAGTCATTTTGACCTCCATTCTCTCAAATGTAGTAAACTGGAAGTTAATATGTTCCCTAAACTTCATTGATCTTAATCTTGATCTTGATCTTACTCTTCTATGTAGCCTTCTAAAATTACTCTCTTTTGATTCAAATTATATTATAATTAAGAGGTAAATTCTTTGAAGAATGGGACTTTTTTTGGTATATTTTTTGCTTTTTGGATGTTTTTGCCTTTAAATAGCCAGTGCCTAACATTGTGCTTGACATACTGTATGTATTTATCTTTGTTGGATGAATGAATGAATGAAAGAATGAATGAATGACAATCATTACAATAGCAAACTCTATTTCATTTTCCCCCATCCCCAAAAGTTAAATTACATGTACACAAAGTTAACTAACTCTTTTTAGAACAAATTAAATTAATTAAGGATTCATGATTCTGATGTCTTCTAAAACAATCTTATGAAAAGTTCAGGAAGAGGTTGGCTAGATGGTGCAGTGAACAGAGCACCAACCCTGGAGTCAGGAGGACCTGAATTCAAATCCAACCTTAATATTTACTAGCCATGTGACCTTGGGCAAGTCACTTAATCCCAATTGCCCTGCCCTCCCCCCTTCGAAAAGAAAAGTTCAGGCAGGTGTCCAAGAAATGAATACTATAGAAGCTGTTGAGAATATAGCTTCATCTCTGATGGTTACTTGTATGTGACCCTGTGTACCTTATGTGATGCTGAGCCATCATTTATCTCCTGACCCTTACCCGTAAGTGTCTTTCAAAGTTCTGCTCTCAGTCTCTTCTTTTCATGCTATAGTTTTTCTTGATGATAGGATTTATTCCTTTGGTTTCAATTGGTTTTCTAGGCAGATGTCTCTGAGTTTATATAAAAAACTAATCTCTCTCCTAAAATCTAGTCCCTCCTTTTGAAACAAGTTCACTAGAATTTTTCATTACCATCTCAAACCAGGCATGTCTAAATCTGTTTCTCCTCCAACCTTCTCTATTTTGTACAAGACACTATTCACTCATCCTGGTTCAAGTGTATGGCACCAGTGACACAGTTCCTGTGCTGTGTCCTAAAGGAAGCCTTTCCTGATGTCCCCAGTTGGAAGTGTTCTTTCCCTCCTAAAATGATCTTATATTTAGTTCTTTGTACATATGCTCTATTTCACAGAAGGGAGAAGGGAATAGACATTTTTATAGGGCTCAAGAGGTACCAGACACTGAGCTAAGTAGTTTTTTAGACAAATATTTGAATATTATTTGAATTCAAATTGAATTCAAATCATTTGAATATTAGCTCCCTGTGGGCAGCAACTACTTTGTTTTTTCCTTTATATCCTCAGAACTTAACACAGTGCTTTAAACATGTTCTCATAATATCTTTCACATTTGCACCTTTCTTTCCACTCACACCTGGACTACTGTATCTCATTTTCCCCCACTCTAGCATATCCTTCAGTAAGCTGCCAAAGTGAGTTTTCTAAAGAGTAGCAGTGGCCATATGGCCCTCACTATTCAGCAAACTCTAGTGGCTCCCTATTACCTCTAGGATGAAGTATTAATTCCTCTATTTGGCTTTTAAAGTCCTTCAAAACCTAGCTCCTTCTGTTCATTCTCCTTTCCAACCTTCTTATACTTTACTTCACATACTCAATTACCCATTTCTCCTTTTACATTTTCATTTATTTTAATTTATAGAATAAAATGAGTATTTAAATGAATGCACATGAAACTGCAAATCTATTATGTACAACTTACTATTCCTTTTAAATATATAATAAAATTACAATACAATTTTTTTTCTTTTTTTCTTTCCTTCACTGCTGTCCTAGAAGTGCCTACCGCTAGACACAAAGATGTATATATCCTACATTCTATCTCTTAACTCTGTACTTTGTTATTGACTGTCTCTATGCCTAAAATGTTCTCTCTCCATATCTGAGCCCCTTAGTTACCCTCTCTTCCTTAGTAACTCAGCTAATATCCTATCTTTTGTAGGAGGTCATTCCCCTTCTCCCCATTACCTTCTTCGTACACTGTATATTTTCTTTATCTACGTAGTTATTTGTATGTTCTCTTCCCCATTTGGAGTATGATCTTCTTTAGGTTAGGAGGATTTTTGTAAACTCTGTATCCACAACACTTATCCCAGTATGTGGCATATGGTAAGTACCTAATAAATGCTTGTCCATGACTGCTCATTTAATATTTGTTGAAATGAGTACAACTGTTAATCAAAGCATTAGAAGGGAATTGTAGATTAAGATACTGAAAGATCTTGAGTCACTGATGATTTTTAAATTCCTGTAATTCACTGATTCCAAAATTTGTGTGACTTCATATTTTTTCATTTCTTTTGAAAAAAAAGATTAGTTAATAGCTTAAAGCCAGAATGCCTATAAACAAAAGAAAGTTTTGTCAGTGTTGTAAACTGGGAACTGGTGAGATTTTCTGAAAATTTCAATGGATGCTTTTACCAGAAGGCACACAAAATAACTAATAACATAAGAAAGATTGGTGATAAGACTTACTGCTTATATGACCAAAACTTAGGTTATAAAAAGGACATGTATTTAGGGCTGTATGTCTATGAGGGTGTATTTAATTTGTATTTCTATGTAAATTTTGTTTATTTCTACCTGTCTGCTTCATTTCCCCACTTAGGCCCTAAATTCTTAGTATCTCTTGACAATGTCTTCTCTATGTTACATGTATTTGTAATTAAATTTCTCTACACTATGATTTATTTTCAGCTGAAGAAGGAGACAGATAATACCAGTACCACGAAGGAGAGACAGGACTTCTTAAAACTTGGAGTCATTCTAAATTATTTTAGAGGGAGCTAGGTGGCACAATGTGCTGAACCTTCAGCCAGGAAGGCCTGAGACAAATCTGGCCTTAGAGTCTAAGTGGCTAAGCTCTTTGACCCTGGAAAAGTAATTTAATCTCTTTTTGGCCTCAGTTTCCTCATCTGTAAAATGGGGATAATAACAGCACCTACCTTCCAAGGTTGTTGCAAGGATCAAATAACATAATAATTGTAAAGTGCATGGCACAGTCTGGGACATAGCAAGTACTATATAAATATTAGCTATTATCTTTGTTTAAGTATAATCAAAGTTGAAATGGAAGAAAAATATTAAGTATTTTCATACTCCATGTTTGAAAGGTAACATGAGTATCAATACTTTATTAATAGAATACATCAGAGAGCCTGATCGATTTTCTAACATAATTTCCCAAAATCGTTATTTAAAATTTTTTTTCAAATTACTTCCTTTCATATCTGAAACTTTGAAGCTACTGAAGCATTTTCACAGTACTTTGTTGGTTCATATGAACTACAAGAAAGATTTATGAGATATAACATAAAATGATAAGACAAGATAATGAGATACTTTTACCTCTAATTGCTAGGCAGCAGGCTTTGTTTCCAAGAGAATTATCATTGAATTTTTTGTAAAACATCAAAGAATAGAATTTCCCATCAAATCAGTAAATGAAGTAAATGACTTATATTATGCCACGTTAAGGCCATTTCCTATGACTATTCATTCACTCAAAGCCTCTCTAGTCATAATTTCCATTCATATGAAAATTTTCCTCCCAGGTGACATGGTGATGCCCACTGCTACGATAAATACCAGGCATCACTGAAACAAATGCTTATGCTCCCAATCACTCAATCTGAAAGGCTTGATCATTTTTTATTTCTCCTTTCACTTGACCTTCTTGCCCAATAAATCACCAAAGCCTCTTGATTCTGCTTGAAAAACTTCACGATAAACACTCTATTGCTTTTGATTTTTCACTGCCACCTCTCTGGTTACTACCTTTATTGCCTGTAATGTATATTAATATCTCCCTGACCATCCACTAATTCATTTAAACTATTACTTACTAAGTTGTCTATTATGTTCTAGGCACCACTCTAGGCACTAAAGGTTATGAAAAAAAATCTATGCAAAATTGTCTTTGCCCTCAAAGAGCTTATATTTAACCCCTCCTTCCTGTCTCTTCTACCTCCAAAATATCCTATATATAGGTATAAGACTAATCTTAAAGCAGAGCTCTGGTAATTTGATTTCTTGTCCTCCAAATTTCCAATGGTTCACCTTTCTCTAAAGTCCAAATTCCTTAATCTTTCAATCAAGGCTCTCTATGATGTAACTCCTACCTGAATCAATATCAGATAGATATATTTTCTCTGTAATTCTTTGTACTCACTCCCCTTCAAACATATTTATGCAACAAATATTCATCAAGTGCTTGCTGCCTAAAAGGCACTGGGCTAACAACAGAGAATATGGACAAAAAACAAGAATCACTTTCTTCAAAACAGAGAAAATGAAGTACCCCAGACAAGTTCTCCCAAGTTTCTCCTCCAAACAACTTTAAAATAACACCTCAGATTGAATTCTGGAGCAGCAGAACCAAAATAAGGCTGGGGTGAGAAAATTTTTTTCCATCTGAAGGCAGCTTAGGAGGTCAGAAGGAAAGATTTGTGACACTGCTGTGGGGGCTAATGTGGAGTCCATCTGGCAGCAATGCCAGCTGTGGGCCTTTATAGTGGCAACAGTAGCACCCACAACTTCAGTAGTTCTCAAGGCAAAGATGGTAGGGGGATATGGCTACTGATTAAAAAGAGATTACAAGTGACCTCTGATGTAGCACTGGGTGTAGGACTGGGCTCTACGTGGTAAATCTATTATTTAATTCCAGAGTAGGGAGGAATGCTTTTGGTCACAAAGGAGCAGGGACCCTGAGGATTGGCAGTTAGTGCTTGCAGCTATAAGTTGATCAGGGGTCTTTCTTGGGAAAGGACCAAGCACAGACCAGAAGAGTGGTGACCACACCTCTCCATGAATCATGTCTCCTTGGAAACACCAAAAACTTTCAAACCCCCAGAACTAGATCTAAAAACAGCAACTTGAAAAAACATGAAATGTGGGACAGAATCTCCTCACACCTGTGCGCCTCTGCTCTCCCCCAGTGTTGGAAATAGAGCCCAACTTTAACATAATGTCCAAAGTCAAGAAACAGGTAGGGAAAATAAGCAAGAAATAACAAAAACAAAAACCTGATCATCAAAAGCTTCTATGGTGACTAGGAAGATCAAGATACAAACTCAGAGACAGCAATGTCAAAATAATTAAAAGCAAAGCCTCACAGGAAAACAAAAATAAGTGAACTGAAGAAAAGTCCAAAAGAATTCCTGTAATACCTAAAATTATTTTAAAAATCAAGTAGGAATGATATGGGAAATTTTAAAAACAAAAAGATATGGAAAGCAATTATGACCCTAGATAAAGCAAAAACAGAATTTTGATTAGTTAAAGGAGATAAGCAGATACACTATATCTTGTTAAAAGTTACTGAAGATAATGAAGTAACATCAGTACTTAAAATATATGTTGAAAATGGCATACCATCCAAACTCTTAAAGGAAAACTTAAATATGTTGCACGAGGAAATGTATAGTAAAACTATCCTAGTGAAGGACCTCACTTTTCCCTTCTTAGAGCTAGATAAATTTATCCATAAAATAAAAAAGAAGGTAAGGAGATGAATACAATTTTGGAAACATTAGAAAAGATAGACTTCTGGAGAAAACTGAATGGGAAAAAACTTTTTTTTCTTAGCTAAACAGCACTTTGGGGCAGGAGTGAGGAATTTTTATCTGTATAAAAATAAAACAATAACAAAGAAAATGACTAGTTCAATGAATTTGTTATGTAACTTTAAAAAAGCTAAAAAAAAGAACAAATTAAAATTTCCTAATTCATCACAAAAATGGGAAATCCTAAAAATTGAAGGGGGGACTAGTAAAATTTAATGTAAAAAAATCTAATAAATAAAACTAGGAGCTAGTTTTATGGAAAAAAACAAATAAAATGAATATACCATTAGTTAATTTGATTTTTTTAAAAAAGAAAACCAAATGATCAGAATAAAAAAGTAAAGAGTAAACACATCACCAATGAAGATGAAATTAAGGCAATTATTAGGAGTTGTCTTGCCCAATTATATGCCAGTAAAACTGATAATTTAAGTGAAATGGATGAGTATTTACAAAAATATAAATTGCCCAGATTAACAGAAGAGAAAATATAATACTTAAATAGCCCTTTCTTAGAAACAGAAACTGAGTAAGTCATCTGTTAGTTCCCTAAGAAAATATTCCCAGGACCACATAGATTTACAGGTGAATTCTCTTAAACATTTAAGGAACAATTAATCCCCATACTAAATAAACTATTTGAAAAAATGGATAAAGGAGCACTACAAAGCTCCTTTGATGACAGAAATTTGGGTTTGAAAAATAAGCCAGGGAGAGTAAAAGTAGAAAAAAAATAATAGGCCAATTTCTCTAATGCATATTGATGAAAATTTTTAAATAAAATGCTGACATGGAGGTTATAACAATATATCACAAAGATCATACATTATGACCAGATGGGTTTTATACCAGGAATGCAGGGCTAGTTCAATATTAGCTAAACTCTAAGCATAATTGACCTTACCAATAACAAAAAAACTGAAATAAATCACTAGCATTTCTATGTATTACCACCAAAACACAACATGAATGGATAGAAAAAGAAATTGCATTTAAAATAGCTGCAGACATTATACAATACTTGGAAGTCTAAATGCCAAGACAAACCCAGGAACTACATGAACAAAATTACTAAACAATTTGCACAAAGATAGATCATAACAACTGGAGAAATTTTAATTTATCATAGTTAAGCTGAGTCAATCTAACAAAAATGACAGTTCTCCCTAAATTTGTTTACTTTTTCAGTGTCATACCAATCAAACTTCCAAAGACTTATTTTGTAGATCTAGAAAAAAATAATAAAATTCATCTGGAAGGCAAAAGGTAAAAAATATCAAGGGAATCAATGGAAAAAAATGTGATGGAAGGCACCCTAGTAGTAGCAGATTTCAAGCTATATTACAAAGCAGTAATCATCAAAACAATCTGGCACTGGCTAACAAATAAAGTTGTCAGTGGAATAGACTAGATAAACAATACACTGTAGTAAATTACAATAGTAATTTTTTGTTTGATAAACCCAAAGATCCAACCTTTTTGGCAAGAATTCACCATCTGACAAAGAATGCTGGGGAAATTAAAGAGCAGTTTAGCAGAAAATAGTCCTAGATGAACATCTCACACCATATGCCAATATAAGATCAAAATGAGTACATGATTTAGACATAAAAGGTGATATCCTAAGCATATTAGGGGAGCATGGAAAATTTTATCTGTCAGATCTATGAATAAGGAAAGACTTTATGACCAAATAGGAGATTAAAAGGATCAAGGGAGGTAAAATTATTTTGCTTATATCAAATTTTGAAAAAATTACACAAACAAAACCAATGCAGCCAAAATTAGAAGGAAAGAAAGACACTGTGGACATTTTTACAGCAAGCTTATCTGGTAAAAGCCTCATTTCTCAAATATATAGACAATTGAGGCAAAGTTATAAAAATAGAAGCCATTCCACCAAATGGTAAATGGTTAAAGGATATGAACAGGAAGTTTTCCAACAAAGAAATCAAAGCTATCTAGTCACATACAAATGCTCCAAATCACTATTTATTTGAGAAATGAAAATCAAAATATCTCTGAGGAACCACCTCATACCTTTCAGATAGACTAACATAATAGAAAAGGACAATAATAAATGCTGGAGGGAATATAGAAAAATAAAAAAAATTAATGCACTATTGGTGGAGTTATAAGTTGGTCCAACCATTCTAGGAGCAATTTGGAACTATGCTCAAAGGGCTATCAAACTCTGCATACCCTTTGACCAAGCAATACAATTCTTAATCTATATCCTAAAGACATCAAAGAAAAAGGAAAAAGATCTGCTTGTACAAAAATGTTAATAGAAGCCTTTTTTGTGGTAGTATAAGTTGTGATATGTGATTGTAATAGAATACTAATGTGTTATAAGAAATGATGAGCAGAATGGTTTCAGACAAACCTTGTGAAAACTTATATGAACTCATTAAAAATGAAGGAAGCAGAACTAGGAGAACACCGTATACTGTAACAGTAATATTATAAGACTGATCAACTGTGAAAGACAACTTAGTGATCCTGATAAAGAAAATGATTCAAGACAATTCCAAAGAATCCATGATGAAAAAAAATGGTATCTGCCTCCAAAGAAAGAACTGATGAACTATGAATGCAGAAGTATATTTTTTCTCTTTCTTAATTTTTCTCGCATTTTTTGCAACATGGCAAATATGGAAATAGTATGCATTATTTCACATATGAAATTGATATCATACTGATTCACTTCTTAATGGGTAGGAGATGAACAAGGGCGGGGGAAAGAATTTGGAACTAAAAATTTAAAAACTGAATGTTAAAAATAGTTCTTTAAAAAGGATGGAAATCTATAAGCTAAGAGTTCCCATTGATGCAAATGCTGCAAGACATCAATGGAGCAAATAAATTTTCACTAGGAATTAACCGAAATGAGAAATTTCAAGTTGTTTCTAATCCCCCTGCCCACACTATATATAATAGTCTAAAACAAGGGTAAACACAAATGCCTGTTTATTTTTTACTTTGATAAGTAAAGTGTAACAACAATTTTAAAAAAGACACACATTTTTTGTACACTGAAATTACAGATCTTCCAGCTTCTTTTAGTTTATATTTCATATGGCTTCAATTATGAAAACCATTATGGTTTATATACTATATCCCACCATATGATTTATGCCTTCATTCATTTTACTACATTAATTTGATCTCTCACCCTTATCATCACTATCTTGACTCAGATTTGATTATAATCATGAATAATAACTATAAATCTCATGCTATTTAGGTTAAGTTGCAGAAATAATGGTCTTGTTGTTTTCATAAAAAAATATATTTTTTCTCCTGTTAATTACTTCAATAGTTCAAGACAGTTTTGATGAATTATGACCAAAAAATTAATAACCTGAGAATCAAATTTTTAATAAAGAACTTCTCTAAATAAGACATAAACTTCAAGAAATCAGTGTCATTTCTATAATATGCAAATACCAGAATTGGCTTTTATAATAACCTAAGTGTATAAATCACACATATTAATAATAACAATACTATCACTTACATAGTTCATTCAAGTTTATGAAACACTATACAAACGTTATTTCCTCGCTCATTTGCTCCACACAACAACTCTGGAAAGTAAGTACCATATTATCCCCATTTCATAAATGAATAAACTGAGTCAGATGTAGTTTAAGTCATTGGTCAAGAGTCACACAGCTAGTGTATGGTGCCGTGTTTGAACTTAGTTCTTTTTGACTTTGGGTTCAAAATTAGTTAGTGTAAGGATCATTAGGAGTATAAGCACAGGGTAATCAGATAAATGAAAATGCCCTTGCATTAACAAATGTAAAATATTTCTATAAAACCATCAAAGATCAATCAATCTACAAGCATTGATTAAGTCCCTGCAGTATGTGTAAAATATTATATTCTTTGTTGTGTATATGACTATTAGAAGTGCAATTAGTTATGTGTAGTTTACCATACATCACCTGTGGGCATTCTACTGCTAGGAGGCAGAGTAGTTCAATGGATTCAGCAGAGGACTGGGAAACAAATGTTCTAATTTTGGCTTCAGTTCTTACTTTCCGTATCTGCAAAATAATAATAATAATAATAATGCCTCTCATTCATCCTCTTCTGATAGGATGTCTTGAGTACTAAAAGTTAATCTGCAACACATTTAGTAAACACAAAGGACTTTTAAAAGGCTAACCTGCTGTGTAAGAATTTTTCTTGAAACTGCTGTATCTTGCTTACAACAGAATTCTCTGGTCCATGGATCACTCCTTTTAATATGTGTTTTATTGATTTTCTGATATAAGATTTTAACAACAAATGAAAAACTTAAACCCAACAATTATAGAAAGATTATGAACTAAAGTACCATTACAAAGTAGACTTTCTTAATGAGACCTATTTGTAAAATCAGTAAGTAGTGCACAGTTAGATAAGTTAGGCTACTTACATGACCAAAGCACACCTTTTTTTCCAGTCTCAAAAAGAGGTTTGTTGGCTTTGATATCATTTATATCTAGAGTAAACTGTATTTTGTCCTCCTCCTACTAGGATATACAACTTGATTCAATGTTAAGTCAACATGACATCCATTTCTCACACTCTCCATTTTGCAATAGTGGGAAAATAGGGAAAGTAAGCAAACTGGATTATATTAGCAGGTATTTTTCTCAACTTACAACAATAATTTTTAGTAAATGAATCCTTTAGTTGGACATTTTCCTCTTAGCTATAGGATTAAAATGATCTTTGACTTTGTACTAGGTCAGTATTGCCACTTAATTTATACATTCAATTTCCTAGTGCTGGTGAAATCTCATAGCATTTTTTCCCATCTTAGTATATGTGACATATAATGATTCTAACCCTCTTAAGAAGGAAGGTATAACCATACTATTAGTAGGAGGAGGAAGGAAAGGAAAAGAACAAGAGGAAGAAGAGGTAGGGAAAAGGATGTGGAGAAGGAAAGGAAAAGAAGAGAGTTAAGAGAAAGAGAAGGAAGAAGAGACAGTGTTTCAAACAGTGCCTTAAAGACTGCTAAGAATTCTGAATGCATTATCTTATTTGAGGTCCACTCCTCAAATGTCATCATCATCATCATCATCATCATCATCATCATCAACAACAACAACATTTCCAGGGAGGTATGCCAGTTCCTTTTATCCCAGTCTTATAGATAATGAAATCTAGGCTCAGAGAAGTAATTAAATTCCATCCTAGGAAGTTACAACTACGTACTTGATAGAGATGGTAGAGTTGAGACCTTAAATATTTATCATATACTTTATAAAGCTTAGACATTGCTGAGTATGCAATAGAAAAAAGGGGTATCTTATTCTCCTTGCTACATATGGACTGTGTATTTTTAAAAGACTGCCTTTAATATCTTTACATGCTTGTGTCACTTGGCAACACCTTATATATGCTCAGGGTCATGCAATATTTTTAAGGTATATGGTTGGAGATGCGCCATAAGCAAAGTTAACCAAAGACACAGACAGCTTAGAAAAAGTAATTATGTAAGAAAGATGAATCATCTTAGAACAGAGAAAAGGTAGAGTGGGAGGAAAAGGCACCTGTACAATAAGTGTCACTTTGGCATCTCTCACCTTCCAACTAATAAAGCAACAGTCACCACTCTGCTAATGATATTAGTTTTGAGAACAATGCTGTGCATGTTGAGCTAATTCAATGAAGAGTTGAGTTGCACTGGCTTAAAACCTGTGGGAAAAGGGTTCAATTCAATTTACCTCACTTAAATGAATATGTCTGCTAGTCACTGCAAGATAACTGAGAATACAACGAGAAAAACAAAACAGTCCTTATTCTTAAGGTACTTAACATTTGGGAGGGAGGGGTGTGTCAATGTCCAAATTATGTTGCTTTCCAGAATAGCTGTGCCCATTTATTAACAGGGTCCTAATGTACTTATTTTCCTATAGCCCTTCCAACATTTGTCATGTTCCTTTTTATCATCTTTTCCAAACTGATGGGTACAAGGTGGAAATACCAGAATTGCTTTAACTTGTATTTTTTCCTAATTAGTAGTTATTTTTAACTTTTTTCTTAATGATTAAAAATAGGAATTACTTTTCTATACCCTTAAGTCACTTGTTAAGTGGGGAATAGTTCTTGAATCAGTCTACCAAACCATAGAAAGATCTGTGAAATGAAAAGTAGATAAAGTTGATCTCAAAGTCCTCTCCTACTTGGAGCTGTATTTTCTCCTCCACCCTCCCTTTAAGTGTCTCCTCGTCAAACCTCAGTTCCCACATGGTTGCTTGAGATCTGTCACTTCAGTTCCCCAGGGCAGACCTATCCTCTCTAGGCACCGGCACACATTCAATTGATACAAACTGTCCTGCCCTATGAACCCTCCCTAAAATGTACCTGTGCTATCCCCTACTTTTTTAGGGCCCCTCATTTTCATCCGTGTCACAACTATCAGACCTGCTAAATTAGTTTATGTTAAAAATGTGAATTAATTCTTCAAACTAACAGATTGCATTTTAACAAGGAACACAATAGGAGAAAATTCCTTAAACCAAAGAAAAGAATCCTATTATAAAAATTCTAGGACAGTAGCAACAGATTAAGGACAAGTTTTTGTAATCTGAACAGAAGGTCCTAGAAAAACATCATTTTTTTGTTGCTATTAATAAAAAATGTTTGAATTTTTCAGGAAGTAGATTCTTAACATTAATAATTATGTGATTTACCTCAGTAAAAGTAAATCATAGCTGGCTCTCTACTGGTTTACAAGGTTGCTCTGTCATCCAATAAAGTGCTTAGCTACGTTCAGACAAGTTTATTAGTGAAAGGCTAGCCACTAAGTGTTGTCATCATTATTGTTGATTTTGAATGGCTATTCAAGGTAGCATTTGTTTTGAAATGGCAAGAGGATACATAAATGCTGATGAAATCGTGTTTGTTTGTTTGTTTAAAGCAATGGAATTGAACATTATCTTCCAAGATGATACTCAAAAGCTGTGTTAACATTGTTTATAGATAAGTAGCTATCTTTTGAGAAAAGATTTACATTTTCCAATTATTCACTGTTAAAGTGAGGGAATATATTTCTTCTAATACATCCCATTATGCTGTAATACTTGATATACCCTCCCAAAGTGACACTATAATCCATAAGAATACTTAGGTATTTTATATATTGTATGGTTGTGTTTGGGGATAGGTATTTAGTCCAGTATAGTTTTTTAAAAAATGGAGAATTAAGGTGTTCATTTTAGATGCAAATAAAAATTTTACCACTTCAGACTAAAATAAATGGAATATTGCCTGTTAAGTACCATAAGCCTCTGAGGCATTCGGCTTATATTTAATGCTACTTTATTATTATTATAAGAAGAAATGTTTTATCTGTTCCTTATAGTACAGCTGTTCACCTTTAGATCTATATATAAGTGGTTTCCAAAATGGATCTCTAACACTTCATTTCTTCAGTGTATTTAGTTCACAAGGATATAAGGTTAATGTAAGAAATGTTTTTTTTAATGCAGATTCAGTATAAGTCAGCAAGAGAGTAGTATTAGATTATGAAAATTGTGTGCCTGAGTATGTTTGCCCTTCTAAAACCATTACTTTGGCATTTTAAGCTCTTTAAAACCTGGCCCCTTCTTACCTTTCTGATCTACTTACAGTTAACTTGCCTTAATTTTCTCTGTGATCTATCCACAATGGCCTCCTTGCTATTTCTCACATACCAGGCTCCATATCTCTCATCTCTAGGTCTTTGCACTGGCTATCTCCCATCCTGAAATTCTCCCATGCTGGATTTCTCTTTTTAGGATTCCGCAGTTTATCTCACGAGTCAACTTAATGATCATCTACAGACACTTTTTCTGGTAAAATCCTCTTCTCATCCCCAGTCTTCTAATGTCTTCCTTTCTAAGGTCACCTTGTATTTGATTTATATATGTTATGTATAGGTCTATTTGTGTTTGTACACAAACATATAAGCATACGTATACATAAACATATCCACACATGTGTGAGTATATATACACACACACATACATACATATATATGTATGTACATATCTACAGACACATACATTTATATATATTGCCTCTCCATTTGAATGGAAACTCTTTAAGAAAAAAAAACTGTTTCCATTTTATCTCTGTTTCTTCAGTACTTGACACAATCATGCTGGGCACCTGAAAAATGCTTGCTGATTTATCAGCTGATTGAATGAATGTCTATATTCTTTTCCTTAAAACAGAAACAGTGTGGTATAATTTCAAAAACCCACTGGCTGTGTACGCCCGGGCAAATCCCTTACCCTCTCATTGGTCTAAGTGACTCTCTAAGACAGTGCTTCTCAACCTGTGGGTTATGTTCAATTTAAATACATCCTGCATATCAGATATTTACATTATGATTCATAACAGTAGCAAAATTACAGTTATGAAGTAGCAACAAAAATAATTTTATGGTTGGGAGTCACCTGAACATGAGGAACTGTATTAAAGAGTCACAGCATTAGGAAGGTTGAGAACCACTGCTCTAAGAGTATAAGTTGTAGTGAAGTTACAGATCTACATTAGCAGAGAAAGTTTCCTCATCCAAGGGATCTCCATTTCAATGAAAGGCCAGGTCTGGCACCTATCATTATTCTAATTTATTCTTTATCATAAAAAGTAAGGTTGTATTTCAGAAGGAGATTTTCCTGGAGAAAATGATGACATTTGAAGTGTACTGTGAAATCATAAAACTGAAATAAACAGTTTCATAAACCAATAAAATATCTCAAATGCTTACTCTGCACAAGATACTGAGTAATATACAAAGATGAAAAGACACAACAGTCCCCACCTTCAAAGAACTGATATAACCTGTTAGAAGACTTAGAACATGGACATAAATAGTAATAATAAAAATTAGTATAAAATCTTTCTAGGGGAGGAACAAAAAGCGATAGGTTCTAATGAGACAACAGCTTACGGAAACCATTTGCTTTTCAGTCATTTTGGTCATGTTCCACACATTCACATTTAGGGTTGTCTTGGCAAAGATACTACAGTGGTTTGCCATTTCCTTCTCCAGATCATTTTACAGTCCAGGGAGGAAACTGAGGAAAATAAATGACTTGACTAGTCATGAAGCTAGGACATATCTGAGATCACATTTGAACTTAGGTCTTCCTGACTCCAGGCATAGTACTCTTTCCACTCAGCCACCTAGCTGCACGGAAATCAGGACATATGGAATTTGAATTTAACTTTGTAATATAGGAAATATTTCAAGAATAAGAAACTGGAGAAAATATTTTCCAACTCTGTGGGAGGAAAAAAAGCATTAGTGAAGGCACGGAGAATAGAAAGGACACAAAAAGTTCAGTTTGACTCGGGCATGTTATATATGAAGGGACATAATTGGAACTAAAGCTGAGGTTGTGCAGGGCCTTAAACAACAGAATAAAGACTCTGAAGACATTTGATGGCTCTCAAAATAAGTAGAATGGATAGTGGTAGAGACAAGTAAAAACAGAGCTGAACTACTAACCAGAAGCAGTGATATGTTAATTAATGATTCACTGTCAATCATAAAGAAAGTCTTAGGGAATGATGCAGGGTTCCATCCTTGATCTGGTTCTTTTCAATATTTTTATTTATGATTTAGATGCAAGCATAAGTGACATACTTATCAAAACTGGATGAAAGATGTTTAGAGAGATAGATAATTCACTAGATATAAAACGTATTTCAAAAAACTGAAGTCAAAACAACCTGCTTAATAAGGGATAAATATAAAACCTTAAAATTGGCTGCCAAAATGAATTTTACACAAATAACATGGGGGGGGGGGAGAGGGGATATGGCTAGGAAACATTCCATTTTGGAAAAAAATATCTGGAAGTTTTCATGGAATTACAGTTCAATGTGAATCAAAGGTAAAGAGCAGCCAAAACAGTTAATACTATTTTAGTAGGTATGTATGAGGGCCCACTGTGTTCCGCTCTTGTCTAGCCATCAATGGGAAACTGTGTCCAGTTCCACAAAAAAACATTTCAGAAGCAACAGTGATAAGCTGAAACATATGAAAAGAAAAGTGATAAGAAATTAGTGGGGATTTGAAACTATGTCAAAAGAGGATTCTTTAATATTATTAGATATTGCACATTAATGGGAAAGTATGCCAAAGGTTTATGGACATAATATTTTGTTACTATTATATACAATGCAGAACGATACAATATATTGATCCTAGGGTAGCATCCCCAAACTAGACACCCAATCTTTGAATGTTCATTGTGATGAGGATTGTAAACCCATTTGGTCTATTACACAGGCAACTTGAATAAGAGCAGACAAATAACAAGTAGGTGAACAGGAACTTGAAGCCATCTATTCTGAAATCAAAACTAATACCTTTTCTACTGTACTATTAAACTGTTTTATATACACAACTTTAGGAAGCTATGGAAGTTTAGGAAGATGGTTTTCTTGAGGTGGTCTACATTATACTTAAATATAGAATGAGAAACTTTATAAATACTGATGTGTTCATTTAATTTTAAGAGTTTTTATTTTAAAAACTCAATTTATTAAGTATCCATCCTCCTTTTTCTTTTCTCTCCCTCCTCAACCTAGTTTATATTGTGTGATTCTTAAGAAATCTGAAGGACAGCCAGACTCAGCCTTGTATTTTTGTAAAAATTTGATATGCTCTACTACCATATACCTTTCAACTGGCTCACAGATTAATCAGAAATCCACATTTCTGAAAGTAGAAATTCGATGAAAATTTCTAGGTAGTAGGAAATTAGAAACATTATGCCAGTTGTAGTCTATAAAACTAGTGACTGATTTTCTAAGATGCTCTAGATTTCATGGCAACATGTGAAAGAAAAATAAGAAAAGAAATATTACATAATTTAAATGTATATATGAATATGTCTATATAAAGACATATGTACATATACGCATATATGTTCATACTCAACTCTTATTGCTTAGTTTCTTAAATCTTGAATATTCCTAATGACTGACTTATTTTGATTTTGATTTATCCCTTATTAAGCAGGTTGTTTTGACTTCAGTTTTTTGAAATACTTTTTACATCTAGTGAATTATCTATCTCTCTAAACATCTTTCATCTAGTTTTGATAAGTATGTCACTTATGCTTGCATCTAAATCATAAATAAAAATATTGAAAAGAACCAGATCAAGGATGGAACCCTGCATCATTCCCTAAGACTTTCTTTATGGTTGACAGTGAATCATTAATCAAATAATTAACATATCACTTATTTCTTTTGATTAAATTACAAATTAAATTACAAATTATTTATTTCACTATCACAGTGAACAGAGTGTTGGGACCTGGAGTTAGGAAGACCTCAGACACTGACTGAATGATCTTTGGCAAGTCACTTAAATTCTCTCAGTCCTAGTCTCCAAGCTATAAAATGGGGATAAAAATAGCACCTATTTCACATGGTGGTTGAGAGGCTCAATTAGCAGACTTCTGCCACGTTGCAGATGCTATACAAATGTTCTTTCCTTCCCTATGAATGAGCTTTATATCATTGAAGAATGTTTAAGAATTATGGATAATATAATTAAAACACTAAAATTAATTTTTAAACATGCTTGAAAAAGCCAGAAAACATATATAAGAAATAAATTAGTAGATAAAAGTTTCCATTTTAAATGTTATTGATGTTTTATTTTTACATTACAAACTTTTACAGATTATCCTCACTTTGAGAAAAATCTCTTGTAACAAAGTCAAATAAAATTAATAAAGTAACCTCATATGAAAATGAATGTAATATTTCAAATCTGCAGCCCCACCTCTATTTTAAAAAAATAACAAATGTGTTTTTCTTGCTCCCAAAACTGCTTTGAGAAAGAAAAGAAAAACAAATTTCTTCTCAGAAATATGCACAATATTCATGTCCTTCTGTATCCTCAACAGTCACCTCTTTGTAATGAATGGCATTAGGAATTCTTATTATATTATACTTCTTTGAACTTTCAAAGTAATTGATTTTTACACTGTTGTTATTGTGTAAGTTGTTCTCCTGATTTTGCTTATTTCATTACTCATCAAACTTCTGACAAAAGGTTCATTTTGTAATATTGATGCTACAGTTCTTGTTCTACTTCACTTGGTATCATTTCATTCATCATCAGCCATACTGATGCACAATTGGTGGAACTGTGAATGAATACAGACATTCTTACTGGCAATTTGGAATTATACATATAAAGTTACTTAAAATTAACTGACTGTGTTATAGCATTGTTAGGCCTGTATTAAAGAGAGGTCCAAGGAGAAAAGTCATTTATATAAAAAAACAAAAACAAAAACAAATCCAAAAGCCAAAGGGATGTCCATCAGCTGAGGCTGTCCATCCATGTTCTCTAAGTCAATAGATCTGTTGAATAAGATTACTTTGTTTTCTTTCTCTTAAGAAGTGATGAAAGAGAATTTCAAAGACAAGGAAACACAAATGAACTGATACAGAGTGAAGTGAGCAAAAACATAAGAATAATTTGTGATAGAATGTTAAAGTTCAATCCTAGCTTTCTATCTCTTGTAATGAAATCGTGCCTTCCTTGAGTCTCAGATTTATTGCTGCCTCCTCCCCCTTCTAAATACCAATTTTTCTACAAGTCTATAGAGAAATAAATCTGATGTGTCCTTTGGCAGATTTCCTGCATTTGTTAGGCCCTGTAAACAGAATGCTTTAAAGTTGGAGACTCCAGTGGTAGAAAAGGGCACAGATCACCTAAATTGTCAATATAGTATACTGATTCTGGAAGGCAGCAAATCATTCCAAATCAAAACCAGCTACCATGAGTTCTTGTTCTACAGATAGATAGACAGAGAGAGAGAGAGAGAGAGAGAGAGAGAGAGAGAGAGAGAGAGAGAGAGAGAGATGGTATTTCGGCATAGTAGCTGGCAATGCTACTGTGTGAGTGCATGAGTATATAAATATGTATATACACATTTATTTGATATACGTATGTATGATCTTTGTGTAATATTGCCTTGCAGGAACTATAAGGAATTTGGAACCAATCTTTCTTTCTTTAAAAAAAAATTGTTGAGGGGGCTGGGAGTGAAGCCAAGATGGTGGCATAGAAGCACCAGAACTCCAGGAGCTGCCCCCAATACCACCACAAATATCTATGAAATAAAACTCTAAACAAGTGAGAACTCCAGACTCCACAAAAATGAAGAGTAACAAAGCTCTCACTGAAGGCAGCCTGGCAGGTGGTCATCATACCACGCTGGAAGCAGACCTGAGACCCACAAGGGTTCAGCCCCAGGGCATCTAAGAGAAGCCTTTCAGGAGCATGGATCTTCAGGAGCTGTGGCGATTTCCAGAATCACCAGCCCACAAGAGCCAAGGACAAAGGGGAAAGGTCAGTGGAACTCAGCTAAATTTGGGGAAGAGGGTCCAGCAAAACTGCCTCCAGAGCTAGCAGCAGTCTGAAGCGATAGCTCTGCAGCTGCCTCCATGTGGTTGCTACAGAAGCTCCTGGCCTTCAGATTTCAGGGCGGCCAAGCAACCATTCAGAGGCTAAGTGCTCTTACCTAGAACTGCCTGGACTGGGATCATGATCTTTGGGTGGTGGTCCTGAAGTGCGTTTTCAGTGAGCCAAAGCTGGTGGGGGGCTGCAAAAAATGGTGGTTACCTAATACCTCTGGCAGCCGTGAAGACCCCAGCAATTTGGGACAGAGCTCTCCACTCTGAAGGCAGAGTTTTACTACTGAGCCCAAAAGCCATGTAATTGACTGGCAACATGAGGAGGCAAAGGAAGCAAAGCAAGCCCCGCACTGCAACTTTAGATTCCTTTTTTGGGGACAAAAAGGACCAAAGCATAGAATGGGAGAGACACAACAGAGTAAAAATTCCCACACCAAAAGTTTCCAAGAAAAATATGAACTGGATAGAGGCCATAGAGGAGCTTAAAAAGGAATTTCAAAACCACATAAAAGAAGTTGAGGAAAAATTGAGAAGAGAAATGAGAATGATGCAAGAAAATCATGATAAGAGAGCCAACAACCAGACCAAAGAAAATAACACCTTAAAATAGATTAACTCAAATAGCAAAGGAGGCCCAAAAAGCCATTGAGGAGAAGAATGCCGTAAAAGTCGAATCTTCCAGATAGAAAAAGAATCTCAAAAGAGAATGACTCCTTCAAAATTAGAGTAGAGCAAATGGAAGCAAATGACTTTATGATAAATCAAGATACTGTTAGACAGATCCAAACAAATGAAAAAATAGAAGGCAATGTAAAATATCTTATTGAAAAAACCACTGATCTGGAAAATAGATCCAGGAGAGATAATTAAAAAATTATTGGACTACCTGAAAGCCATGATAAAAAAAGAGCCTAGAAGTCATCCTTCAAGAAATTCTCAAGGAAAATTGCACAGATATTTTCAAACCAGAGGGCAAAATAGAACCCAAAAGAATTCACCCGTCACCTCTTTAAAAAGATC
>CM053594.1:228750841-228766361 GCA_028646575.1 Pseudocheirus occidentalis | reverse complement strand
CTTTCTGATTGAGTCCAAGCTTTACAGAACAAATCCTTTTATTAAGAGGATCTGTTCTCTGAAGTTTGGATTCAGTCAAAAGGCTGAACTTGAGGAGCTAAAGGGTCACATGTGACCTCAAGGTCACAGGTTCCCCACTCCTTGGGTTTGAAAAACTTTACCTACATGTGCCAAAGAGACTCTAAGGAGACCATTTGATAGTTGCCTTAAGTAGAGAACTACATAGTAGACTCTTCATACATTATATTCTATTTCTGGAGCTTTATGAAGGTTGCATATTGGGTTTGCTTATGCTACCATGTTGCTACTACAATTTTTCAAAGGAAACATGGTATCAAAGGAGCATTATAAAACATACACATATAAGTATATGTATTATAAAATGACACAATCAAGTGTCACATTAGCACTACTTACAAAATTTACTATATATTAAATGGCAAATCTAAAATCTTCCAAGTCAAGGTTTCCTTTCCCCCAAAACATGTTCCCCCTTATTTTTTTCTAATTTTTAAAAACATTTTAATATAAATATGTGTGTACCAAATTCTGTTCCTCTCTCCCTTCCTGAATGTAATTTAGGCTATAATTATACATTATATCATTAGTTTATAATTATATATAATAGCCTACATAATTAACATAGGTTATACATGTCTAATTATGTTTAAATAATTCCTATTAGTAATTTTATACAAGAAAACTTTAATAAAAGAAAAAAGCAAAAGAGTGAAAAATAGCATGTCTATATTCAATCAATATCAGTTCTCTCTCTGGAGGTGGATAGTATACTTTATCTTCAGTCTTCTGGGATTGTCTTGGATCATTGTATTGCTGAGAATAATCTAAATCATTCACAGTTCTTAATCAAACAATATTGCTGTTACTGTGTACAAAGTTCCCCTGGTGCTCTTCACTTCATTATGCATCAGTTCATGCAAGTCTTTCCAGGCTTTTCTGAAATAATCCTGCTTGTCATTTTTTATAGGACAATAGTATTCCATTACATTTATATACCACAGCTTGTTTAGGCATTCCCCAATTGATGGGCATCCTTTTGTTTTCCAGTTCTCAGTCACCACAAAAAGACCTGCTTTAAATATTTTTGTACACACAGATCCTTTTCCATTTTTTTAAAACTATCTCTGGGATATAGAACTAGTTGTTTGTCCTTATTTTAACCACTTCAGTCTGTGGTACCATCATTTACTGTCGTGTCAAAACCATGAATCATTTTTTTTTTTACTATTATTTTCCTTTATTTCTCATGGATAATCCTTTATCAACGTCTTTCAATTTTACTCCACAGCATGCCTCACATTCATTTCTTTTCCTCTAATCCCTCTATTACTTTACCAATACAGGCCTTCATCTCCATCTACTCCCATCACTGTAACAGTTTCATAACAAGTCTTTTTGCCTACACTATATCACCTCTTCAATCTTTGCTCTGAAAAACCTTATCACTTTACTCACTTTGCAGATTAACATAATACTTTTTATTATGGCTATTTGTACTTATTTTATATAGATTAAAATTGTTTTAAAAACTAAAAATTAATTTTAATTTTATTTTCATGTAGAATAAAGCAACAAGTATTGCTGTAACACAGTACAGTAAAAATATGATTGTACATGAAACTACAAATCTATTCTGTACAACTTGCTATTCCTTTTAAATATGTAATAAATTTATCATGTAAATTTCTTTTTTTCTTTGTATTTTCCCATACCCCCTCACCTAAAAAAGGCTATCACTAGGCACAAATATGCATACATATGTAAAATAATTCTCTACATACTTTTATGTATCAGTTCTTTCTCTGGAAACAGCATTTTTTTTTCAAAAGTAGGATTACCAGTTGATCAGGGGATAGATTTGATGATCTTAGCAAGCAATGAAACTTATTTGGGAATTTCTGATTACCTAACCTTCTCCACATATTCCAAGCACATTGGCCCATTATTAGGAGGACAAAAAACTACTCCAGCTTAAGAATTAGTAACTAGGGCAAGACATCTCCCAGGATTGCAATACCAAAATAATCTTGTGGATGTATTTAGTCATGTCATTCCTCTGCTCAACAATTTTCTACTGCTTACCAAATAAAATTCAAGCATCTTTGCTTGGGATTTAAGCCCTTAATAATCTGAAATTATCCCATCTATTTAGCCTTACCTCATAGAACTATCTTCCATGGATTGCTTGTTCTAATCAAAATGCTTACTCTCTGGTCCTTAACCATGGTCTTAACATTCTTCATTCTGTTTCCTTGCTCTCACTGTTTCACATGCCTAAATGTCCACTCTCACCCTTTTTGTCTCCTGAATTCCTACCAGTTTCTCAAAGTCTAATGTATTTTAATCAGTACTACATTTCCTTTTTTCCCCCCTACTGACTGGTCACCACTGAAATTTATATTTGTCTAAATGATTAATCATATATTATAGTTATCCACATATTTCTTAACACCCCTAATAGACTTTAAGTAACATGAAGGTACGGTTGGGGATGTAAAGGAATGCAAAAAATGCATTTGAAGCCCTTGAGGAGTTCACATTCTAATGGAAAATACAATCTGCAAAGACCTATTTACATACAAGAGATATACATTATAAATTGAAGGTAATCTCAGAAGGAAGGCTGGTATAAGTGGAGACTGGGAAGGGTCTCATGCAGAAGGTAGGATTTGAGCTAAGTTTTGAAGGAGTTCAAGGAAGTCAGGAGGCAATATCCAAGAAAGAGTATTCTAGGGATAGCCATTAGTTAATGAAAATGCTTGGAGTTGGAAGAAGGAGTGTGTGTGTGTGTGTGTGTGTGTGTGTGTGTGTGTGTGTGTGTGTGTGTAGGGAATAGCCATAAAGCTGGTGTCTCTGGATTTTAGAGTCTGTGGAAGGGAATAAAATATAAGACTAGAAAGATATGAAAGGACTTTTCTTGGTCAACATTCTCCTGTATATTTTTCCTGTTTTCCTTTCCTATTACAATATGCCCTTTTTACCAGCAATAAGTGTTTCACTTTTGTATTCATATCCCTAACACAGAACATTGCCTGTCACATAATGCATCATAAATGCTTTTTTTCACTTATTCTTTCATTATTCTTTGATCTTCCTTCCCACTGAACCAAGTATACAGGCTCATTCAAAACAGGTAATCAAATAATATTCGCTGAATGAGTATGATGAAGAAATGAATGAATATGAATTTTGTCTGAATAGATGTTTAGACATTGGATCAATCTCTGGTATATGTGTGAAAATACTTTTTAAGTTGTAAAGTGACATATAATAAAGAATAATTATCTTTGGTTGTCTTGAGACCTATGATTTTATCAGTCTAGGAAACTACATATATATAAATTCCTTACATCAATGCAAATCAACCTAAACTTAGTCTTAGTTACCAAGAGCACTGAAAAACTGAATTATTTGTCCAAGGTCACAAGTTATGTGTCAGAGGCAGAACTTGAATAAAAGTCTTCCTGAATGCAAGGCAAGCCTTCTATTCCCTATGCTATTATGCCCTACATCACTCTCATAATGACTATATAATGAAATCAACTCTCAGAAATTATGTAATAATTAAAATTTGATAAACAATCCCAGTGTTTTGGTTCTTTTCTGTTAATAATTATTAAAACAAAATCCTGAACAGATAGGATTAAACTAAATTAATGTGTCTCTTAAGAAGGGAAGGCAGTGTTTTATAATTTTACAAATATATCCCCCCAAATCTTTGAAATTAAAAGATGGTGTTGAAAATAAGAAAAGGTTAAGTTTTCTGGAAATGCTTTCTCTGATAATAGTAGATAAATGAAGTGTTGCTGCAAAACGCTTGTTGACTTTGACTACAGCACAATCAGATGTAGTGCAGTGGGCTCTAACTAACCATGCTGGTATAGATTTACATTATGTCATTTGTTTATCACGCAGTAATCTTTTCTGTAGCCGAGTGTAGCTTCAGTTTGATTTCTACTCTAAAAATCAATGTATTAGAAAAGAGAAGTGTTTTAGATGTAGATATTTGAAAATGATAATATATCTAAGCATAAAATCTGATATGTATAAACTAACAGAAACATCAGTCTTATTTACTATTTTTTTCTTATTTGTTAGATGAGTTAAATAAGTAAACATTAGGATTTTCTAATTCTTCTTGAAGTTCAAGTGGACAAACATCCCAAATTCAGTCATCCTACCAAAGGAAATGAAGAAATTATGTGTTATTAATGATTTTGTAGATTATACAGATATAAAAGTAAAGTGTGTTTTAAATTAGAGTAAAAAAAGTAATGGAATTACATTTTAATAGCTGAGAATCTTTGACCATATACAATGATGTGTGTCAGTTGAGAAGAATTTTAAAAATTGGTTCCTCTTTAGATAATATATTTTTTGTGAAAATACATGATTAAAAACTCTTGCATGAAGTCACAAAAGATATTTACTCTCAATAGTTTTATGCTATTAACAAGATGTATTCATAACAAAATGAAATATTGAGACTGTCAATATGTGGCATTTTTGTAGGCCTTTGGCAATGCAGATAAGCTTTATTCTCACTGAGAATATTGGATATAGCTTCCTTCTTGAACTTTGAAAAGCAAATAGAGTACATACATTTATCAATCCTGACACTAATACCTCTGTATAAGAAATCATAGTCTAGCTCAGCAAAGTGTCATCCACGGCAATAACAAAACAAACCTGGTAGGCTGATCAGAAATCTTCCAAAGATGGGATCAGAGGGTTGCTATGACTGAATTCAATAATTTCATGTTGATTTGAAATATGTCTTTCTCTCATATTTCCAATCCTAAGAAGGAGCAGACACAATATAGGATGCTTACACAAAACATATTTATTCCCTTCTATGAATGTAAAACAAAAGGAAATTAATGATGAATAATCTAAATGGCCAATATCTCCCATAGTTGATTCATTCAAAAACATGTAAGTTTGGATCAGTTAACTTCCTGACACTTGCCAGATGCCCCCAGTTTTTATCTAATAGTATGAATTTCTGGTCTGAGAATGCTTTATTTTCAGAGGAATGTGATCCTAGACAGTTTGAATTTTATTGTTTATAAGTCTACTTGCCATAGGAGCTTAAAATAATTTGTTTCCTTTTCAATTTTCAGGGAATGGCAATTTGTACCAATGTCTCACAGAGTTAAGTTCAATAGCAAACATATATTAAGAACTATCATGTAAATGATATTGCTAAGCAAAGACATAATTTAAAAGACACATACTATACCTATTCTTTATATAGAACACATTACTACACGAAGAAAATTCCAGAAACTATTTTTGCTTGTTTGTTTAAGATCACATAGTAAGAAAATCAGTCTCTTAGGTAACAGAGTCACTGTTCTCTAGAATACCTGTGGACTTTCAGCATTATGATATATGTCTCTTCCCACAAGCAGTGCAGGACCATCAGGTAATAAAGAAATCCCTTGACAACCTTTGTTCTCAGAGTTCTGTCACCACATTAATGGAGTAGAAGTAAAATATGTCCATTTATAATCTCTGATAATATATATTGAAGTTGAATGTTTATATGATTTCTAAATATTCATTTAAATATTAAATCTGAGGGCAACAAGGAAAATCATAGCCTAGTGAACAGAAAGGCTTCTCTTGGATTCAGGAAGATTTTTTATCCAGTCCTTCTGATATATAACTTGTAATCAAGTGCAATTATTGCAAATTTTTGGTACCCAAAGAAACTTAGGCTAATTTACAGACTAACGTATGTTAGTAGAAGGGTTTTCCCTCCTAAAAGTTCCTTAAATTGATGAAATAATAGGTCTCAGTAAAAAGAAAAAAAACCCATGAATTCCTTATTTTTATATGCCACTTTAAAGTCTATAAAAGGTTCTTGATAAATCAGACCATTATTATAAAAACAATTTTTATACTATGCATTAATGCCTGTAAGAGCCACTTAGGTGTATGAGGTAGGTATGGATATTTAGCTTTAAAGTAATGACACCAGAGAACTTCAATTTGGGGGGGTTTATTTCTGCTATGGACTTGTCTAGAGTATTTTAAAGGACTCAGTTGTCAATACTAAAGGTTGAGAAGCAGGTAATCCAGATTAGAATTTTCATAAGAGTTAATCAGCTCCAAATGTAAGCAATCCCAATATTTAATCAAAATGAGCCTGTTAAGTGCTCTCAGTGTCAGGCACTGTGAATACTAATACAAAACTGGAAGAACCCTAACTCTCAAGGGAATTGCATTTTAATGGGGTACATAAATAGTACACATATAAATGTTAAATATATGTGTATATATACATATACATATATAATGTAAAGATAAAACATTCAAATGAATACAATGTAATACTACAGAGTGGTTTGGGAGAAAGGACACTAGCATGGTGGGAGGTGGAGGGGGGAGCTAGGAAAGATTTCCTGTAGAAGGTATTACTTAAGCTACATCTTGAAGGAGGAGTGGGAGTCTGTGAGACAGGTGAAGAATGAATTACAGACACAAAGAATGAACATTTCAAAGGGACAGAGGCAGAACCAGGTGTGTTATTTGTGAAAAACAGAAAAAAAAACCCACCAAAAAAGTTTGGCTGCATTAAATAGTTATGAAGGGGAGAGCAATGACAAGTAGGAAGAAAAGTTTGACTTGGGCCTGGCCATGAAGGATTTTAAAAGTTAAACAGAGGAGTTTATATTTGATACTAAAGTAAATAGGGACTTATCAGAGTTCATTGAGTAGGAGAGTGACATGTTGTGATGTGTACTTATGAAAAACAATTTTAATAGCTATGTAGAAGATTGACTGACATGGGAAAGATTAAGGTTCTTGTAACAATCGAGGTGAGAGATGATAAGATCCTGGACTAGCGTGATATCTGTGTAAATAGAGAGTAGGAGTTAAATAGAAAATATACTATAGAAGTGTAAGATCTGACAACTAATTGCATATATGTGGGGTAGGGAGCTGAGGACAACACTGAGGTTATGAATGTGGGAGACTAAAAGAATAGTTGTATCTTCAGCAGAACAGTGAAATTTTAAAGAGTAATATTTGTGGTGGGCAGTGAGTCCAGGTTTAGACATGTTGAGTTTGCGACAATATCCAGGACACACAATTTGAACTGCCCAGTAGGCAACTGCTGAAAATGAGAGGACAGAATAAGACTAGATAAACAAGATCTATATAAACAATGATCAAAATCTATGTGACTGGAAGGGGTCACTAGAGAAAAAAGAGACAGAAATGAGGAGGTCCTAGGAAACGGCCATGGAAAGCAAATGCGTAAGCTAACGAGTACCTATGACACAACACCATTTCTGCTTACTTCCAGGTTTCTCAAAGTTGTTTTCCATAGTCGAGATAATTGACCTCACAATTTTTTGTTAAATTATTTATGAAGGGTTATGCTGATGATGAACAGCTCACATTTACTTGGTGCTTTATTTGTTTTTTTAAAGCTTTATATAAAAGAGGAGATGCATTTTTTAGAAAAGAATTCTTCTGAGATGATTTCTAAAACAGTTTATATCCTTACTTGAAAAACTTCAAAAATACCATTAAAATACTCAACAAGATACTTAAATGCATTTCAAGTTATTTCATTACACTCATAAAAGTATTACTTACTATATTCATGTCTATATAAATACTCTATTAAAAACATCTTTTTATTTAAATATTTCTTGAAGATGTTATGTGTTTGATAATTTTAGAAAACTCATTAAGCTAAAAGAGTAGAACTAGGGACAAAAGATGGAATTTATGGAGAGACAGATTTCAACTCAGTCTTAGGAAGAACATTCTAACAATTAGAGATGTTTAAAACTAGAATTGGTTGCCTAATGAGATAGCGAATTTTCTGTGCAAGAGTGTTCAAGCACAGTTTGGATGGCCACTCATCAAGGATATTGTAAATGAAATTTCTCCACTGTTAAGGATTTGACCAGATAACCTCTACAGTCTCTTCTAGCTCAAAGATCTGATGAGTCTACTTGATAAACCCTAGTTCTACCTGTATACATATTTTCCAAATAACCTTCCCATTGATTATTTTTCCTGATCATACTATATCAATTATCCTCAAGTTCAGCTTTTTAAATCCCAGCATGGACACTACTTCAGTAACAAATGCATGAAATTATTTTTAAAATGGTTATCAATACATCAACTAACCTCAATACTCCTCATTACAAAGAATGCAGTTAAACTATGATACTTTTTTGCTATTTTTCAATGTGGTATTTTTTCAGGTAGACATAAAACTGAACAAATACTATCCCCTTAAATCACTGTACTTCTGCTATACAATCTAGGACTCAATTATCATTTTTACTTATGCTTATCTGATACTTCTCCATAACTTTTTCAGGTGCACATAGGCACATAGTGCACATAGGCACATGCTTACTGAATGCCTGCCTGCCTGCCTGCCTGAATGATTCCATGACTGACTTCGTACTGCTCCTGCAGAAGCAGAAGAGAATATCCTGGGAGCAGGTAGAGAGTAGTAATTGCTGGATAAGGGTAGGGGAGAGTGTCAATTGTTGTTTCAATGCTTCTTGCCCACATATTCATTCCTTCTGTTTATGACTCAAGGTAATATATATGTGATCCTGTACCATCCTCTGAAATACTTCTGTAGTAGCAAGCACCCTAGCATACCTAGGATGGCTGCTAGCACAGGTTCTTAGATCTTCTTTTCTAAAGGAAAGCAACTAAAAATGGGTTAACAATCTTACTTTAATCAATCAAAGATCTATCATTTACCTATTTCAGGGGGAAAAGTCAGCACCCTGAACTTCAGAGAATACAAACAAAAGTTACAACAGAAAATGACATGATTCAGCAAATAGGGCTTCCAGCTGTCTAACCATTACATCCATATCTAGTTAGTTACCAGAGAGGGAAGCACCAACAACTGGGTTTTCAAGCCAGGGGGCTCAACGTCTGCCCAGAGTCTCATCTGGCAAAATCACACAACTCTTTCCAAAGTGAGCCCCAAAGCAAAATGTTGCATGAGGGTATATATAGCTTTCTCCTGGCTCAGAGAATGTAACAACCCTCTTGACCCACTACCCAATTACAAAGTAAAAATACGTGGGCATTCCTGAAAAAACAAGCCTCCTCCCATAGGCTCCATGTGACAACATTCAGTCTATTAGGGGGCAGAGTACATTTTCAAATTAGAGAAGGTTCTCAGAGTCACTTAAGTCTATCAAGGGGCCAAGGGGCAGAGAAGATCTTCATATTCCCATTACAACTTTTAAGTTCCATTTAATTCACTGTACCCAGTTCTCAGAGACAGGAAGGAAATATGACTTCCTTACCTGCAATGGGAAAGGCATCACTATATCAAGTTACTGAGCACAAATGTCTTGGATTTGGAAAGACCCCAAAGTAAAAAAAGAGATTCACACCAAACCTGTGGTACTTCCTCATTCAGCAGTCATTTTCTTTTAAAATGCCATGAAAACAGGAAGATAGTATATTCAATTAACTTTACTTCAGTAATTATTAAGCTAAAGTTATGTTGTGTTCTAACAACTATACTAGTCATAAGAGAGCTACAAATGCTGAAATTTGGCCCCTGACTTCATGGAGTTACAGTTTAGTGGAGGAAGGTGATACCTATTTGAATAACTAAACTATAATAACATGATAAATGCATAAGAAAGGTACAAACAGAGTAGCATATGAGATCTGAGAGTGGAGTATCATTGACTTAGGTGAATGTGGCAAACTTCAAGCTGGAGGTAGGTTGTAACAGATTACTGAGGTTCATTATTTGAGAAATCATGAACACTACAGAAATGGTCCTGGAGCAGGGAAATGCTGTGTATGCACCGGAGATGAAGACAAACAGTATAGTTGGTCTGTCATAGAAAGAACATGGACAAAATGAAATATGGGTACAAAAATACTACGGCACCAGATTGTGGAAGACTTTGAATGCTAGGTTATCTATTCAATAGGTAATTTGGAGCCACTACAGGGTTTTGAACAGAGAAATGACATGATTAAGATTAGTTTAGCCCTGGAATGAAGATATCATAGGAGATGGAAAAAGGAGAGGCAGACAAGCCTCCTAGAAGACTTTCCAGGATGGTAGTAATGCTGGTCTATACTAGAGTTGTGACAGTAGGAACAGGGAGGCAGATGTGTGCTTATTTGGGAAGGCAGAATATATGCGACTTAGTAAGTAGATATTTGAGCCAGGCAGGAAAGAGTCAGACTTAACACTAAGGTGTTGAACATAGGAAACTGATAGAATAATAAATAGAGAAGTGTGGGTTTTGAGCTGTGATTATGATCTCTTCCAGCTTGGCTTAGCTTGTCTCCTGTTCTAAAGACTACATAAACTACATATTACAACGTAGATTCTGGAGTGAATAAGCAGGAGGATAATGTAGGGAATATATTTGCTTCTTCATGCTCTACTCCTACCACAGTACATTTTTAAGTTCAAAAGTATTGAATTGAAATCTTTTAACTCCCTTCCAATTTGGGCAACCCCTTGTTCTACCTAGTTTCCTATGAATTGACATTAATTTGTGTTCAGCTACATAGTCAAAAACTGCAGTATAAATTTAGAGACAAAATCTTGGAGTTTGAACATTAGAGGGAACATCAGCATCCCTAATGTAAACCACACATAAAAAGAATCCCCATTATAACACACTTAACTACTAGTCATGCAACCAGTGTCTACAGACATCAAATTAGGGGTAACCTATCACTTCTCAAAGCAGTTCATTCCACTTCTGACAGTTCTAATTGTCTAATTATGACTTAAGTTATGTGCTCAGATTTTTATAAGTGAATGCTAGGCTTTTCTTTATTTGCATTTCCTCACAGGAATGATGACCTTCTCCTAAATATTATATTCAGGGTCAAATGATACGATGTATGCAAAAATTCTTTGGGAAAGGTATGAGGAACTACACAAATATAAACTATTATCAACATGTTTTATTCCTGAATGGAAACCGTTTACTAAAACCATGTGGACACTTTCAGGTACCCTATATCTACCTAAGACACCCATTCAGTATTCTTTCAAATATAGAGTTTTATTTTCATCTTCTTTACTCTCAAGCCAAAGGTTATTTTTTCTAGTGTTATGATAGATTTTAAAGAAAAAGCTGATAGTGAAACTTTATGAAAAGGCTCATGGCTTTAAAATATGAGCACCTTTATTAACTACTGCTCCACAACATATAGTTGTGTGAAAGATAGACAGACAGGCAGAAGGTGAACAGATGGATAGACACAGAGATAAAGAAAGAAAAATAAAGGAAGAAAAAAGAAGGAAGGAAGGAAAGAAAAAATAAGGACAGTGTCAATTTGATAAAGTGCAACTCACAACTCATTAGTGTTGGGCACAGAGGTAATATTCCACATCAAAAATGACTGCTGAAATATTCACAATTACCAGCTGTTCAGAAACCATTTTATATGGATAAAAAACATGTCACATTTAATTTATCAGATGCTTTCTGCTGTCATACTTCTCTTTCGTTCAATGTACTGAAAAGTTATAAAACTATTTCAGTCTCACTATCTCCATGTATAGACATTAAGAATAACACAAATCCATTATCCACTCAGATATAATTGTATCTACACGGGTGAATAATCTTCTGTAGCACAGAGTTCTGAATTAACTCTTCCTTTATAGATATCTGAATGTGTAACATTTAGTAGCTTTATTAGAAAGCTACTATTTCTAATAGAAAAAAAATACAACACATTAATTTTGGAAGCCACATTCCTTGAATGAGATATTCTTATTAGACCTATTTCTGTGTTGATTACAATGGA
Organism: Pseudocheirus occidentalis; assembly: GCA_028646575.1. NCBI lineage: Eukaryota > Metazoa > Chordata > Mammalia > Diprotodontia > Pseudocheiridae > Pseudocheirus > Pseudocheirus occidentalis. Next base: position 228,754,532 of record CM053594.1, on the reverse strand, counting down.
AAATATCATTAAAAATATAACACAGTATTAATTTCTGGGCACAAAACATAAATGGTGTACTCAAATCCTTGTGAAGGTATAGTAACAATACCCTATAGTTGCAATTTATGTCATTCTACTGGGGCTTTGCTAGGTTAAAAGATATATTACTATTATTTTTAGATCACTGAATATAAGATTACTGAATATATACCTTGCTTTGTGCTATTGCAACTGTATAGATACTGTTAGCATGACTATATATAGCATACTTATTCCTAACCATTAAATAAAAATGGCAATGTGCTGATTGCTGCTTCTCTTGCATTCTTTCATCCATTATTGAATGCAACTGCATTCAGACAGTGAGAGAGTGGATGGGAGCAGCCCTTTTCCCTTCGGGACTCATAAGTTTAGTGAACTCCATTTCTTTCTCATTACATTGCATCTCATAGCCGCTGGTTTGGAGACTGACCTCCTGATGAGTTGCCCTCGCTTTCTACCTTCACTCTCACAGCCGTTGTTGCAGTGGCTGCTGTTTTAACTGTTCATGGAATGCAAGGTGCTGTTTTAAAATATAAAAAAGAAATGATACTTGTTCTCTTAGAGCTTACCACTTAAGAAATAAAAGTTAGACAACGGCCAAAATTCAATTTTTACCTATGGATTTTAGTATGTGATACTCCAATTGCTGTAGAATAATGAATAAAGCTACCCAAGTCCTTTTGAATAAGAGTCAAATTCAAATTAGTGAAGGTCATTTATTAAGCACCTACTATATACAAAGGTAGAGAAGGAAATATAAACCACTTCAGTATCTTTGCCAAGAAAACCCCAAATGAGGTCATGAAGAATAGGACATCAGTGAAACAAATGAACAACATGCACCACACACTATGCCAAACACTCCTGAACGCTCATCTATTTGTCATTCGGGAAAATAAATGCCTGTTCTTTCATGAGTTTTTGCCTATTCCAAAAACTGTATGAGCTCATTGGAAGACTCATACAGAGTCCAGTTAGACCCATAGGTCAGGTGAAAAATCAATATTAGACCACATAAATATGGCATGATATTACTTGGTGACAGACACCTCTAAAAGTAGAAGCAAATAGGAACATTAATTATTGCACAAAAAGATGGGCAAGGAGGACAAAAGTAAAGGCATTTAGTCAAAGGTCTGGTGCAGAATCCGATGGATTTACAAGTATTTATTTAAGTAAGGGGTGGGACAAGCAAAACACAGGTTCAAATAAACAGGCAAGATCACAACTCCATAACTGGAATGGTTCTGAGGAATCTAGTTCAACTCTTTTATATTTGAAGAAACTGAGGTGCAATGAAGGGAAGTAACCTGATTAAGTTTCCATTAATGGTGGGATTTGAAAGCAGCTCCTCTGATTCCCAAACCAGTGTTTTCTGTACTTTATACTCTCACCTAGCAGGAGTTAACAAGGAGATGTAGAAGATTTCAGGACCTGTGGCCAATTTGGATGCAGGGATTAGAGGGAATGCATACTGTGGTAACTTATTGGTAAACAGATGGAAGACAATAGGTACCCAGGTAACTACTGTCATCTTGTCAGTCAGAAGCCTGTCACAATACTGAAATGGTGAGTTTCCTATATAGAGTCTCTCTGCCTGTCTTGGAACTGACCCTACAGATGGGAGTTGTCACTCCAAGCTACAAGTTATATGCTTAAAAAGGCAAGGGACCAAGATACAGCATAGAACAAAGCTTACAGTAAAATGAAAGCCATGTAAATGAAATACTCTTAAAACACTGAGTTAAATGAAGGATACCTTAGGGAGGAAATTTTATAACCAGGAATAACAAAACTAGAAGACTGATGAGTGTTTAACATTAAAATCAATAAAATAGTTCGATAAAATTTTCTCAAAATATTTATTTACAAATTAGGAAGCTAGAATCAAGAGGAATAGAAAATAAGATTATAGTATCATAGAATTTAGAGATGGAAAGGAGCTTAGAAATCATCCAATTCAAGCACTTAAGTTTACAGATAAGGAAACTGAACCTGAGAGGGTCAGTTAACTGGCCTAATGTCCCAGACACAGCAAAACCAGGTTCTCTACCAAGATATTTAACTCCAAAGGTATTGTCCATATCTGCCCCTATCCCCTGCCCTACCACAACTCTATCAACTCTTTCATTTCCCATTGGTATCACCTGCCCCTACCCTAGTTACTAATATCAATATGACACCAAAGGAGGTGAAATGTAAGAATTTGTGTATCCAGTGTTAAAGCAGATCAGCATAATGGCAGATTTGATAATGGTCTCACTCTGATTTAATGCCTCTAACATCAATAAATGGGTCCTCATTTTCCACCTTTTGATCAGCTCCTATCTTTGACCTTTTTGACCAACTCCCCATTTAATATTTCAATTCTCCAAGTTCTAGGCATCTTTCCTATTCTCTTATTTTTAAGTCCCTACATTCAGTTTTCTATCTAGTACCTTTATTACTCTGGAATTATGGGCCTGTTTTAAACTTATTCAGTCTTCTCAGTCATGGCCCCTGTCTGTGAACCCCAATCCTCCTTTTGATGATCTAATTTATGTCACTTTTTTGTAAACAATTTTTTTATCGGTCATATCCTCCAGCTTTTTTAAGGCCAACTATTAATTAGTCTTCTCACTGTTCTTTGGATGAAAATATTCTAATTTAGATTATATTCATTTAGGCATAGTTCATGTCATCTCTTATTGTAAGGTTTCTGAGGACACAGGCACTTAGTAAATTTTTGTTGCATGAATTAATTAATATTTAATAGCAATTTACAATTATTTATATATTTTATGTAATTGATTAATTACCCTATGGTCTTTAGGGTTCTTATTAAAGGAATACCTAATATTATAGAATTAGTCTTAGAAATTCAAAGGATCTTAAAGATTATATGACCTCATATCCTCGTTTTTTAGGTGAAATATTTAAGGGCCAAAAAAAGTGATGTGACTTCCCCAAGGTCACACAATTTGGTAACAGACCTGATTTGAACCTAGCCTCTTTTACTTTAAATCAAGTGATCTTTCCACAATGTCATCTCATGTCTCTAATGAGTAGTCATAATCTTATTTATAAGATAAGATTATTTTGCAATCATAAAGCTTATGTTTCAATAGCACTTTAGATTTATAATGTACTTTTCTTACATAGCAACAGGAGATAAATATTGGAACTATTGTATCACTCATTTGACAGATCAGAAAATCAAAGCTCACAGAATGTATGTGGCTTGCCCAGGGTTACATAGCTTGTAAGTGTTCAAACTGGAACTCAAAACCAAATACAGCAGTCTGAGTCTAAGTCCTGGTCTTTTTCCACCATGATCATACTGTCTTAGTATATCAGTGACTAACGCTGGGGCCCAAGAAAGAGTCGTGCTGAAACTAAATGCCGATGACAAACATAACAAGATCATAATTCCTTCACAAACATATTCAACCTAGTTGATGACAGAAGCTGTGTATTAATAGTCAAGGCCAAAAGTCTTAGTGTAGTTTTAAACTATTAAAGTTTAAATAATTTGGGGGCGGCTAGGTGGCACAGTGAGTAGAGCACCGACCCTGGAGTCAGGAGGACCTGAGTTCAAATATGGCCTCAGACACTTGACACACTTACTAGCTGAGTGACTTTGGGCAAGTTACTTAACTGCCCTCCAAAAAGCAAAAAAAAAAAAAAA